>CM038475.1:3933834-4419945 GCA_021464305.1 Kandelia obovata | reverse complement strand
CATGTCACAAAGGTGGTCATGGGCTCATCTGCACTCCGTGTCTGCAGCTGGAAGTATGTGGCCTCCCGCTTCCCGCACCGGCCGCACTTGAACTGATCGGTGGTACCCTTGTCAGCAATTCCGATCATGCGCTTCGTCATGGCAGTTGCTTCCATCTGGTGAATTTTGTGCTTCAATTCATCACTGGCCATCTCTCTTGTGTTCATCTTGGCAACTGCCCGCAACTCCACTTGCCCAAGTAGCACTTTTCTCCTGAAATCTGGGTTTTTGGGGTCTTTCATGTTGAACAAGAAAGACCTGTACTTGGCCTTTTGCTTCCCGTTGGGATTCCCCCATGCCTCAAACAATGCTGACTCCAAAGATTCCGCAATTTCTTTCGGGTCACAGGCACTCACTTGATCCTTGACGTCTTCTTTGGCTTCGCCCGAAAACTTGGACAGGGCCTCAAAAATATGTTGTCGTACCTTGTCCCTCAGCGCATCGCCTCCAGCAACATTCGACAGTGTCTTTTGAGCGACCTCGTCATGTTGATCAGCATTGCCGTACCTTGTCTCTTTTTTTAGTATTTATTTATTTGTTTATATTTTTTTGGGTTAATTATACCAATTACAATACCAGTTAATGCTTAAGCATTACCAATTCGAATAAAATCAAAAACAATATGAGTTCTTTTCCCTCTTAAGAACTCCTAGACTTCAAAACGCAATATTGAAAATAACCCTTTTTTTTTTTCTAAAAAATAATAATAAAAAAAAAAGACCTTCTGGTGCTATCTACCTTCTGCTAACGAAGGTGAAACGATTCAACTTCATTTGCCATTGAAGTGAATTGGAAAAAAAAAATATTTTAATCAATTCATGACACAAAACCAACATGTGGCCGTCCCAAGAGAAAACAATAATTGTTTAGTGGTCTTACTGCTACTGGTGATGCTGTTGAGCATGCAAAGTTCGAAATTGTTGCTGTATGCAAGATGAGTTCGGCTTTGATAATGAAGAATGGAAGGGTAAATCTATTTTTACTTATTTTCTTGAACGAGTTGAAATAATTCAATACAAAAAATAAAAAAATAATGATGTTTTTTAACTCATGAAAGTGAGTCAAAAATACCAAATACCCTGGATGAGATGCATAAGGCATTTACTTTCTTGATTTAGGAACCCCAAGTGTCAGGGAGACTTTAATATCTCTCAACAATGAGAAACGGCTACTCTGATTGCAAGGAAAGTTTATTAGTGCTTCTTCTGGTTGAATATCCCTGAGAGGCCCCAGCTTCCAGATATTGTACAGGGGTCACAGTGACAACAGAGCTCTCAAGAAAAGAAACTTATTATGTCTTTGCCATCTGCCCAAGCCTCTACCGCTCAACATTCATCCTGAAATCTTCTCCTCAATCATGTTATTGTGCATATACTGTCGTCCCGCTTTATGTTACTTATTTTTGCTTAGGATTGTATTGGGTTCTTAGATGGCATTGCACATTAGAGCTGACAGGCTGACTGCCTGAACCGTTTGATAAGGCGCCTAGGAGTTTGTGTTCCTTGTCCTTTTGCCTCTCTCGCTGTACATTAACAAAATCTTCATACCTGCTTGTAGCTGACATTATTTCTTCAATATGCTTTAGGGCTTAACTAATTTTATACTGTTTTTCTTTTTAAACCTTTTGTCATTTTCCTTCCCCCAAGAAGACAGGGAGAGGATAGACGGACAGCCCAAAAACTCCAGAAGATAAAAATAAGCATGACCCGCCAATTTAAGTTGGTAACTTTGAAGTTAAATTCATGAATTGTGTAAAACAAAATCATCCTTCACTTAGGGCCAGAGAGTGGGAAATTACATGTTACAGCTAATTTGGAGACAGAAAATGCACACTTGCAAGCATACATTCTTGGCCCGCTATCCAAACACCCTTCTGTGACCACTGCACTTCCTCCCAGTCGAGATTCTCTTCTAACACCTGTTCAAGTTCAAGATAATCAACGCTAGTGGACAAGAGCAAAGAAAAATATGAACATAACCATATATTTCTGGTAGCTTTAGTCGCTCCATTCCACATCAACTGCATAATCTATCCAAATTACCCGAGATAACCTCCTCAGATTAATGTTATAAGCAGACTAAATCACTCGATGTAGACAGACGTTGGCATTGCCTTCAAAGTATGAAGGCTTTGTTTTTTCATAACCATTGAAGACTGACAATCAGATGCCCTATCAGAAAGAGGTAAAAGGGAGAGGAGAAAAGGACAGTCCACGGCTCCTCTGTCAAGCCATCAAAAGGAAGAAGTCACAACAGACATGGAATGGAGAATAAGGAAACACAACGTTAGAAATTTCTCATTTGCTTTTACAAGACAAGAATTCTTCAGGCAACCCATATGTCCCTTTTTTCTTTTTCCATTAAGCAGTTTCAGCTTAAGGGGGAGGTTTCTTGACTACTCTGGTAAACCTTTCTAGTCCGGCAGGTAAGTATTCTAGCATTCTGATGGTTGCAAAATTCACGAGGGAATATGTTGGTGAAGAGAAGAAAACAGAATCTGCTTCTTCAAATAACAGACCACCACATAGCAGATCAGCCTTTTAGTGTCACAGAACTACTAGCAAATGAAGTTTTTGCCTCCTTCACAGCATCCAGTGAGTCAAGTCATAGATCTCTCATTTGCCAAAATCGTAACAGTATGACAATTATCACGGTTCTAAGACTATATTAAATAAAAGCTGCCTTCTTTTGTGGCCAAGCTAACCCTATGTGCAACCACAATAAGAGAAGCTGCTCACATCAGAATCAGTGCACTCGTCAAACACTAACAGCACATTGAACAGCAACAGTCTAAGACTGGCACTAGTAGGTGGGTCATAACAAACATTAAGCAATTGTATGGTACAATTCCTATGCGGAACTGCACATTCATCCCGGTATAAACACCAAATTGATACGATGACTTTGAAGTGTGAAATTCAGATTTCAAAGAAATCAGCTATTATTTGATTTACAACAATAAACACAAGTCGCTGAAAGAAAGTTTTAAGATGAAGTACCTTGACATATTCAAGAAGCAGCGGGATACCAGCCGACCTCATGACCTTCTGCAGTAAGTTCTTCTTACATCGAGACCATTGGAATGCATCAATCAGTAAATAGTCATTTGATGAATGCAGATGACAAGTATGTAAATTCTGTGTCTCTTCATGGGCTTGCATCAGTTGTGTAGCTTTCACCATTTTCTCTCCAATAAAAAGGAGCTCATACCTTCAGAGATCACAAAATATGTCAACATAAGGACAATATAAGACTCTCAGCAAAGGAGAAGAAGAACATGGACATACAAACAACAGAACTTCAATCGATAATATATGTTCAAAAAAAAAACAGAGAGAGAGAAATGAGAGTGCATTAAGCCTTTAAGGTAAATCTTCAAGCTTAAGAAAGTAGTATTATTACAATGATTTTGCAAAGCTTATATGCTTTTGCCACCTATCATGATATCTTATTATAATTTGATTCTGTGAGCTTGTATGCTTTTTTCTTTTAACTAGCACAATATCTTATTATCATTTGATTACTTTAATTCTGCTTAATTTAAGTGATTTAATTTTGTATATTTTTAATGATTTGTACCTTAATTTCTAACCCCTTTATATTTTTGTATTATGTAACAAATTCTTATAGAAGTTTATGATTTTATATATATGTAAATGTTTGTGTAATTGTAATTAAATCAATGAGAATTCATATTTCATATATTCACGTTCTTTTACAAGATATCAAAGTGAGTTGATTCAAAATCTCAGCTGTCTTTAAAGTCAAATTGTCTCCAATATCATTCATTTTTTGAATTCCTTGATTTTATTTTATTTTTAAATTTTTATTACCCACAATATGTCCTCAAATGCTAAAAGTTCGTTAACCTCTTAACAAAACTCTATCTATTCTACCATTGATATGTCATCACCACTTTTCTTTCGTCACTCTTAACAATCTAAGAATGATGATTCTTGTATCTGAACTTCTTATAAGTGACAATTATCCCTTATGTAAGAGAGCGATAAGAGTTGCTCTTTAAGCTAAAAAAAAAAAGATTGGTTTTGTCAATGACATAATTAAGAAGTCCAAGCAAAATTCAAAACTCGTTAATTCTTAGCAAAGATACAATACAATGGTCCTTTCTTAGATTTGGGATGCTATTGCACAAAGACCTTGTTAATAACTTAGTGTATTTTGAGACAGCCAAAGATGCTTAGAATGACTTAGAGAAATGTTTCTCTTATGGTAAAGTTGCCCAACTCCACCATATCAAATGTGATGTTGTAACACAAATTCAAGGTGAATCCTTTGTTGCCTTATATTTTGCTGCACTTGAAAAGCCTATTTGGATAAAGCTAATGATTTGTGTCCATAATTTACCTACTCTTGTGGTGTAATAAAATATTTATTTACCATTTATAAACATGAAAAAGTCTTTCAATTTCTTATGGGTCTTAACTTACCGTATTATCATAGCCCACTTTAAGCAAAACCTTTTCTATTGTCTTACAAGAAGAAACGCAAAAGGCCTTGCAGGTTAAATCAGCACAAGCTTTTGAAAGAGTTGTTATTGTAGTTTCGAGTTTTGATAGATAAACGAGTGGATATTTTTGGGAACTAATTAGGTGGTCGAGGTTGTTGTGGGCGTGGTTGTCCATATTGCGGCTATTGTAATAATTTTAGGCACATTCGTGCAACTTGCTAAAAATTGCATGAGTGTCCAAATGATTTTGAAGGTAGTAAAACCACTCAAATCACTTTAAATCAAGCAACAAGTTCAGAAAGTCCGTTTGGACCATGTCTTACACAAGAGCAATATATCCATCTTTTATCATTATTTAAGTAATGAGCAATCTAATGCTATAGTCAACATGGCAAGTATACCTCTTCACTCAAAACATGTTTTATGATTATTGATACTTAAGCTTCAAACCATATGGTATCAAATGTTGAATTTTTTTTTTTTTTTTCATTCATAGAATATTTATTAGCTCCTTAATTTGTCAGACTTCTTAATGGAAGATGATTTCAAACAACACAGAAAAGGACCATTAAATTATCATCATTTCTTGAACTAAAAAATGTCCTTTTTCTACCACATTTTAATGTCAATTTGTTGTCTGTTAGTAAGCTTACCAAAATACATAATTGTGCAGCCATTTTCTCTGCTCACCTTGCATTTTGTAGGACCTGTTAATAATAAAGTTGATTGGTCCAGGTGAAGACAAGGATCGTATTTACTATTACAAGAATCTAGCCTTTGCCTCTTCCATAACTTATTGTACTTGACTTGATTTTTAGTATAATCAAATTGGTGATCCATCTTTTTAAAGGTCATAAACTTTGGGTCCAAACCTTTTGGTTGATGTGTCTCATTTTAAAAAATAGAAATGCCCTTTGTACTACTTTCCCTTTAGCCAAACAAATTAAATTTTCATTTCCTTCTGCATTTTTATTATTACTAAGATTTTTGAATTAATTCATATGAATGTTTAAAGATGTTATTCCACTCTTAGTTTTTGTGCTTCATTCTTTTTAACAATTGTGAATGATTTTTTATATAACATTTGATTTTTCTTATGCAATTTAAACATGAAGGTTGCTTTCTACTAAAAAATTTTGTTGCTCTTATAAAAAGTCGATTCTAAAAAATAATCAAAGAAATTAGAAGCGATAATGTTTTAGAGTTTGTAAATCATGAATTAAATTTTTTTTTATTTCCTTGGTAATATTCTGTCAAACAATTTATGTTGGAACACCTCAACAAATTAAGATAGTTGAACATAAACATTGACACCTTTTTTAAGTTGCACAACTCCTATGTTTTTTAGTTAATATACCTATTCAATTTTAGATTAAATGCATTTCAACCATTACTTATCTTATCAAAGGCATTCACTCTCCTATCTTACAAAATAAGTCTCCTTACAAGTTATTTAAAAAATAAAAATAAAAACCTATGTACTATTACTTATATTTTTTTTTTTATTTTTACTTATCGACAAAATAAAAATTAATTTGGGTCAAAAGTATAAAAATGTATTTTTATTGGTTATCCTTATAAACAAAAGGGTTGTTGTGTCTTTAATTTGATTGATCACAAAATCTTCACAAGTAGAGATGTCACATTTTATAAGATTATTTTTCTCCTTGCTACTTCACCTTTGCCATCATCCATAACTCCCTCTCAAGTTTTTCTAGTTATTGATGTAGAGACTTCTCATTAAACCAACCAGAGATCTTTATACTCCTCACATTTTTTACTCAATGTCAGATACCGTCTCCAAGTCTTTTATTGTCATGATACTTGCTCTTGGACTCAAAGTTATTTATAGCTTCCACCTTACATTTTTGGAGACAAGCATCTTTAATTTATACAAACTGATTTTTTGCCCTACTTTAGTAAAGAATCTACGTAGGCACACCTTAATCATCTTAACTTGCTTAAGATTAACTTCCACAAATAAAATGATATCATCAACAAATAAGAAGTGTGAGAATTTAGACTCTTGATTTGAGAGCTAGATCAGCCTCCATTTTCCATTAGTCACCTTATGGTTTATCACAACCTTTCTAAATAAAGTCCAAAAATATAGGGTGTCAGTAGGTCATTCTATCTTAAACCTCTCGTGGGAAAAACTCAAATGTCATCCCACCATTTCGTAAAAGTCTCAATGTGGGCAAGGCAAATGCAAGTCATTATAGTGTTAATTAAGTTACTAAAAAGGGGTTGTTGAGACAAAGTGTTCCTCACAAATCCCAAACTTAGGTGATCATATGTCTTTTTAAAGTCTATTTTGAGAATCATAACCTCTTTTTCCCCAACATCCCCCTAAAGGTATGAAGCACTTCTCAAAGATTTGGTAACCTAAGATAAAGCTAGACAACATAGGAGATATTTACCCTAAGAGGCAAACTTGTATAAAGAAATGTACTTCTCTTTCGTTAGGAATACAAGAAAAAAAAAAGAAAATGCTCAAATTCCCTCACTAACAATTTCTTTCTCTCTCTGTAGCATTTTCTTCTCCTTGATCCCTAACTTCTTCAGACTCTGAAGCCAAATCCTAACATTTGGTATCAAAGTGATCAATCTTGTGGTGTTGATTAGTCCTGACGAGGAAACCTAAATCTTCAACAATGCCTAGTGCTTCTCCATTTATGGTGTCTAAGGAACTTTTGAAGAAATTTGAAGAGTATATGGCTTGGTTGCAGCTTCAACTCAAGGTGCAAGAGGTTTGCACGATGCAGGTTCAATTAGCTGAGGAGGTAAGAGATTCATACAGCAAAATACTTGGTCTTCGTAGCTAATGGAGTGCTAAAATGTAAACTTATGGAGAATCAGCTGGGAACAGTAAAAGAAATGTGCAAATAAGGGCCATACAAACTATTGAGAATCTCGTAATGAGAGACATCAACGTTAGGGACCTAGCGTAACTCTATCATACTCTAAAGGAGTAGACCTCTGCCTTTTACTCTCACCTCTTCAGTTCCCTACGCTTCTGCTTCCTTTTTTTTTTTTTTTTTTTTTTTTTTTCTCTAATCAATAAAAAAGAGATGAGACCACCTGCGAGACATCAAAACGTGTAAAGTGACTGATTGGCGAACCCTAGATAGAGGGTAGAACTAGGATAGTTACAGATCTTAGGAGACGTCTTTCACAACAATGAAGGTGTCTGTCCCATCGTCTTCACAGCTCTTCCGACTCACCTCATAAATATGATAGTATGGACCAATTGAACTAGGTAGTATATATTCATGGTTTCAAAACCGGAGGCATAAGACAAAAGGGACTATCGTTTCCACAACACCTGCTATTCCCATCAACACAACCATCTCCGTTATTGACCTCGTCAATATTGGCTCTCTCGCAAGTGTTATTGCTGTCCTAGCTCCGACATTCGATTGTCCCTCAAGCCAATTTTAGTTAGCATCAGCATCGTGACATGATGCACTACAGGCCCTAAGGATTCTTTTGCGAATTTTGAGGTTGGTCAAAGATCCAACTTCTACGGATATTTTCACCTCGTAAAAAGTTTTACACTGAAGAGTTCTCTTTTCGTCCTCTTTCCAATCGAGCCTAGCGATTCCAGTCTACTGGCAAGGTCCATTTGTAACAACACCCCAATTCGCACCAAGCGATAACTCATTTGACTTAGAGCTCTGTGTTTGTGCCTTTTGGATTGGATTGACTAACATAAATAATCTCTTTATCGGTGTTGGTTGTGTTAAAAAAAAAAAAAAAAAAGAAACAAAAAACAGTGGGAAAGAGAAAAACTCTAAAAAGGAGAAACATTTTATACTCGACAATTTTTGTGGCACACCTATTATCTTTGCAATATGCGTCGACTCCTTGTCTTTCTTGACTTTGCAGTTGAGTAAGACAAAAGAAAAGGTTATAATTCTAAGCTAAACTTCAAGTGTCAGTTCAAGTCTCATCCCATAAAATCGTAATGAATAATTCTGTTGTTTTTCTTAAATCTTTATTCAACAATTGCTTTTGAAATTTCCACAAGAATTCACTTTACTATATTGATTTTGTTTTCTGATGAACAACAATTGTCACGCTTTTATCTCATTCCAATCACTACCAACATCAAACTAGCTCTCTTTTATCTATTATGATATATACCTCTCGCAACCTCTCAAAATGGTAAACATCATAATGTACCTCAGAAGCTAGGGAATGAGGCCGCTATAAGGCCAATGACCATTGACGACCCAACCGAAATGGCTAGACCCTTAGATCCTGAGGACTTGGGAGATGGAGCCGCTGCTTGATCGAACCCTCCAGTACTTGTGGTAGGTGCACCAGCAATTGATGATGTCGGTGCTGCAATAGCAATTGACCGAACATTATAAGCAATACAAATTTGAATAATACTCCACGTTTGCTCTCATACAATAATTACTGCCGAAGCACTGAAATCGTCAAGTAGACTACCAGTTTTTTGTTTTTTCTTAGCATGTGCACACATCCACAGCTAAAAAGCAACTTCCAAGATCACAGCTTTTTCTACGACCATTAAAAGCACAGAAGCCATAAATTTAGATGAAGACAAAGAAAGGCACCCATTGCAGCCAAAATCACAAACAAGCTTATTCTCAAGTACAAGAATTTAACACAAATTATGAAACAGGACATTGTTGCAAGCATATTATAACATATTTGGAGCAAAAAGCTATCAATAATTAAAAGCTTCAACTGAGTTTTTAGCTATAATATGCAATTTTGTGTTCTTTTCTCTTTCATTTTCTTTTTTTTTTTTTCAAACACTTTGAAAGATATATATATATATATGCTATGGATACAGAGAGAGCACAGAATGTCTACCAAGAAATATAAATATAAATATAAATTTCGCAAAACTGCATCTAACTTGTAGAATAATAAAAGAACATCAAAACCGCATGCATGTTATGTTATATATCGTCCAACAAATCAATGGCGTTATTGGCAATTTTTTCTAGTAATTTGTAAAGGAACGGAAAAGAAAAAGGATTGTTAGAGTATTATAAGTCAAAATAACATTAAGACGTACCAGGGGTACCGGCAGGAGTTATGCCCACTGCAAAACAACAAAAGACACCCCCCCCCACACACACACAGTATCAGTAATCAATTCAAACAGCTATATATATATATATATATATATATATATATATATATATATAAGTCTTGAATATAAAAGGATTTGAGGCATTATTTTTAAAGAAGAAAAGAAAAATGATTGAATGCTACAAAAAATCAAAAAGAAAAATATAAGAATAATAATAAACAAATCCAAGTAGCAAAGTAGCAGCAAAACAAAGGGAAAGGAACGTACGAGCGCAGGAAGAGACAGATGGGGCGTGGAGTTTGCAAGTAGCAGGTAGAGAGAGGGCCTTGGTGACGTTCAAGGAAACACCGAACTGGTCACTGTTCTTGAAAGCCTCGCAGAGACACTGGGCGTCGGTGTTCAACACCGTCTTCAACCCTGAGCAACAGGAGCCTTCCGGCTTGGAGATGGTGCTTCCGTTGGTTACAAAAGACAGACAGTCAGCCATGTCCAAGATCAGGTTGGAGCAGTCTACGGAGGGGGTCGGGGAGGCCGAGAGGTGGTGACCTGCGCCGTCGACGCCGTCCCAGAAGGACACAATGTGCAGAGCGCAGAGAATCAAGGGTAGGATTGCTGATTGTGCCATTGTTGTAGAAATAACCACAGAAAGCGACGCACAGAGAGAGACACGGAGAGTGTTGTAGGAAAATGGAGGAAACGGGGATGCTTCAATGCTCGTGTTGTGTGAGAGGGAAGTGGGACAGTGGGGAGAGGAGGGCTCACTATAACTTCTTCCAAGGCTGAATGGTTCTCTCTTTTTTCAGAAGAGGAGTAAAAGAAAAAACAAATTAAGGGCGCGCTAATCGGCGCATTAAAAGTGACGGTTCTCGTGACCTGCATCCTAGAGTCCATCTCTCTCTCACTGTTTTTGTTGTTTTTTTTTATTTGTTTTTTTCTTCAAGGAAAATATGTTTTTATATGAAATTGAAACGGACACATATTGTCTATTAAATAAGTTGTACCTCATAAGCTAACTAATTTTGAATTAGAAGCGGCATATGTTTTCCAAATTTTTTTTTTTCACAAAAAAGAAAGTTCTTTGTGAATATATTGATAATTAAGCCTGTAGATTGAAGTTAGATGTATATTGACGTTTTCATTTAACTTAATTCATAGTAAATATCTCTTTTACATATAATTTTAATGTTAAATAAGTATAAAACTTAATATTATGTCTTTAATATAAATTTTTATTTTATATTTAAATATAAATGATAGTAAAGAAACTTAAATTCAAATTAATATAAGATAAAATACGTTGAATCACCGTCACATTACCACTTTGAGCGGTGAAATTCTTTTTCATATTCCAGTGATAATTTTACCTCTAATTCTCTATTATCAAGGGTCATTAGTGATGTATATGACCAACTTAAGTAGAAATAAAGTTAAAATTATGTATATTTTTATTAAAATTTAGTAAAATTTTATAATAACATTATTTAATTTTAGTCTATAATTTTCTATAAAATTCAAATATATGTCAATCATATTAAGAATATGCATACTTTCTCTTTATATGATTTAATAAATATTTTATTAATTTTTTAATATTCTCTCTCTATTTTACACGTTGATTCATGTATAAATAGACGTAACTTCTTATGTTTCAACACACTAATAATTTATTTTAACATTAATACACACATAACTTATTTTTTATTTCTCTAAGTTTATAGCTTTTATCATGACTTTTCTCGTAACTTTTTTCATGATATAAAAACTATATTCTTGCTCTTTCAATAAGGAAGGAGAAGAAATAGTATATTATGATTATATTTATTACGTAATTTATTTTTAATTATAATATCACTTATTTTTTAAATATATTTTTATTATCATCATTAATTATTTTTTGATACTTTAAGTGTTAGTCATGTCATTTCCACGTGTCAATCACATTATTGACTTATGTTTGTCGTATCATCATTTCAGTATAATGTTAGCACTTATTGATTGAACTAATTCATAAATTTAATTATTTGATTCACGATTGTGTTTGATTGGTTACTAAAATATATTTTGGTATGTCTTATATTCAATTTGATATATTTTTTTATGATTTTTTTACATTATACTTATTGCTAATATAGAAAAATTTAAAATTTTATACCTTTCCGTATTATTTTAAATGAGACAAATTATGTTTTATGATTTTAAAAGATGTATAACATTTTTATATGACATTGGTTTAGTGGAGACATTACAAAGCTAATTGTAACAAAAAAAAGAATCATCTAAAAAATTAGTTGAATTAACTGATGAGAGACAAAACAATAATCACAAGATTTTAATGTAGTTTCACAAAATATGTTTCCAATTAACAATTTTTAGTATAGTTAACTTGGTATAGGAAAGGAGGTATAAGATCTATTAGTCTAAGATCATGATACTGTATTTATGATGTTACATACTAGTATCTACTATTTAATAATCTTTATTATTTGAAATAACAATTGAGTCAATTCATTAATATCCTTAGTTTTTACATACGACTTATATAAAACTTATTGGTTCTTTTTGAATTCATATAAAATTATTCTTAAAATGTTATTAAATTATAATATTTAAGAGATAAAACAAGAATTATACATTTTTTTTTTTTTATAATTTTTCATGATGATTATAAATTTATCTTACTCTCTTTATTTCGTCGTGATGTGTTACTTTCATTTAAAAATAAAATTGTTAAATTACTTCTGAAAAAACTTGGCTGACCACTATAATGACTCGTCGTCATCGTACAACACCTATTGATATTATCTTACCTGCCTCTTCCTCTGTTGCAAGAAAAAACTATAGACCTTTATATTTCAGAATTTAGTAACCTAAAAACTAAACAATAATCTAGCCCCATCAAAATAGCAGTTTGGATTATTTAATCTCAATTAGCAAACTAATTTTAAAAATAAATTTCATAAGACTATCACTACCACTACTAATCTTAAGAATTCATTCAAATGATCTTAAGGTTGTTCTAAGAAAAATTAACTTTGATATTCTTAATTAAATTTGATGCTTTCACTTTTGTCTTATTAGCTCAATTTAAATCTTGGTTCTTCGATGTGCATTTGATTGCTTCACCCTCTCACGTTCCTCCTGCTGTAGCTCCTCAAAATTCGCTTCCTTCCACGTGGCTAGCAATGATTTGGTCTTGGAAATCCAACGTCAGGAAACCAGTCTGTTCACAACACAAAAGTTCGCCGGTTGAAGACTCTGCGACACTTTATGTCAGTGGTTGAACTGATTACTTGTTTTCATCTCAAGGGTTCACACTGCTTCAACATGGCACAGAAGCCGCACCAAAGCAGTTAACAGGTTAAGTATTTAACAGGCCCGAAGTGATAAGATATACACAATATCGCAAAGGAAGGCGGAAGACAGATTACAAGCTTTAATTTTAACAAGTAGAAAGGGATATATGTCCGGGATTGCATAATAATTTGAGTATTGCTAGTACAGTTTTTCTTCTTTATATTGCTCAGACCCTTGCAGTATTTTTCACTCTCTCTCTCTCTCTCTCTCTCTTTTTTTAAATAAAAAAAATATTCTTTGGACCTAAATTCAAAATAATCATTTTTCTCTTTTAAAATTATTTTAACCAAATAATTTAGAAATTGTAAATCTTATCAAACTGGAATGGTATCTTATTTCTTTATTTAGTATTTTAATACTCTGTTTTGTTAAATATGTAAAACTCACATAATGTGACGGACGAAACTTATAGCATAAGGTTATGTTGGAGCTTCGTCCACCGACGTCGTTTGGGTCTGAGGACTAATAAAATCAAATTATGTGCCATGCCAATTTCCAAGGTGCACGGAGGAGGCTGAAGGGTGGCGGTGCGAGACGACTTCGTACTAGTTGAACGTTGTCGGCAACAGCAGAAGAAGCGGAGAGTAAAGAGATAAGATTGACAAAGACAAAACATCACCGAGAAAGCCTACCCCGGCTGTCTCGCTGTCTGGCCCGAGATATTGAGCTGTGAAATGCGGTTGTGGTGAATTTCGAACAATAAGAAGAAAAAAAGAAGAAATTGAAACAAAGAGCCCTAAAGCCACACAGAGCCACCTCCACCCCCACCACGTCCCTGCTTTCACTCTCTCGGCATCCGCCGCCACCGCCACCACTACCACTACCATCACCACAAGCCTCTAATTTGTTTATACAGACTAATAACCAAAGAGTTTCCTGCGACGTCGTTTTAGGTAAGCCAGCTTCCACTCTCTTCTTTACCGCGTTCAAGCCATGGCTTCTCTCTCGTTGCCCTGTTCTTAAAATTTTTTCATTTTTATCAACTCTAAGAAGAAGAAGAAGAAGAAGAAGAATATCATATAGAAGTATTTCTATGGGCAAAATAGACATCCGTTTCAAAATTTTGATTAGGGTGCAGTGCGGGGTTTTATAAGGGTTTTACCTTAGCTCTTTGATAAGTACACATTTGGTTGTTCAGTGATTTTTTTTTCTCCCCAGTTGGGCTTTTTTTTTTTTTTTTTTTTTTTTTTTTGGGTTTTCGTTTTTTTTTTTTTTTTTTTTTTTTTTTTTGTGTGGGTTTGCGTTCTGCTTTAGTTTCATTTTACTCTTGAAGCTAGGTCATTGCTTGTAATATGTATGAAATGTGGGAAAGATCTTGATGACTAGTTTTTGTTGCTTAAATTCTCAAAGGATAAGAAGGGCACATTTCAAGCTACAGTCCGGATTGTTTGACTTGGCTTGTTGGGGTAAGGGAACTAGAAATAGTGGTCTTCGTTGATGGAGTCAGAGAGGGAAACTTTTTGAATTTGGTGAACATCTCATTGTGAAAATTTAATGTTTTCTGAATTTCTTGCTACTCAAAATGTTTGTTTGTGTTGTTCTCATTGTTCGTGTATCCTTATCACCTGTAGAAGAAGCAGCTTCAGGTTTATGGCTTTTGATTTTCCTCGATAATGCTTACTACTTTTAAAGACACAACCGACAAGGAACATTAACTTCTGACAATGATGCTGTGTAGAATGCTGTCAACGTTTCAGACACGTTGGTGCTCTCTGCATTATCCACTTCTCTGCTATCACTCTTACTTCTTTGCAAAAACTGTTGGTAATATTCAAGCCCATTTTTTCCACATGGATAAAAGAACCAACCTTGGCTACTTGTCTCTGCCCGCGACCTCATCAATTTGTCAATCTGTTGCACCAGTCAATAGTGCAATTTCCAATAAATCAATGAAGAAAGTACGCCGGGAATCACCTGAGGGTGTACTTAGATTCAAGCTAGATATGTGCTCAAAGAATGGTGACCTTGTTGAAGCGCTTCGCCTGTATGATGAAGCAAGGAGTAATGGGGTCCAGCTTAACCAACATCACTATAATGTGTTGCTTTATTTGTGTGCGTCTGCTGGTTCTTCTAATAATGAAGTTAGAGATGATGGTAAGGTGGACTCCTCTGGGGAAGGATTCAAAAGGGGATTTGAGATTTTCCAGCAGATGGTTATTGACAAAGTTGTGCCAAATGAAGCAACTTTCACTAGTGCGGCCAGGCTGGCTGTTTTAGTTGAAGACCCAGAAATGGCTTTTGATTTAGTGAAGCAGATGAAGAGCTTAGATATCACACCAAAGTTGAGATCATATGGACCAGCTCTGTTTGGCTTCTGTGAGAAGGGCTTGGCAGAGAGAGCTTATGAAGTTGATGGACACATGGCTGAATCAGGGGTGATGGTTGAAGAGCCTGAGCTTTCTGCTCTTCTGAAAATTAGCGCTGATCAAAACAATGCAGACAAGGTTTATGAGATACTGCATCGATTGCGTTCCACGGTCAGGCAAGTTACAGAATCAACTCTTGGAACTATTGAGGATTGGTTTAACTCTAAGGACGCAGCAAAACTTGGAGCTGAGGAATACGATGTGAGCAAGATAAGAGAAGGAATTATGAGGGGTGGAGGAGGGTGGCATGGTCAGGGGTGGTTGGGAAGTGGGCCATGGAAAGTTGTGAGGACTCAAATGGATGAGAAGGGCGTTTGTAATTCTTGCAGTGATAAGCTTGTTTGTATTGATATTGATCCAAGAGAGACAGAAAACTTTGCTAGTTCACTAGTTGACTTGGCAACCAAAAGGGAGGTTAAGGCTAATTTTCTCAAGTACAAGGTATGACATCTTCTTCTTTTTTCCTCTTATCTTGCTAATTGTGTTCTTTCTTCAATTCTTGTTAACTTGCATTCCATGAGTGTGGAAATAGCAATTTAAACTTTATATGCTCTTTGTTTTTTATCAGTCAACTTCTCTTCCTTTCCAAATTTGGCTTTGGAATCATAACCATTTGATTCTATTTGTGTTTATTACTTATTCATTGACAACTTTGTAACAAGTCTTGACACCTTTTGTTTTTTCTGGATAATTGATGTAAAATTATTTGTCCATGTCCTGCCTGAGCAAATAAATTCATTCAGGAATGGCTTCAAAAGCATGGTCCATTTGATGCAGTTGTTGATGGTGCCAATGTTAGTCTTGTCAAACAACGTGCTTTCAGCTTTAAGCAGGTAAGAGGATGTCCAAGATAAGCTTTATGAGGCTGCATTTGTTAATTTCTTGAAGCAAGACAGGAATTCAGTGGTTGCATTTTGGTCGTAGCTTAATAACGTTGCAAAGGAATTACGTCAAATAAGTCCATCAAAGAGATTGCCGCTCATCATTTTGCACAGAAGTCGTGTGACAGGAGGTCCGGCTGAACATCCTAATAACAAGAAGATTTTAGAGTTTTGGAAAAAGTCTGGTGCAATGTATGCTACTCCTGCTGGTTCAAATGATGATTGGTAAGTTCAGATTTTGTGAATGATATATCTGCTGAGGTTTCATGTGCATTCTCAAGCTTTATTTTGGTTAGCACTTTATGCATGCAAACCCTATCAGTAGTCCAGCTTAAAAGATATTAACAAACTGGCGTGAAAAAAGGCCCAAGTTTGCTCTTGTTCTCAATAAACAATATCAGATTAAGTGCAATCAAGCTCTACAAGCCTATTCAAAGTCCTCCATTTCCCGGCATGTAACAATAGTGATTGTGCTTTCACTTGCAACTGGGATAAACTCCTACCACTGATAACCATTGTGTTGCTCATTCTATAGCAAACTTATGTGACCTCTTGTTACACCTACTTTGTGGGGAAAAGTCTACATCAGATAGCAAAATTGATTTACAAGACTTAATATTGTATCAAATGGCCTACCACTATTGCAGCACAAAATTTCTTAAATATCAATAGCTGATGGCAACATTATGACCACCAATCTTTCTTGAATCTTCACATGATATAATGATTCCTAATTTTTTCCATTTTTTTCACCAAAAGGTCTTTCTGCACTGTCCAAAGCTGTTTCATCTTGTGAATATAAAGATAGGTAAAACTTCCTCTCTCAAAGCATTCTCAAGGTTCGAAGTCAATCCTTTTTTATTCCTCTGATTGTGGGTTCCAACTTTTCTTCAATTTCTTAACATTTTGATAAAAAGCCAATTGCTTGGGAAGTTACTGATTGCAAATGTGTATTTGGTGTCTTATCAGATACATCATTGGAAACTGAACAAGGCACCTTGCCGTGAAACAAGTGTTACCTAAGTCTACCCTGAAGTCACACTACCATCCTTATCCTTTTCCTTTTTGAAGAGCCTGAAGGCTGAGGAATAACACTAATTATTGACATCAATATCAAGGAATTATATTCAAACAAATACCCAAAGTATGTGAACAAATATGAGTGCATGACCAGACAAAGGATCACATGATCATCTGAGTTCACGACAAAACCATCTAAGTGTGACACTTTTCTTACCAACTAGGGTTTTCTGATCATTAATGATGTAAGTTTCATAAGACACCATATCAAATGTAATTGCTTTTTTATGAGCTCAAGTAATGGGTAGGTGATTTACATGTAATCTGTCTATAAAACTAGCTAGCAACCTGATTTAGGTCCTTATGGTTTTCAAATAATAAGTGCTTCTTTTTGCATAAATTTTTTGTTTGTCTACATAACTGATTAAGGAGCTACCACCATCAAAAGCTCTTGAGTTTCTTCAATCCATATGAGTCATGGATGGCCATAGGGATAGAATTTTTCACCATGTTCATCTTAGAAACCACTTAGGAATCCATGGTAAGGGTAAATGGAAAAGAAGAATCTCATACCTTGATCTGAGGATAAAATTTTTGAACTAACCTGTTTAGTGTGATTTTTAAGAAACTGAAAACAAAATTTATGGGGCTCATCTACTGACCAAGAAGTCTATATGCTTGGCTTTTGACGCTTCAGAATTCTGATGCTTTTTCTTTCATTTTTTTCCCATGTTTATCACCAGGTACTGGTTGTATGCTGCTGTTAGTTGTAACTGTTTATTAGTAACAAATGATGAGATGAGGGACCACTTGTTCCAGCTACTAGGAACTTCTTTTTTTCCAAGATGGAAGGAGAAGCATCAGGTAATTGCGACCCTCTCATGTGACAAGTTTTAAAGTTTTTTCTTTTCTGTTTTTGTCTTTTAACACTGCTTGCATTGAATCTTGAATTTGTCTGGTTCTAGGTCTGGATGAAGAAGAAGGGTTGTAGTAAGTTAGTGTTTAGCGTAAAACTAGCTAAATACTAATGACATGAACCCTTTCATACAAAATGCTTATGACATAAATCTTTCAAGTAATTTCGTTGGGATGCTCCTTATGCGTGTGATGAACTACATCACATATAGAAAACTTGACTAATATTGCTGGAGCTTCCACTTCATGAAACTAAGCTAAGGTATAAATGGTGATTGATGTCTTGGGGGGAGAAAAATTATCTTTCTAGTTGAAATTTTGCAGGTTCGGATGTCAGTATCAACTAATGGGGTTTCCCTACATATGCCTCCCCCATATTCGATTGTTATTCAGGTGAATTGATCAGCCTATAGTTTACAGATTGTTAGTGATTGACGCTTCAATGAACGTGGGAGTCCCTTGTATATAATTGCTCTTTGTTGCTAATGTAAATGCAGGAGTCCGAAAATGGTAGTTGGCATGTGCCAACAAATGTAGGCGATGATTTTGAAGCCCCACGGCAGTGGTTATGCGCTAATAGACACGGGCAGAGAGATTAATGGTAAATACGATGGATTAAGCTCAATACATGACAGACTATGTCAAGAAGGGACAGACTATTTTTCGAAGATGCCAAAAATTGGCTACAAGGGACCTTGGTCAGCTCTAAAACGGTTGCACCAGGCGAAGAAAAAAGCTCTTTAAAGAGGAGTAGATCTGAGTTGCATTTTGTTAAATGGAAATTAGTAATAAAGCTGCATTGCATTTCGTTAAATGAAGACTTGCAATATTAGCTTTATTTTTTATATTTTTCAGTTTTTGAACTTGAGAATCATTTTCGTTTAATGGGGAGTTGTTAGTGATTGAGCAGCCTAAAATTGAAGTTCAAATTGCAAAGATATTAAATTAGGTCTTGTAGTTTATTAGTGATGCTACCGTAGTTTCAATTTGATTCTTTCTTATAATTTTTTAATAAACATCCATTTGACGCTTAGTTTCTTGACTCTAAAATGATTATATGCATTGTTTTGAACTTAAAAAGTAAAATTTAGAACATTTTGTTCGAAAATAAAATTTTTCAGCAAATTTAAGTTGTTTTTAATCTAGTAAGATAGAAAAGTTCTTCTCGAGAAAGGATAGCACTCTAAATTTGATGTATCCGAAAAATTGAAATTGTTTTAAGATATAATTTTTGAGAGATGGTGGCTGCTGATGTTTGGCCCAAGGTGACAAATGCTGTCTCTGCGGAGTGTCACAGCAGGATTGCCCTTACAGAAGGAAAGGAGCCGGGGGGGGGGGGAAGATGAAAGGAAATATAATAAATAGCTTAACAAGGGAAATGATTCGTAAATTACATTTTTCATGTGGGATGTCATACATATAGTTTGGCATCTATTAAGTGTTTGTAGTAAAAATAAGCCTATAACTGAGGTCCTTTTTCTAGATAATCGAGGTCCTCTTGTCCCCTCCACGTTTGGGGTTACATGTGCTTCTCGCACGCGTTTGAGCTACATTGGCCTTTAATCCATGCCGGGGTGAACCTAAAAACTATGAAAGAACAAAAAGTCAAGTTGTAAGTTACACGCATGTTCCTTAGGTTCGCTCTGTTATTTGATTTTGGTTGTTTCGTTTGCTTTTTTGCAGTATATTTCTATGGAGAGAATTGCTGGCATGCATTCCGCAGACAGGAACACCTGGTTGCCAATGGCCCATAGGTTGGGAGTTCTTATTTAGCTGTTAATTGCCTTGTTTGATGGGAAACCAATAAAAGGAGATGCTGAGTGTAGCATAGATACATTCCATTTGTCACTGTCATTGTTGTATCTTTGCGGAGGTGTGTGTTTGATGAGCTCACGTATTGCTGGGGGCTGGGGTCAATGGTCGCTGCACATTTTTGACAAGGATATCAACTTTTGATTTTGAGCCTTATGTCACGGCCTTCCCTAAGTGTGCTGCCAGCCGACACTTAGCTGGTGAGGTGATTGAAATTGATAAACAAATGACCTCAATATGTTCACCAAATTGAACTTATGTGTGAGTAGTATTACTATTATCCTTCTTTTTTTTTTTTTTTTTCTCTGCAAAATTATTAGACGTGCATAATCTATCTACTTATGGATGATCACTAAATACGGTTGATTTAATTTTATTTAAAATTTCTTAAAGGGTGAACATAAAATATGTATGCAACATATATAAAAGCTTTCCTTCAAAAACTTCGATGCATCCTTCTGAAGAACTTGAGTAGCAGTCGTTAGAGTTTCTTTCGATCTGTATCTAACTCAATGTTGTCACTTCTCGGCATATGTTTAAAACCCATACAATGAACGAAGTTGACTCTAGTAGTATCAATATTATATTTAAGAAGCTGAAAATTTCACTGTAGTTCTAGCTAAAACATTGCTGAGATGTTACAGATTTTATATTTATTAAAATTTAATATTTTAAACCATCCATAAATTTCTCTTATTTTCTACTCCTTAAGTTAAGAGGTGTTGATGATAATTTTCAAATGAGACGTGCCATTTTGTACCTCCGTACCCTTAATCCTCCAAACCTCGATGATAATTATGATCAAATTTTCAATTACATTTGATGGCTGTGGAGGGTAATTACTTTACATGCATTCGTGTTTTTTTCTTTTTTTTTTTGTTTTTTTTTTTATGTTTTTTGCAAGTTTGTAGCGGATGCTTGTGGCTATTCAATTGGTCGAGAACGAGGCGATTTAGGAAAGAATTTGACTTGACTTGGGTCTAAACAAACAATTGGGTTTTTTTTTTTTTTTTTGATTCCTTTTTAAAGAAAATGGGTTAAGGGTTTGGAGGAGATGAAGAGAAGACTATGGGAGACCGAAGAACAAAGTGCCACTCTGGGTGCATAATTAATCTGGTTGAAATGCAAAAAATAATTGCAAATTGTTATTATTTATTATGTATAAACAAGTTGTCTTGTCTTGTGTCTTTAAACCTTTACAACTGGAGTTACACTAGACATTTTGGTGTAAATTCAACAGGTTGTAGCATAACAAACTATAGATACACTATCAGCAAGAGACCTTGGTGTAGATTCAAACTTGATGTTCAAATCCTATTAGTAAATAGTAAATAGTAACACATCCAGTCCGCTATTCATCCATTCGAGAGTCTTTCTAATTCTACGTAGCTCGATCCGGTTCAATTAACTGCACGGCACTTAGCTCGCACTTCTCCCTTTGACCCTTCCTTGACATCCATCGTGCCCATTTTGACCATGGCTTGTTGGAAATCCAGGAAAAACATGGCTTGGTTGAACGCGTAACCATTCACAATGTACTTGGTTCTTGGACTGATGTACAGCGCCTGGTCCGAGAAAAGAACCCCATCTTTCCTCTGCAGACCATTGTAGTAGAGGTTGTCGAAGGTGTTCCTTGTCCCGTCTAAAGGTTGCTCGGCGTTGTCTCCAGCACTGCATGTTTTGGACAGCGTCTTCGCGAAGCTTGAATCCAGGGTGGGATCGGCGCTGCTCAGTCGGTTCTTGAATGACGAGCACCTTGCTACTCCCACTGTATGTGCCCCTACAGGTGCTCAATGTATACAACAAATTATTATCATTACCGCTTCGTTACACACGGATGCAAGTGAATCAACGCATCTTCTTACACTATTTTGTTGCGTCAAAATATTATTTCGCACGAAAAGTGTGCATGAAATATATATATATATACTGTCTCTTATACACATCTAGATGTGTATAAGAGACAGCCTACAGGTGCTCAATGTATACAACAAATTATTATCATTACCGCTTCGTTACACACGGATGCAAGTAAATCAACGCATCTTCTTACACTATTTTGTTGCGCCAAAATATTATTTCGCACGAAAAGTGTGCATGAAATATATATATATATATATATATATACACTTTTTATTCCCGCAGCTAGATTTACCAGACACTAGTTTTAAGCATGGACAGAAAAAAGGGTAGGTGGGGGGGGGCAAAAGAGGGCAAGGCCCCAAACCATCTAGCCTCTGCCCCTCAAGTCATTTTTTAGGTCTTAGTTCCCCACTTGAAAACCAAAATTCATTGAGGCTGGCTTGCCTTAATGACTATGTGTAACAATTGGAGTTGAGTTTTCTCTTATTCATTGTAAATTAAAAATTATTCAGGCTTTTTAAAGCCAAATGAATATGTGTGTGGCTATTGTTTAATCCAAATTCAAAGTTTCTGAATGAAAACCTAAAAACAAGAAAGAAAGTTGTGACAAGTGGGCACTTACCAGACAGAGCTACCATTTCTTGAACACTTAAACCGCGCTGCCCAAAAGTTCTAATAAGTTCGGAGGCATTGAAAGCGGGAGAAGGCAAATTGACGGTGTCTTCTATTTTAGACCTTCTGCCATCTTTCCTTCCATTTGGAATGTCATACACTGGACCCCCTGTCTGCCCCCACCCCCACACACCCCCACACACACACACACAAACATTTCATGATTGTGATCACCTTGTTGAATGATGATGAAGTGGATAATTTTGAACGAAAATTAAATTCTTAATAAAAATAAAAAAATAAATAAAAGAAATCATGATTAACAGATTGGAGGACAACTCGAGCGTGCTAGATGCACATATGAACTTATTTCCCACTCAGGTCGTCGTATATATCACTCAAAGGGGTTAGCTAAGTACCCAGAAAATTGCATCTCTAGCTGCCATGGCAACAATATCAGCGCATGAGACCACCCCTGGGCATTGATTTTCAAGCTGCTCTTTGGCATCATCGATAACTTCGAACCCTCTTAAGCTTAGATTAGCTGGGGAATCCTTCTCTGCTTTGTTGCCTTGGGTGGAATCAATGAGAATGGACCCATCACATCCCTTTTTGAATAATAATTTTCCAAGAACCAAAAAAAAAAAAAAAAAAACAGTCATGAATTACAAGTTAGATATATAGAGTATTTATATTTCTTAAATTACTTTTAAAACTAACTAATTAATTATTTAGAAAGCTCTCAAGTGAAGGCTTTAGAGCTTGTTTTAGTTATATATACTAAAGTATGTATACACTTTTGAGAGTTTCTGTAATATAATCAAAATTTTTTTATAACTTTCTAATTTATTTGTAAGTATATATTTTGGAGATTGAAAGAAAATTTGAATTATCATTTATAGGGAAATTTTTTATAAATTTATAAAATAAAATAATTAAAATATATTATAATCATAAAAATTTGATTATAATCAAAATAATATTATATGAATCAACCAATATAAATTTAGTTATGATTAAATAAAAATTTTATTTATTCATATAATTATAAAATTGTCTAACAAAGAAAAAAAAAAGTAAGAGAAGAAAGAATTACTTTTGAATTCTAAAAAAAAAAACCTTTTATTTTCTTAAAAGAAAAAAAAATCCTTTTAATATAAAAAATTATCCTAAAATTAATTTAATTTAACTAATTATATTTTTTCAAATATAAATTAACAAAAAAAATTAGTTTTAACAAAATTTAATTAATTTATTATTTTTAATCAAATATAATGAAGCTATGCAATACACAAATCTAAATTTAGTTAAATAAAAAAGCAAAGTACAAGAAGGTGAGAATTCAGGCATAGCTTACCATCTTTGAGGTCACCCCATTGCTTAAGAATGGAAGAAAAAAGAAAAACCTCAAAATACTAACTGTGCATATATATATATATATATATATATATATAGAGAGAGAGAGAGAGAGAGGATATATATGTACCTCAATGAAGCAGTCATGGAAATGCATTCTTATAAGACCAGCTGCTAGAGTAGGATCATCCTGCAAAGCTCTTGTGACAGTACTCTTCACAACTTGCTCGGCAAATGGGCAACTCATAAGGTAATAGTTCATACTCAGGCCATCCACCACGCTAAACCTTAGACCGCTCACTATTAGCTCCACGACTAGAATCACACCAAGAATATTAGCCACAACCATACTTGCTAGATTTAGCTGCGATTCGAGCAGCACACAGATAGACGTGTGTGTGTGTGTGTGTGTGTGTCTGGGCGGGTGCGTTTTTCTGTGTGTGTATGGAACAATAGAGTCCAAAGAGCCGACACAGCTATATGGTACTTAGTGTGAGAATTGAAATTCTATAATGAGAATGGACCGATGACAAACATGCGCTAATTAAGTCAAATAATGGTCCGAGAGGTCGAGGCAGCTTTAAAAGTGGGCAGATTGAAGAGTGGGGAGAAAGTAAACGTCTATAAATAAATACACAAGAAACTGAGAATCCAAAAGAAAAAAAAATTGATTAAATGATATTGCAATTGCAAAGTTGAAGACATTGTTCTATCAATTTCTTCACCTAATCCACTCTTTTTTTTTTTTTTAATGTCGAGAAAAGCATATTCTTTGCTAATTAAATTGGATCCAGGAGGACCTACTAAATCGTGAACAACTTGAATTGCACACTGAAGCACACACACACCCAAATGTAAGATTTGAAACTCTTAGCACACACACGCACACTCTTCAGCCACACATTTTCAGTTAATTTCTTTGGCAAGTTAGCCGACTTTTTTTTTTTTTTTTTTTGTTGGTGGGGTGGTGGGATTAATCTCGTCTAAGTTTGGTCAATAACTGGCGACAACTAATTTGATTTTCACAGTTCCTAGTGATTGTTGAAACATGAAAGATTAACCAAATTGATCTTGCAATGCCTATAGATGCCATGCATCCCATATGCTTGATACAATATATATATATATATATATATATATATATATTATTGTGGATGTCTCTATCTAGCTGGTCATGAGGAGGAGGAAATGGGAACATAAAATCTAGAAACATTTCAACATCTATATTGTCCAACCAATTTATAGGGCTAATTACGTGGTTATATATATAATGAGCTGATTAAGGTTCTTAAGACTTGTTGCCGCCAAACAAGATCAACCACCTAATTGAGAAACGTAATCAATTGTTTCCAACACATTAACCCCACTTTTTTTATTTTTATTTTTATTTTTTGTTTGTTTAATTAATTAAACTGTGGATAGATATGATTCATATTCGATTCTCTCTCCCACTCTTCACACACACACTCACGCCGTCACGCGTTGTACAAAAACTGGCTTATGATATATTATCTAACCACTATATTTTGTCATGCATGTTTCATACACGAACATGATTGATTGATTGATTGATTGAATGACGATGCATCCTTTCTTTTTTTTTGTTTTAGTTGATTATATTATAATAATAAAAACTTAAATAATAAAAAAAATAAATATATATTTATCATATAATATTTTTATATGTGGTTCAGTAAATGTTATTACGAAAACCCAAAATTATGGTACGGTGCTAGTGGGGGTGGCAGCAAGTGAATGCAGCTGGTTTCCACGAGAAAAAAAGCCCAAAGAGTGGAGCGTCCCCTCATCATCTCGATCGTGGTAGTGGGTGGGTGGGGGGGGGGGAGAACCTTTGTCTGCACACAAACTCTGGTTTGCCCGTTGAATTTCAACCTTTATTTATTTATTTATTTTTATTTCATAGTGCTTTGGGACACGTCAAGATACATACAGATGGATATGCTGGTACATGACCAGTAGCCTACTCAATCTTGCTGGAATTAAAATAATTGTGGTCGGAAGAGGGCTTCTTTCACTGCGACTTGTGATGGCTCTTTTTTTTTTTTTTTTTTTTTTTTATCTTGTGGTTTTATTTTTCTACATTAAAAAAAAATACAAAGAGCTATACCTAAAAATAAAATAAAATAAAAAATTCCCTCGGATAAAATCACAATGCTATCTGCCTCCAAGAAAGAGGGGAGCATCCAAAGATACATATGCCAAACATAGACACCTACTTCAGTATATTAATGCTCCAATTCAGTCAAATGATCTGTACAAGAATTCGCTTCCAAAAACACCATTTTTTCTTGAGGAGAGCACAACAATCCTCTAGCGAAGTGGTTGTAATAGAGGGAACAGCGAATTCCACAATCTCAGTGACATGAAGGAATAACTATGTTGCCGAATTATTAAAAATCGGCATTCATTCTAAGTTGACTTCGAGCCATTGGATTTATATGGGTCGAATGAAATTTAATATATATTTTTATTTATAACCATCTAGATTTTTAACCTGTCACAGTTTTTTTTTTTTTTTGAAAAAAGGTAGTGTTATTATAATATTATATATATATATATATATGGCACTTCTAATTAAAAACAAGATTGAAAATACCCATTTACAGCCTTTCTAATATCGATCTACATAATTTCTGAGACTTGAAAAATATTTATGTGGAAATTAAGAAATTGACTTGTAGGACAATCGTTCTTCTAGATCAATTTCCCAATCAGACAATAGTCGAGACCTAGAAAATGTTTTTGCGTAACACTCATTGTATGATGTTGACATAACCAAAACTTCAATTTTATAACAAAACGTAATGTTACAGCCAAAAAAAGAAAAGGAAAAAGGAAAAATGCTTGAGACATTAAATAATTGCATAGTCGGTTAATGCAATACTTGCAACTTGAAAAACTTACACTACAAAATGTTTCTTTCTTTGACACTTCAGGTGCTTAAGCAATTGATAAATCACACAGTTGATCAAAATAATAATTAAAAACTTCAATTAGTATAATAAAATATTTGTTTCATGCTTTTGAGTGTTTTAAATAATTGCGAAATCACACTGTGGATCCACACAATATAATTAATACTTAAATAATTTTTCTTAACAAATTGAGAGTTGGTAGTTGGACAATTTCTCATAGGAGCTGTGGCTGAAATATGAGCCGGCAGCATGAGTCTGGATTGTAAGCCATTGGTTAGATAATTTTGCTTACGAACTGTGATTAATATTACCAAAACTGAAAAACAAATCATTAATTCTAATCAATTTTTTTTAGCACAAATTGTTTATATAATGACATTTACTTAATTTTAAAATTATTTTAAGTATACTCTTATAATTTGTAATATTTGATAGTAACTTAATACTTAAATTATAATTTTTATTAAAATTAAAATTTTAATATACATTTAATTCACTTTTTCACAATATAAAAGAAAATATTTTTAATTTATATTATTATTTCTTTACTTTTTCTCAAGCAAAATACTTCATTCTAGATATTTAATTTTTTTCTAAAAACTTTTCTTTCAATGTTAGTATATGTATTTGATTATAATAATATTATTGATTAAAATTTAAATTATTGATTCAATTATGATTGACATATATTAAGAAATTTCATTTTACCTTTTTGTTATTCACTCAACTTTAATTTCATTTAACCCCACAACAAAAATTTGAATTTAAAAAATCATAAATTAACAAAGATACTAATTATAATTAATTGCTACATTAATTTTAATTTTATATAATTAGTTTTTTCAAATTATAATTAAAAATAAATTAATTTAAATGATTATTATTAAAGCACAATTCAAATTTTGTTATTGTATTATTTCTTATTAGATATCTATGAGTTGTGCAACATGTTGGTTTATACTTAATATATATTAGTATTATCAAAATTTAGATAAATTAAATGATTTTGAGTAATTTTTTGAATAGAAAATACTTAAGTAGTGGCATTTTTTAATTTTACTATTTTTTAGTACATTTTTAAAATTTTTAGTATTTGACATTAAATTAATAATTTTTTAAATAAAAAATACATTAACTTAGTAGTTAATTTGTAACCTTTTTTAAATACTTTAATAAAATTATAATTTTAATGTACATCCAATTATCTTTTTTACACTAGAAAGTTAAGTATGTTTAACTTATATATATTTTTTTAATCTTTTTCAATGAAATTACTCAATTTCAGATAGTAATTTTTATACTTGAGCAAATTTTCTTTAAAATTAGTATCTATAGTTAATCATAATAATATTATTAATTAAATGTTTAGGTATAAATTTAGTTATAATCAACATATAATAATGAAATTTATTGTTTTACTCAAATTCTCAATTTTAATTTTATTTAATCCATTCAACATTAGTTTTAACTTAAAAAATATTAAATTAAATATTATACTAATCATAATTAATAATTCAATTAATTTTAATTTTATTATATTTTTTTAAATTGAAATTAAAAATAAATTAGTTTAATTGATTTTTATTAGAAATATAATTCAAATTGTGTTATTTTAACATTTCTTATTAAACTTGTGGGTTTAAATAAAGTGTATATTAATATTATTGGAACTGAAAAAAAAAATTAAGTTATTATTTATGTTACAACGTTTGTTTAATTTTAGAAACATTAAAAGACTTATATTAAACAAATTATCTCTTGCTTAACTCTAAGAATACTAGGAATTTTCCACACTTCCCTTGGATCTTTCCTAAATGTAGTATTTTTTTACTACTAAATTTTTTATTATTGGAAGACAAAAATAATAATTATAATTAATTTAAACAATTTAAAAAATTAAGTCAAATTAATGTTAGGAAATATACATGAAAAGCAACCAAATCTAAACTGATAAAAGTACTTCAATTTAAGGTGAATTGACCTTGATACTACTTTAGGTTTGTGAGAATATTTCTTTCATTGTCATCATTAGTGACCTTATTAAAAAGAAGTCACCAAGAACATTTTTTCTTACTAATGACTATGAAACAAAACTTATCATCCATTCATTTGAAAATTTTAATATATGTAGTTATGATCTAACTAATCATTAATAATAAAAGATATTATTTTCCTATAAAATTTGGTACATAAATCTATGTATTGAAATATTATTTATGTTTAATTAAAAATATATTCAACTTCTTTATCAAGAAAAATTTAAAGAATATTTTATTTTTATAAAAAGAGAGAAAGAGAGAAAAAAAAAAAGGAAGATCTTTTACATTTTAATTCATCAAAGTAATACAATTTTTTAAAGAATGTGTTAATTAAAAAATCAATCAAATCTAATAAAAATTGAAATGAATTTCATTAATATTGAAGGAAAATTTATAGTCAAAATTTTTATAAATAATGTTATTATGATTAATTATAGATATTATTAATGAAGGAAAATTTCTTGAATGAGAAAATTAATATATGAAATTGAGTAATTTAGTCGAAAAAAACAAAGGTATAATGGTTCAAACCAAGCATATTAAATAATAATGTGAAAAAAATGACTATATGTATGTTTAAATCCTAATTTTATTCGAGTAATAAGGAAAGACTACGAATTATCTTCAATACTAAAAATTATGAAAATATTTTAAGAAATTTTTAAAATTAAATAACTTATAGGCAAATTTTACTTAAAGAATTAGATATAATCATTTATTTTCTCTTAATTATGACAATATTTATTTATAGTAATATTAAAAGTTGAAAGAAAAATAAATTATTGTTTTTGCAATGACTGTTGCTTAACTTTAGAAAATTAAGAAACCTCTCATACTAACTTGATCATTTCTTCCTCAATTCTAAAAATGTTAGAAGATTTTTATATTAATAAGAGTAATAATCATAATAAAAAAAAACCAAATTTAGTTCATTACTCAATATCAATTTAATTCACTTACCTCAACTTAAGTATGTTAATTTTGAAACGCTAACATAATATAATTTCAATAAATAATCATTATTAAATAATTTGTATCATGAAATACATGTAAAATAACTTAATATTATATATTTTTGTTATTTTTTACTTATTTAGTTTAATTCAATAATATTTTAAATTAATTTCAAACTTTTATAAAAATAAGATTGAAATTTTATGAAATTAATAAATATGGTTTCTTAGAAGATTCTTATATGATCTATACTAAAGTTATAACTAGAAGCTCAATTTATTTTATTATAATTAAATATGTATTGGAATTTACTTAATTTATGTTGATAATTATTTAAATACACATAATTAAAAAAATAAAAACTTTTTCTAAAATTATTCGCTTTTTTTCTTAGAAAAGAAAAGGAATTCTTTGTTTAAATTTCATTTTTTCTTAAAAATAAAAATAATATTTAAAATTTTAATCTCCTTTTATTTTTACTTTTAATTAAAAAATTAAAAATATATATATATATTTAATAAATTTGATAAATTTCGTCTATTAAGTGAGTTTAGTACTAATAAATACTATATATGTGGGTATTCAAATAAAAAGAAAACGCCTGCTTTGACTACTTAAGCAATTATAAAATAGTCATGTAGTCGATCAACAAGAGATATAAAAGAGCTGAAGCAGTTGACAAAACTGATAATCAATTGACATAATAATCAAAACCTTGAAAAGGATATCACAACCAAAAGAATCTTTATCCTTAAGCAATTGAAAAATAGCGCAATTGAAAAAATAATCCTGTGAAATTTTTTTTTGTAACAAGACTTTTATGTTTAGTCGATGAACAAGACATGAAAAGCTTTACGTGCTTAAGCAATTGATAAATTAATTACATGGTCGATTGGCATAATAATCAGAACATGAAAACTTTAAGCAATTGATAAATCCCAAAGTTGATCAAAATAACAATTGAAACTTGAACTAATTATTGTTATTGTTTGCTGTTTTGTCTTTGCTAATTATTATTGTTGATGAATAATTTTTTATAATGCCTGGTTAGATTAATATTGTGTATTATTGTTAAATGATAAAATGATTATTTGATACCTTCATCAAAAATATTATTACATGAAAAAAAAAAGTGCATATACATAGATTGTGAGTTATTTTGTATTAGATTATTTGGTCTTTTATTTTGTTTGAGTGTTATAGGAACTATTAAATTTTCTTGATTCTTTGAATTGTAAGAATCTTTGATACAATAACTTAAGATATCAATCCAATTTTGTGTCGCACTATACTACCTTTTTTTTTTTTTTTCCATTTTGAACCATTTTCTTCTTAAGAACTTCATAAGATAAATAATGAAAAAAATTACATTAGAAGATTTCACAAAAGGAATTGATGATTGAAAAATACTAGAATTAAAAAAAAAAATACAAATTTTCAAAACTTAATATTTTCAAAACTGATTTTATAATTAAAACTGAAAAAAAAAAAAAAAGATTCAAATTTCAAAACATTTTGAAACTATTTATCTTCTTTCTCAAAATTTTTTATAAAATCACAAATAAAAAATATTACCAATACATCTATATAAGACTGATAGAGGTTGGAATTAAACCTCATAAAAGAATATTTAAATATCTCTATATTTGTAATTTTTAAAAATATCATATTCATAAATTTTTATAATTTTTTATTAAACACGATTAAATTAATTCTTTAGAACATAACTATCTCTTTTAGTTGATATCCAAATCCCACAATTTTTTTTATAATTATGAACAAAATATTTTACAAAGTTTTTTCTTACAATTCAAAACTCACAATTATAAAATGATAGAATGATTAATTCCATTAATTTTGATTTTTAACATTCATTACAAAGAGATAATTTTTATATTTACATCAAAATATCATTTTCAATTAAAAAAGAGTAAGACCCCTATTCTCTAAATAGTTCTTACCTGATGATCACATTTTGTTATGTCGAGAGCAATCCAATGGAATTTCCAGAATGTAGAGAATACTTGCAAAATCCAAAACTAGACCTTAGACAAAGTTGTTGGTTGGAGGAATTAACATCTCACTGAATCCTCAAAAATCCTTTAGGCCATCAAAATCACAAATGACAATTTCTCTGTCCTTGATAGCCTTGGAAACATAATAGAGAATGTAGCCACCTTTCTTATCTTTTATCATTTTCCTTCATTTCATTAGAGATCTTTCACGTCTCAAAGACAAAAATATTAAACTCCTTAATAACCTCAAATGCAAGAAACTCAATGATTTCTAAAATTACCAAAATCGTTCTTAAAGATGACTCTGGCTAACCCATTTAAAAAGAGAAATATTTGGCAAGACTTTCAACATTGCTCAAAAAACGTGTCATGAATACTCATGGAAAACTTATCAGTTTCACCAAAAGGAATGATTCAAAATCTGCGCAGACCTTAAATTCCAAAAGCGTCTAAAGTGGGAATTCAAACAACCTTACTCTGAAACAAGGACCTTTTATCAACAATTCAACTTAAGCATTCCTAATTTAAAGCCTTCCGCTTCAAAGCCTCAAAAACCTTTCTTACAAAAATCAAAATCCTATATATAAAAAAAATATCCAACAAAACTCCATTTTACCAAAAGCCCAAAAAAAAAAAAAAAAAAAAAAATCCTCTCTTAAAACTATGCACATAAAACCCCCTTAAAAACATCACCTATTACAGATGTGGAAAAGAAATTACATCTCTAAATACTACAAACTGAACAGAAGACTTTAAGAAGAAACTTGAAGTTCTTATAAAGCTTGAAGACCTCCTCCAAACTTCTAAGTCTGAAGTTGCCGCCTTTTCAAATTCCTCCTCAGAAACTCCTTCACAAATAGACCAATTAAACACAACCTATTCTAAAGACGATTTAAATCCCAAACCAATCAACATACTTTCCAAAGATCAAAAACTTCTCATTGATATTGTTAATCACATTAATAATCCCTTCCTTTAAAAATAATACCTAAACAAGAGTGTCACACGAATGTTTACACAGATATCATTTTTTTAAAAAAAAAAATAAAAAATAAAAAAATAGAAAGTTATAATAGAGGATATCAAAACTGACAATTATGATCTCAAAACCTAAACAAGATAATTAAAAACAATATTAAATATTAGAATGAGTGTTAAAATATGAAAATTCTGTTTTACCATTGATAATTTTTACAAAGATACTTGAGGCTTGTTATTTGATTCCTGTATGACTATATCTGGAAGTTTAAGATGACAATAGGATACAGAAAAGCATGAGAAAAAAGACGACTAGGAAAGAAAAATAGGTAAAACGTGAATTGAATTTTGAAAAGAAAACGTGATGAAAGGGGAATTGAAGTTAGAACGAGAGAGTCCACATGCCTAAGGATTTTAGGACTGATTTGAGGGGCAAAAAGTTTGGTTGAACAAAGAGCATGTGTAAACAGGTTTTGATTCTTTAGTGTCAAAATCTCAAATAATTTTTAAAAAATAATAATAATTAAAAAAAGGTTGACCATTTTAGCCGTCAAAAAAAAAAAAAAAAAAAGAGGATCGTACAAGTAAGAAAAGTTTTGAATCGGAGCAAACAAATTGTAGCCGTCAAAACAAAGTAAAGATGCGAAAAACAGTGGTCTGCCAGTGGAAGGATACGGAGTCAACCCACTTATGCTATTGGAGCTCCCACTGGTTGGCGTCACGTTCTACTGCTGGGTTCTCCAATTCCACGTTCAAAAGCGGCACTACTTACTGCCTTATTGCATCTAATGATCATCCAATTGAATTAACATGTCGCAACTATAACTAAAATCCACGATGACTGATAAAGTGTACAAATAAAATAAACGAGGGATTTCTAATGAAAACAGGTGTTCTGCACCTTGTTAGGTAACCCACGCAAAAAATAAAAATTAAAATAAAAAAAATTAAAATTCATGCTGCATTATTCCATTTGTAATGGAAATGTAATCGCTTGACATTTAGGATGACAGACATTGATCCTGGTTACAAGTTGTCTCTTCTTTTAAATTGCTTTCTTTAAATGCAGCTAACCAAGCAAATTGCGGTGCAGTATTAATCAAAGTTGCCATCTGGTGTATGGCAACAATGCGGACAAGGAAGAACCGAAAGAGCAGATTTCGAGCACCTGTGTTCATATTCTTTTTCTTTTTCTTTTTTTTTTCTTTTAATGGAAAATATATTATTTACGACTATCTCAATTAGATACAACCCATGAGATAATTACAGCAAAAAATTCAATTTATGTCAAAAAAAATAAAAAAAAATGCATGGAGTGGTTGAAGGGTGGAGCTCACAGACCCTGCTCTGTATAAAAAACACAGCTTTACAATTCTATTGGCTCCAAAAGAGACTTACCCCATTTGATATTTACCTTAGCCCAAAAGAAAAAAAGAAAATAAAATAAAAAAGAAAAAGGAACACCTCACTGTTAGTCCCACAATCGACACCATCTCTCTGTGCAAGGGACGCACACTCCCTTCCAGTCCAACAACCCATACCTCATTTTTGTATAAACATGACCCTCTAGAACTCCTTTTATTTTTAACCCTCCGACGGTGCTTCCCATCCCCTCCCTTCTTCTCCTCAGTGTTCATATTCATGACCACTAAAAACTAAACTAGTACTTTCAAACGGTTTCAGGCACACAAGGATTACACTTCCAAAGGACATTAAAGACACCCATTTATTTGTACAAGAACATAATGTTAAAATTTTCTTAAAAGCAACCCACCATTACCTTAAAAATAAATATTAATTTTTTAAAAGTGATAAATAAAAAGACAACTACTCACCACTGGCTAGTTTGATTTTAATATAGTCATCTAATTCGATAGGATGAAGTTGTATTAATATTAATAATTAACGAGGTTTTTAACCTAATATATATAAAAAAAATCATTAAGCTATCAATGTATACTTCTTTGTGTGAATGTAGGTTTATATTTTATTAGTTAATATGTTTTGAGTTATATCTTTTATTAGAATATTCTCAATCAATACTACAAAATATTTTCAAATAATATTTTTATTAAAACTTAATCATAATAAGATTTGATTAATAAAAAATAATTTTATACATTATTGCGATATTAAAAACTATAAATTTGAATTAAATTCGAAAATTGATAAATATACTTAATTTAGATTACACAATTGTATGTGTTTATGATTTTCTCTCTTCCTAACCAATAAAAAAAATTTATTTTAAGGTGTAATTACAGTAAATGTCAAGAAAGAGAAATTAATTACTAAGTTAAACCAAACGCTCCAAATGCATCAATAATTTTAATTTTTATAAATTCAAGTATATTATTTACAGTATTATTTATATGAAATAGTTTAATTTTAATATTTAAAATTAAATTTTAATAATAATATTCTTACTTAAGAAATTTATTAAGTAACATCAAAACTTGTATCTTACAAACTAAATACGTTCTATTTGATGATAAAGTATATATTTACATGATTTATGATTGTATTTTCATTGACAGAAAATAATAAGACTTTATTTTTTATCCTTCAAAAGTAAGGTTGATTTTGTTCAACTCTTATGCAAAAAATGAAAAACAAAGTCTTATGTTGTCATGATTATGCTACATATATAGGTTAAAGTTATTTTGGCCATCACAAATTAGTAACAAGAAATTAATTAATTTCTTGTAAAAAGAATGAAGTGGCCGAAAGTGCCTTATTATGAAATTGTTAATTTCATCAACAAGAAAGATAGTGCCTTGTGAGCGAAGCCTTATGAAGTTGGTGGCTTTATGATGTTTATAATATATAAAACTAAAAATAAAAAATAAAATTTTAAAGTTGTCGGTTCAAGCCATTGAAAGTGGTGACCAGACGTATAATAAGGAATTGCAAATTTCTGAAAAGGACACTTAAATGTTGATTTTTTTTTTCTTTTCTTCTTTTTTTTTTAAAAAAAAAAAAAAAATAGAAAGCTCTTTCATGAAACGGTTTAGTTGCTGCCTCATTATGTCGATAAATTTATGAATGCCAAATTGTTGAAATTTGCTGATTTGTGTTTCATGCCCAAAATTCCTTATTTGTCAATCGTGTTTAAGGAAAATTGAAGTAGCTCTCACACACTTATACTGCACATTAGTGATATCTAAAGCCAGTATGCTCCTAACGACCTATGGACCTGAATATTCATGTCTTTGCTAATAATATCCAATGGGTTGTTTTAATACGTATTTTTTATTATTATAATTTTTTAGTCATTAAAGTGATCAAATTATTATATCTAATATTATGCATATAATATGATTATAGTTTAATTGTTATCAAAGTAATTAAAGGATAATATTTGAACTGATATATGTGTATTATTATTATTTATTAATCACCTAAATAACTAAACTTATACAATTAACAACATGCATAAATAAGTTATTTATCAATAATTTTAATAAAATATCTATGAATAAAAAATAATTAAATAAATTAATATTATTAATCTTGAGAACTTCAGGATTTACTCAAAAATCAATTATTATTCTATAATAAATAATACAATTGAGGTGTATTAATATTTGTTGTTAAATATATTTTTTCATTTAAAAATATTAAATATATTTGATTAAAAATATTTAATTATCTATTAAAATTAATAATATTGTCTTATAAGATTTTCTAAAGGAGAATTACTATGCAGCTTAATTGTTTTACGATGAAATTTGATTTATGATTATTTATGAGTATTTACAATAATATAATTGTTATCGTTCACTTACATGTTTTAATTTTTTTTTATTCAATAAATTGAACTTTTCACAACGATATACACAAGAAAGGGAAGTTATATTATAAACATAAATATTTAATAACACGTTGAGTCTTATATTTACAAAAATAATTGTTATTAATAAAATTAAAAAAAAATATTTCACAGATAAATGGTATAAAAAAATATTTGTAGTTTGTAAAAAGATAATTTCATTTTATGAACAAGTTACTTATTGATACTTTTATAACATAACTTGTAATTATGAGATTTACTAAATTACGAACTACTCAAGAGAATGTTATTGAGATGTCTAATTTTATATTGAAGTGTAAGACTTTAAGATTAATTATAGATAACTTTTTTTTATGTGGTTCATTATAAATTCACTATCTTATAAATATGACTCATTTTAGATTTATTATAATATTATAAAGAAAAAGTAAAATATTACAAATTAGCTCATATATTAGTTGAGGAGAAAATAAGATTGAAAATTTAAGTAAATTACTTCATTAATTTTATGTGCAAAAAAGTTCAAAAAGAAATAAAAGTAAAAAAGAACAAAGAAAGTTAAACATTAGCATAAATATTGATTGAACTGTAAAGTTTTGTTCTAAAAGAAAGTAAATAAAGTACTTTATTATATTTTAGATGAAATTTAATTAATTTTTTTTCATAATAATTAGATGCTTGATTATTTATTTATTCAATATGATATAAAAATTTATTATGATCCTTTTATTTTAATTTGTATATTGATATTATTATTGACTTGACTATTCTGACTGATAATTTATATAAATTGAAATTTAATGATGTTTTTTACATAATTTTTATTTGATGTGCATCGTGATAATGGATCTAAAAATAACATAATAAATAAAAATTTTGCTTATTGATCTTTAAATATATATAGATTATACTAAATATAAGTAAATCAGACATATCATGAAAGAAACCATTAGAAACAATCAACTCCTTCAAACTATAAACCTTTCAACATTCAAATTTTTAATGAAAAATTGTATTCATTACAATAATTTTTGATATTATAGTTATATCTCATACCCTTAAAATATATTAAAAAAAATTAAAAACAATTAAAAATAATTAAGAAAATGATAAAATTTGTAACATCGATTAATATTATAGAAAATATAATGATTTAAAGTAGTGTTTAAAATTATTTGTGATTTTTAAAAAAAATTAAATATATATGATAAATTATGTTAAGCAGATCTTAGTAAATTGTACGATAAAAAATTATAATAAAATATTAATAAATATAATTAAAGGAAGTAACGAGTAATTTTAATCTATCTAAAATTTAATAAATATATATAATTAATAGTAAACTAATTTTTAAAATAAGATTTGTAAGAAGTCAATTCAAAAAATTTTATTAAACTATTACATGAAAGAAAACATTATGCATTTTTAAAGTTACTTAGAGGAAAAGTCAAAATTCATATAAAAATAAATTAGAATATCAAACAATTAACAATTACTTTATTAATTATATAGAAAAATTTAAAAGGTATAACTATAATATGAAAATGATAGGAATTGGTAATACAAAATTGATGGAGAGGGATGAAGTTAGTTGGAATACCAGCAGCATAAGAGGATTCTTCGGCCAAGTGGAAGCCCTCAAGTGACGAATCATGAGCCTTATTTTAGGGCTCCTACTCAGGAAAACGAAGGGGTTTGTTCTTTGAATTTCCTTGGTCGTTGATTTATATCGAAGCATAGTTATCCCGATGATTTATGTTGCATTATTTATACATAAGAAGTGGAAATGTACTTGGAAATATCTGAGTAGCATTTATATATTGAACGTATTTATATGATTTTTTTTGGGTGCAAAGATTCTGTCTACCATAGTAGTACTTGAGGCGAAGAACATATTGCTTCAACTGTCCTTGACATTTTTTGGACTCTTGAATGTTAAATTATGCGAACTGCTGTGAATTTTCGGTGCATAACAATACTAATACTGGGTTTAAGTTGAATTATTTCTTATATGTTCTTCTGATTTTTATTGTTACGTGGTCCACAGTATTCAGTACAACAACTGGTTTGAGGTCACATCGTGCAAATCTTCCATAAATAAAATTATTATTATTTATTTTTTTTAACAATAGGGCTATGTACGGATTTATTGAGCTATCATCAACTGAAGTGGAGAAAAATGTAATGAGTTTGGTGGTAAGCTGTTTTCCTTTGCTTCTCTTTCCTGGGAATTAAGGCAAGAGTTTGGGAGCAGATGGATGCAGGATATATTGGAAGAAGTTGCCATATTATGGTCCACTGAGGGACTAAGATATGCATCCTTGCTTATGTCTCACCCCGGCTAAGATGAAGTGTACACTACAAGGAATTGCCAAAATAATTCACATCATAAATGATTGCACTCTTTTTTTGTGCCAGGGCACACACACCACATTTCTCAAACTTTATCAGTCTTGGACTGGCTATGCTAAATTCAATGTTTAGTTAAACTTTAGATTTATGTAGTCATTGAAGTTTTTATAATATACTGAGAAAGATCATTCGCGTGTCAAGAAGTTTTTGACTGTTTGATGCTCCATTACATGCAAATTTCGATCTAACCCCCAAATAGCACTACCAATCATTAAAATAATAACTTTGTCAACCAAGGAAAGAAATTACAAAGGCCTCATATTGCCTTTAAATGCATGGCACATAATTGCACTGTACTTGAGAGGTAGATTTTCTGATTGCTGAAATTTGTTCAGCATGCAGGTTAATTCCTCAAATATTCTTTTTCTTTGATAGAAATTTCCTTTTGCTTGTTTAAATTGCTTGGTTAGTCAAAATGTAATTGTTTTTGGCCTCTCTGTTTTGCAGATCTCAAGATAAGCTGTTGTATTCTGAGCTGGAGCCTTGTTTGCATTTTGCAGAGAACTTGCTTCTGTTTCTCCTAGTCAACTTATCCAACGTCTTGTGATTGTATATGTGCAACTATATTTTTCTCTACTATACTAATATAATTTTGATTGGATAGATGCTAGATTTAATTAGTTTTAGAGCAATGAGATTTGCGTTTGATGTGATTAGGGGCCTACCATTTCTAGCTTTAGTTCTACTGTTGAATTAGAATTTGATTGGATGGATGCTGAAAGATTTTCCATTTATCCGAGAACTGCTTCAAGCCTCCAATGAGTTTGGGCCTGCTGCTGAACACGCTTGCTTTTTGCACCATGCAATTCTTATATTTACCTATTGTTTTTCTTTGTTGGTCAACTTCATTATTATTGCCAGTGAATCCTTCTGCTATTCAGCATTATCTAAATGCTGGTTGCTTCTTTTGATATGTTGGTTCTGTTTGAACCAATACTCAGCCATATTGCCACTTCTAATCCTTTTTCTCCTTCCAAACATGTGTTCCTTCTTTTCCACATCACTTGTTCTAATGAAGAGGCTTCTTGTTGGTTACAGATAATTTATTTATGTTAGAGAAAGTTATTTAAGTGACCAGTTTCGAAGTGTTGTGTTCCTGAGTTACAATGCTTAAGTTTGTTGACTTAAGTGACTTGGTTTTTCTTGTTTCTTAGTTTCTTGTGCTTGCTCTTTTTCTTGATTTTCTCTTATAATTTCCTTTGGCAGCTCACATTCCACACTTGTCCAAAGTTTCCCTCTTTTCTTTCCCGGCTGCACCAGGGGGTGTATGGGAAGCTCTTTCGTTGCTTTGAATCAATAAAGCTCCTTAAAAGGGATACATAATTCTATGGAAAAATAAATCAGTATAAATGAAAATTTTGTTTTTATATACCTCTCAATATTCAATGTTTGGTTATTTGATCTTTACTTGAGTGCTTTGTGTTAAACTAATTTGTTTTTTTTTTTTTTATGGATAATTAGTGTTAAAATAGTTGTATGCAGCTTATCAATAACACAACATCTGTGTGCAAGATGATGGTGATTTGATCTTCATGGTATATGAAGAACAGTCTTCAAATACTTGATGGATGACAAAGGGGATATTGGAATATTTTTTAATATCATAGCCTATGAGTTACATGGTTTACTTTGCTTGTCAGTTGAATTTCTAATTTACTGATTCTTCAGCCAAATCAGAGGTTTCCTCTGTTATTTATAAAGTTGGTGAATGGATGCAAGATTTGATAAAGTTGTGGAAAGTGTGAAGCATTGCAGTCTGACAAAAATGGTGGGAGCTCTTATAATGGCCCCTTACTTGAAATCCAGATACCGGCAGAGCATGTTAGTGCAACAAATCGCCAAGTAATGGCCTGCTGCTTCATGGTGTTGGTTACACTTGTGCCAGTTTGCAATGTTTTTTTTTTCTTCACTTCCTCTTGCATATGGATCCTTCCTTCTATGCTTTTTGATTATTTGGAAAATGGATGGTTTTTCATGCAGTAATATCTGTGTCTCATAAAAAGGTTGGATTCATTTCTTTTTAAACCCATGGGAAATTCCGTGACTAACCTGCTAGTTGGAAACTTTGTGTTGCCAGCACTAACATATGTGTATGCCATTTGTATTTCTTTGATACTTGTCTCTTGTTATGGATTGGCATTCGCCTGTTTCTGTGTGGGAAAAGAGGGAAGTTTCCAAAGGCCTCAATAAAACACTTTGATTGTAAGTTCGGGTTCCTGATTCTTTGGTTCCCAGTTATCAAAGTTCCATTAATGACTGTGGCAGTCTATGTTCTGCATTTCTGTGAGTCAACTTAAAACTCAAAAAGAAACAAGAAAAAGACAGATTTTTTAGCCCGAGACTTAAATTTAGTAAGATAATCTTTTTGGGGAATTGAATTAGCGTCATTGCAGTAGATGCTGTTTATGTACTGCAGTAGTGGCAGTAGCAGTGGGGTTCATTTGGTGTTTACACAACACCTTGTTTTTTATTCTTTTTCTCTATTGGGTTTATTAAAAACAGGATTGTTTGGAGTTATTATGTCGAGTTAAGATCCCATTGTTAAATTTTAATTCATTTTATTTAGGATTCCAGGTACCTTGATGATCAGGAATATTTGCAAGTTCTTTACAGTCTACAGAAATCTTCATAAAATATTCTCTAGTTTGCCTGAAAATCCTGTATTTGCTGCTTCACATAATCCTCTCTGCTGCACTGCTTTATGTTTGCTTTAGATGCTTTATTCTTGGATGACCTATACTGTCAGAAGGATTTTTTCCCTGTTCATCTACCCCTTCTGCTTCGAAGTTTTGGTATTCTCCCTTTAGGTTTAGTGTCCATTATTACCACCGAGAAGTTTGGAATTTTAACCTTAAGTCAATGGTTAATCTGTATTATTTTTGTATTTGTTGTTTGCTTCTTTTAGGCTTGTATACACATTCTTTTTAGTCCTTTTTAATTTTTAATTTTTTTTATGAACAGGTAAGAGGTGGCCTGCTGTGGGGAACAGATATATCTACGGATGATTCTGATCTTGTTGCTGGTTGGATGTTATATGGCAAAGAGAATAGATTTATTTTTGTTTGTGAATACATATATAATATATAGACATTTTCATATCTATATATTACAGAATTTGCTGAGATCTGGACCAACAAACTAGTATGGACCTTTCAACCTTGTTGCAGTTTTCATGCATGCAGGTTACTGCCACCTTACTTCATCTCCTCTGCCACCTGCCATCAAAGAGATGTGTGCTACAATCAGAGTGTTGCCTCCACAAGATAATAAGCAAATTTATTTATTTTTAATAATGTTACCCCAATGTTTTAAATATTGTATGACATTCTGGCTTTGCCATCAACTTGGTTGCCACTGCATGCAAACCGAACTGCTTATTTCCTTTATGGATTCTGAAGCAGGAGGAAAATCTCAAATAACAGCAGGATGACCTGTCCCTTTGATCCACGTCCCTCATACTATCCAATGTATGATCACTGACCAAGGGCATGACACAAAAATCGTTCTTTTGACAAATGAAGTGAGCAGTTGCACTTATTGTGGTTGCAGGTAGGGTTAGCTTGGCCACAAAAGAAGGCAGCTTTTATTTAATATAGTCTTATAACCATGATAATCATCATACTTTTGCAATTTTGACAAATGAGAGATCTATGACTTGACTCACTGGATGCTGTGAAGGAGGCAAAAACTTCATTTGCTAGTAGTTCTGTGACACTAAATGGCTGATCTGCTATGTGGTGGTCTGTTATGTGAAGAAGCAGATTCTGTTTTCTTCTCTTCACCAACAGATTCCCTCATGAATTTTGCAACCATCAGAATGCTAGAATACTTACCTGCCGGACTAGAAAGGTTTATCAGAGTAGTCAAGAAACCTCTCCTTAAGCTGAAACTGCTTAATGGAAAAAGAAAAAAGGGACATATGGGTTACCTGAAGAATTCTTGTCTTGTAAAAGCAAATGAGAAATTTCTAACGTTGTGTTTCCTTATTCTCCAATCCATGTTTTTTGTGACTTCTTCCTTTTGATGGCTTGACAGAGGAGCCGTGGACTGTCCTTTTCTCCTCTCCCTTTTACCTCTTTCTGATAGGGCATCTGATTGTCAGTCTTCAATGGTTATGAGAAAACAAAGCCTTCATACTTTGAAGGCAATGCCAACTTCTGTCAACATCGAGTGATTTAGTCTGCTTATCAGATTAATCTGAGGAGGTTATCTCGGGTAGTTTGGATAGATTATGCAGTTGATGTGGAATGGAGCGACTAAAGCTACCAGAAATATATGGTTATGTTCATATTTTTCTTTGCTCTGGTCTACTAACGTTGATTATCTTGAACTTGAACAGGTGTTAGAAGAGAATCTCGACTGGGAGGAAGTGCAGTGGTCACAGAAGGGTGTTTGGATAGCGAGCAAAGAATGTATGCTCGCAAGTGTGCATTTTCTGTCTCCAAATTAGCTGTAACATGTAATTTCCCACTCTCTGGCCCTAAGTGAAGGATGATTTTGTTTTACACAATTCATGAATTTAACTTCAAAGTTACCAACTTAAATGGGCGGGTCATGCTTATTTTTATCTTCTGGAGTTTTTGGGCTGTCCGTCTATCCTCTCCCTGTCTTCTTGGGGGAAGGAAAATGACAAAAGGTTTAAAAAGAAAAACAGTATAAAATTAGTTAAGCCCTAAAGCATATTGAAGAAATAATGTCAGCTACAAGCAGGTATGAAGATTTTGTTAATGTACAGCCAGAGAGGCAAAAGGACAAGGAACACAAACTCCTAGGCTCCTGTCAGCTCTATTGTGCAATGCCATCTAAGAAACCGATACAGTCCTAAGCAAAAATAAGAAACATAAAGCGGGACAACAGTATATGCACAATAACATGAAGCAGTCTTCATTAGGGTATTTGGTATTTTGACTCATTTTTATTTTTTGTATTGAATTATTTTAACTTGTTCAAGAAAATGAGTGAAAATAGATTTACCCTTCCATTCTTCATCATCGAAGCCGAAATCATCTTGCATACAGCAACAATTTCCAACTTTGCATCCTCAACAGCATCACCAGTAGCCGACTACTAAACAATTATTGTTTTCTCATGGGACGGCCACATGTTGGTAGCGTCATGAATTGATTAAATTATTTTTTTTCCAATTCACTTCAATGGCAAATGAAGTTGAATTGTTTCACCAGAAGGTCTTTTTTTAAATAAAAAAAAAAATTTGGTTTAGTTTCAATATAGCGTTTTGAAGTCTAGGAGTTCTTAAGAGGGAAAAGAACTGATCTTGTTTTTTATTTTATTCGAATTGGTAATGCTTAAGCATTAACTGGTATTGTAATTGGTATAATTAACCCACGAAAATATGAACAAATAAATAAATAAATACTAAAAAAAGAGTAGGCCAGAGTGAAGTGCAATTCAGGAGTACTGATCAAAGGTCCAAGCTTTCACCTTATCTTTGGGCTCAAATGATCAGATTTATGTAGGTCTAATTAATATTGCTTGGATTTTAATATTCAGAACCAGATTGTTGATAGTGTTATCGGAAGATTTCCAGGAAATATTCAATAGCTTGGAATGCCAGTTTTAGGAATAGGACTCCCTGAGGAATTAGGATTGCAATCCTTATTATCCCAGCAGGGTGAATCAGAAGTAGCAATCCGCATTGTAAACGGAAAAGTCACAAATCCCTCTGTATAAATAACAGACCTTAGCTTTTTGTTCTGCATTCTCTTATTATTGTTTGAAAAGAAGAAGCTTAATTTCTATCAAGAAAGCAAGAAACAAAAGGGGTTGGCTGTGGAGATGGAGAAAGAGATGCTGGAGTTGTTGAATGCGGTAAAGAAAGCGACCGCCGGAAGCGGTGGAGCAGCGGAGGAAAGCCGCTGCCTGGATGCTTTGTATAGGCTCAAATCCTTTCCTGTCACGGCGGAGGTTCTTGTCTCCACCAAGATTGGGAAGCATATCCGACCATTAAGAGACCATCCCAAGAAGGCAGTCAGGGATCTTGCTTCAGAATTGGTCGCCATCTGGACCAAGAAAATTCTCCAGAAAGCAGCCAAGGACAAGAAAGATGCAATCTTGAACATCGCCAATGCTGATCAACATGACGAGGTCGCTCAAAAGACAGTGTCGAATGTTGCTGGAGGGGATGCGCTGAGGGACAATGTACGGCAACATATTTTTGATGCCCTGTCCAAGGTTTCGGGCGAAGCCAAAGAAGACGTCAAGGATCAAGTGAGTGCCTGTGACCCGAAAGAAATTGCGGAATCTTTGGAGTCAGCATTGTTTGAGGCATGGGGGAATCGCAACGGGAAGCAAAAGGCCAAGTACAGGTCTTTCTTGTTCAACATGAAAGACCCCAAAAACCCAGATTTCAGGAGAAAAGTGCTACTTGGGCAAGTGGAGTTGCGGGCAGTTGCCAAGATGAACACAAGAGAGATGGCCAGTGATGAATTGAAGCACAAAATTCACCAGATGGAAGCAACTGCCATGACGAAGCGCATGATCGGAATTGCTGACAAGGGTACCACCGATCAGTTCAAGTGCGGCCGGTGCGGGAAGCGGGAGGCCACATACTTCCAGCTGCAGACACGGAGTGCAGATGAGCCCATGACCACCTTTGTGACATGCGTGGTTTGCAATCGCCACTGGAAGTTCTGATGTGTATAGAAAGAGGGTCTCTTGATCAATTATTTTTGGCACTAATTGATTAGAAGGAGCTGTGAAGACAATTACTAGTTTTGAAAGTTCTGTGAAAGGCACAGAATTGTTTGTTTGTTTGTTTGTATTGCTATTTTCTGGTTTTCTTATTTAAAAAGAACCAAAAAAGAAAAAAAGGGCATTGGCTATATGTACGTTGATAATTTCTTGTTTATCAATTAGTGCAGTTGTTGACCAAACCAGCAAAGTAATGTGATGCTAACTAGTTCCACAAACCTTTTTGAATTATGTTTTGATTATTAGACTTTAACGGGTAAAAATTCAATAGATAAATGGCACAACAGCAGCTTCAGTGAGCTTACCACGGATGATAACATGTCAGCAAGGTTTCCCTTTAAAATTTGAGTTCAACTCCAACTTTGATAATGAACACCATGGTCAATATAAATTATCTTCCAAAAAAGAGGTGGCTTCCTTGACCTAACATTTTCCAATCAGTTTCTGCTAATAGGGTGGGGTCATTTAATGCCAGTACTTACTACAATTACCTTTTTGTTTTTTTCTTTCTTTCTTTGATATGACAAACTCTTTTTTTTTTTTTAATTGTACATCTTTTTCATTTTAAGTTGAGTCTCACTTAAAGTTTTTAATTTCTTTGTTCTATAGCATTGTGTTGGCTATTACCATTGATTAAGTTTGTTGATAAAATACCCAATTATATTAACTGTGGTTACTATAAAATTAAAATATCCATCTTTCTTATTATCTTCATTTTTTTTTTTTTTAGGACATCTTTCCTTCTTTCTTATTTCAGAAATTCTTTATTAGTTGCGCAAGCATAAATGTCACACACGAATGTGTAATATTTATTTTAGACGGTCCATTTGTGTGGGACATACGCCCACAGTAGGTTAGATCATACATAATTTAATTTTCCTAGTATTGAATTCATAAGTGACAACGATAATACCTCTTTTTGTGCTCTAGCGGACCCAAAACAAGCTCCTAAGCTCAATCCAGAAGCTGGCCTACACACAATCTGGCCCCTTCCCCCTACAAGCTCAAACCGGTGGTCACCCACAAGCAAGGGAAGCCGGCTAGCTCATGACTCGGCTTCCCTTCCCAATCCCAAAACCATTTGTTCAGCTCCTAAAAACGCATGAAAAGACGCGTGACAGGTTGAACACTCTTCACGCCTGCCACAGGTGCCACCTGTTCTCCCATGGTCTCGGCATAATCTTTGTCCGCTGTCACACCACCTAAAAACGTCAGAAACAAATAGACAATATAGGTTAAAGGGTGTTGGTCGTGTTCCCCAAGCTGTATCATTTCTATGTCAATCCAATCAAATGGGAGTCAACAAAACCATATTATAAATTCACATAGGCATCAGTCTCCAAAGTAAGTCCTGTCTGAGTTAAGCACAACCCAATACCTTACAACTTCTTTTTGGTATTGCAGTTATAGCCCACAAATCCCGTAACTTCCTCGCCAAGAAACATCAGAAACCAGCTGAAAATTTATTGGAGACTTGAGTTGGATTTGACCTCATAGTTTCTGGATTGTCATAAAAAGGTCGAATATTGTTTTGCATAGTGAAATATAGAAAGTGATGTCTTTCCCTTTCTGTTTGATGAGCTAATGTAGTATTTTGTCTAAAAAAATTTCAAGTATAGGAAGGACAATCTCATTAATTTTTAACATCTTCTCGTTGCATTAAACAAATTTTTTTTTTTTTTTGTACTCAAGCATCCCCGCTGTTTGCTTGGCAAACAAGCAGAGAAGGGTTGGACGCTGACACAACAATGCATTTTGAACACGCATACACACAATATCATGAGTTACCATCCGCATATGTTTCACACTCGAAGACAGTCTACAGAACCAGGCTTACTTCCTTTTTTAATTGGCTCAAACTAGAGCTTGGACTCGAGATCCTTAATTTTCCAAATAACTCTAGCACAAAACCACACTGTTATTTTCCTTTGGGTCCATCGGAAAATGTCACGCCCTCCGTTGAGATTATGGTTACGATCTCTCGGAGAAGTGAATCGAGGATTCGAGATTCAGGGAAGAGAAAGATAAGAAAGGCACAGATAGAGATAGAGAGAGAGAGAGAGAGAGAGAGAGAGAGAGAGAGAGAGAGAGAAAGATTTGACTTTCTGGTTAAAACTTTCGGACATTCACTACCGTGTACACTATTCACTCTTAATCTTTTACTATAAAATTCGCACTATTTTATTTACTATTAACGGTTTTATTAGCGTCATTTACTTGCTGTCATCCTAATTGTTGATTTATATATAGTCACTGTTAATGGTTACAACAGACTTGTGACGGCCTCCTCAACTATTATTGTTTTTCGGTGAACGGTTCAATCGAGCTACGAGCCCTGACAAGTCCTTCCCTTCAAGCCTTGTCTCTTTCTGCAAAATTGAACCACTGTATTAGTACTTGAGAAATAGCTTTGTCGTGTCTTTTTTACAATTCTTCTTCCCAACGCTTCCACAAGTTTTGTGAGCACCTGACCTTCGCTTCTCATTGCTGGCAATTGTGTCATTGGTTGCTGCTATTGCTGCACCGAACTTTTCAAAAGAGATACATAAAAAAACGAATGAACAATAGAGATGGAAGATAGTTGCAGTTTGTAAGTTACAATATTTAGAAAGGTTCACAATACTCAGCTTTAAATTTTTTTCTATTAGCTTCTGAAACTTATCTATATGGCTGAAACTTTAAATATTCTAAGTCCCCCACTTTGAAAATCATCTCAGATCTCTTCTTATTTGACAATTGCTCCATGTTGTTATTAGCCTTTAAAAGTTACTCCCTCAGGAACTTACTGATGTTGCTTCTCTTGAATCCACTGTTCCACCGTTGCCACTCTAGTTTCTTACGAAGGAAATTTTGTCGCTTGAAGTAAGGGTAGCCATATAAAGCATAGAACGAAGTTGTTTTTAGAAAGGACTGTTAATTATTATTGTACCACCATTCTATCATATAAAATTATTTATATTATTGATTTAACTTTTGAAATGTCATACACCGAAAATAGTATTCTAAATATTGATTAACCCTTTTTATTTACCCATTTGATTATGAATGATAGGTTGTACTCATGTACAATTCAGTTCCTAGTAACTTAAATAACTCCTGTCAAAATAAGTTAAGCAAAACCTTATCCCTATCAAAAACTACTGTCTTAAATATCTTATAGAGCTTGAAAATTTGTTTCATGAACACCTTTGCTGTTGATCACACTTGCTAAAGTGATCAGTAACAACTAGTATCACCTCCTTACCTTCTGATTTTGGCTACCCTTCCACAAAATTCATACTAATATCCTATCATACTTGTATAAGAATAACTAATGGTTGCAGAAATCCTGGATACTTTATGTTTTCTCCCTTACATCTTTGACATATCTCACAATTTCTAATCACTTCCTAAACTTTCTTCTTCATTCTAGGCCAAAGGAAACACCTCTTAATCCTATGGTAGGTAGTTTTGCTACCATAATGTTCTCCCCATGCAAAACTATAGAAGTTAGTTATCACCTATCTTCTTAGGTTGCCCTTGCTTCCCAAATAAAATTTTCCTTTATATCTCAAAATGTCATTAATTAGTGAGAAAGAAGTTTTAAAGTTGTTATCTAATTGTAAGCAAGGTATCAACTCCCTTGCTAGTGGGTCTACCTCAGGAAATAACCTCCTTGGTTTACTCAAGTACTAGTGTTGATAGAGTATAACAGTTAGCTTCCTTTTCATACACTGTATCTCTTTACCTTAATAGAGTACCTCCCACCTTTTTTGTAGACCCTTTTTTATAGGGAATGTTGTAGTTAAGCCTTAGCAACTTGTTAACCTCATTTTGCTACACATAAGTATGTAATAGTTGTTGAAGTAGGAATTCATGGTTAGTTCTAATGATACAATAATACCCTTCAAGGTAATGTCTTCACTTAGTAACTGTCATTAAGATAGTCATTAATTCCTTCTTATATATAGATAATCTCTTATGTTTGTCATATAACTTCTTACTTAAGTGAGCAATGGGTCTGTCAGTTTACATCAATACAACTTCTAGTCCTCCTCCATTAGCATCAACTTCTATTACAAAAGTTTTAGTGAAGTTTGGGATAGCTAGCACAGGGGCAGTAACCATGGCTTCCTTTAATTTCTAGAATGATTCTCCAGCAGTTATATTCCATCCAAATCCATTTTTCTTTAATAACCCAGTCAAGGGTTTACTAATTAGTCCATAATTCTTAACAAACTTCTTGTAATATCCTCTGAGTCCCAGAAATCCCTTCAATGCCTTTAGTAAAGTAGATACTAGCCACTTAAGCATATATGCTACTTTGCTAAGGTCAGTAACCACTCCTTCCGTAGAGATTATATGTGTCAGGTATTCCACTCTTGGCTAACCAAAGGAACATTTGAAATGTTTAGCAGATAACTTCTTTTCCCTTAAGACTTATAGGAACTAGGATAGATGGTTTGTATGAATCTCCAAGGTAGGGTTATAGAACAATATGTCATCTAAGGAGACTAACACAAACTTCCTTATGAATTTTCCAAACGCACAGTTCATTAGTACTTGAAAGGTGACTAGTGTATTAGTAAGTCCAAATGACATTACTTTGAATTCAAAATAACCATGGTAAGTCTTGAAAGCAATTTTTTAAATGTCTTCCTCCTTCATTCTGATCTTATGGTACCATACTCTCAAGTTAATTTTTGAAAACATAGTTGGAGCGTGTAACTCATTTAGAAGGTCGCCTATGACAGGAATTAGAAACTTATCTTTCACTATCAAAGCATTTAATTGTCTGTAATCCACACAAAATCTTCAGGTTCCATTTTTTTTTCTTAACTAATAACACAAGAGATGCAAAGGGGTTGTTACTTAACTGAATGGTAGCTGATTCCAACATTTCCTTAATTAGTCTTTATATTTCATCCTTTTGATAGTGTGGATATTTATATGTTTTAAGATTTAAAGGTTATGCCTCCCTTTTTAAGGGTATGGCATGATCATAGGCTCTTCTTAAAGGTGCCCCTTTAAGCTCTCTAAATACATTTTTATACTCCTCAAAAACCTGTTGTAATACTTCAGTTATCTCTTTTATTTTGTAGTCCTTTGAATCCTTTTTATTTTCTTTTTCCTTTAATTGGATAGAGTATAAATATGCTTGAACTCTATCTTTTTCCTTCATTACTAACCTTTGTAATTGCATTTTAGTTATCATCTTCAATGCAACTCCTTATTTATATGTTGTCCCAAGTATTTCTATTATCTTTCCCTCTTTTACAAAGGTTAGTTTGTAAGGCTTAAAGTCCATGAGTATATGACTAAATTTTCCTAGATAATCCACCCCTAGTACATATCTAAAGACCCTAAATTCATAAATCTAAGGTCAACCTTAAACAATTTTCCTTACATTCTCCATTCCAAATCACAGACCTTCTCTTTACTAGTTACTTTATAGTCATTTCCTACTGTGATCGCCAAGGGATGAGTTGAAACCAAAAGATATGATATCTCTCTTACTTACGAGTTGAGGAAGCTATGTGTACTAACTGAATCAATTAAGATCATGATACTCCTATTGTCAATTTGTCCTCTCACGTAGATGGTATAAAGTCCTACAGCCCCAGTAAGTGCATAAATGGAGATGGATCTCTATGACTCCTGTGCTCCTTCTGGTTCCAAGTCATGGAATTCCTCCTTAGATACTTCTTCCTCTTCTTCACCAACTCTTATTTCTCATGCTAAGGCATTTAACATATTTTTCTTATTACATTGGTGCCCTGAAAAATATCTATCCCTCTATCTCCAGTAGAGATTAATTTTTCTGCTTCCCTCATTTCAGCCCTTACTCTCCCCTACCGCTTTGTTTGGAATGTTTTCTCCCCTAATTTCTCCTTCATTCCTACTTATTTCTCTCATGTTTACCTTAGTATTCCAGTTAAACTTTCTTTTCCCTATGTTATTAGTTTTTTTAGAAATCATTCCTTAATTCTGTCATATTTTTACTACTGCTTAGTTATCCTCTTCTGAATTTTTCCTAAACTATTGAACAACTGCTCCTATAATCTTAATAATTCATAGAGGTGATTTAATGATTTTGTTTCTCACATCTTCATTACTAACTTAATGAACTTATAAAAACCACTGATGTAACTTAACATAAAATACTCCTTTGTTAAGTGTAGATTTACACTTTTCATTAGGACTTTTAGTTTCCCTAATTTCTTTTAATATTCCCTCAATGATCTCTTTTGATTCAGTTTATTAAACTCCTATACTTCATCTAAGAATTTGATAGTCTTAAACTAAACACACAGGTTATTCACAAATTTTTTTCACGAGACTTTTGTTTGGTATGTCAACTATCCCTCAAACCACACTTTTACTTGTTATTTCAAATACATAATTATCATTTCCACTCTATTTTTCATAGACACATTATACTGACGAAAGTAACGATTACATTTTATCATTCATTACCTCGAGTTGGTGCCTTTAAAATAGTAAAGTGAAACTTTAGGGTTCGGATTCACGCTGCTATCTACTTTTTCTACTATTTCTCTTCCATTACTTTCATTTCCTTTTATAAATTCTTTCGATAGGGTAAATCCTGACTATTATTCCTATCACTCAATTCGTTAGGGTTTTGCAATTTCACTAACGGTCCTCCTACAGGAATTGGTTCAGTATCTTAGCTTGCTCGAAATAATCCGTCAGTTTTTGAGAGAGAGTATCCACCAGTTGATTTAGCATCACATTATCTTCCTTCTAAGTTATAATACTGCTTCTCTAACCTTTAGATTGCTTCTTCCTTTTCTCCAAACATGACAGTCTCCACAACTTCATTAGTTCTCTCCTTCTTCGCCAGATTTAGCTTCGTGAGTGCAGAATCGACTGCTTTGGTACCAGATTGCCACTACTTCCGTTAAAATTAAGGTTACAATCCCAAAAAAGTGAATATATATTATATATATAAAGAGAAAGATAGGAAATACATAAAAATATATACATATATAAAGAGAAAAAAAAAAGATTTGTAGAGAGCATTTATTTTTCTGATTAAAAATTTCTTACATTCATCGATTGTTGCCTTATACATATACATACTATTCACTTCTCGTTTTTTACAGTACAATACGCATCGTTTATTTTCTACTGACAATCTTACTAACATCGTTTACTTCTTGTCATTCTAACCGTCAATTTATATAATAGTTGTAACGTGGTTAACAGTTACAACGGACTTATAATCAACTCCTCAACTATCATTGTTTTCCGGTAAACACCGAGCCTCACAGAAAACCTGAAGAAGAAAAAAAAAACAAAAAAAACTACCTATAATCTCAAAATAGAAAAATATATATAAATAAAAAGTTCAACGTGTGGTTATCAACCACCACCGTACTCCAAAAACAATTTCATTACCTGGTCCAAACGCTAACTTGGACAAGAACGCCACTAGCCCCTTTTTATCTTTTTTTTTTTTTTTATGGTTTAAAAGAATAAAATTTTATAAACTCCGGGGGCCTTCCATACCCAAAATCTTTCTCAGCCTGAATCTAAGCATTAAATTGGATGAATGCCACTCTAAGGATCTAATGCAGTTCAATACAGACACCAAACGAGGGAAGACAGATCAAACTGTTCTCTATTGGTCAATTACGATTCATCAGCACTGATGCTGAAATTCTTTTCAAGGATTTGCACGCCTTGAGCAGTTCAGCTTCCGAATGGGCAGCAGACAAGAATAATCTAATTCCCACAGGCAAATGGCACTTATCTAGTGTTGATCTCTTAGAAGTTACTACGAACACTGAGTCTTCCTTCAATGCCTGCAAAATTGTGTACGAAAAAAATGAGGATTAAGAACTTGATTCGACACCTGGAGTGCAAATATAAAAAATCCAAAGAACCAATAATAATATTATTGGCTTACGGGAATTCACTCAGTTACAATCTAATTTATTCCACTTAAGTTCAACAAACATATCATAATTTACTTACTCGACCGGCAATTTCTTCAAGGAGTTGCAAATCATCCTTTACAGAACCAGTGGGCTTCTCTAATCTGAGGAAAACAATAGGTGATTCTGGATTGCTTGCTAGAGAGAGGCCCTGTATGTTGGACAAATCTGTATATTGCCAAAATATAATGCTTAGGAAGCCATGCAAAGAACAAATGTACAGTAAAAGTAAAAAGGCAACCCAAAAATAAAAAAGCCTAACAGCAATAGTAGCAAAACCTATCAGTCCTACATATAACCACAATAATTTACAGGACCCAAAAAAAAAATTAGCATGTTTTATAACGTATCCACACTAAAGGAAAGAAACAGATTGACGCATGACAGAATGAATGATCTTGCATATAATAATACTAACAATCTGAGGCTGAAGGATGGATATACTAATTTTTTAATTCATTTTTATATCACATAATTTCTAATTGCTCCAAATTTTCAATCAAAATTTTTAGGTTTCCCTGTAAGAAGAGAAATTATGAGCCCATTGATTATTAGCGCATTAACAACACACTTCTGGATGAAGGAAGAACAATCTACTGCACTTGATTGTGAACAATCAGAGAATGCTATTTATGAGGAGCCTCTAATCCAAGATGCTAATGATCCTAAAAAGAATGCTTCTACTCACAGTCAGCCAATTTATATGTCTTGCCACAATGACGTAGGATAAATCTTTGCGTGTTTTACTTGCACCCTTTTCACATGATGGGAATAAAAGTTACGAGGTTGATGATCTGTTAATCATTTGATTTAGATTTGTTAGATGCTAAGCATCACTTTGGTGCCTTGAGCAATCTTGGAAGTAGCAGTCAACAAAGGTTTATGTCTGGGAGCGATAATGATAGAACTCAATATCCAATGGCTTACTCCTATTATTCTTGAAATTAGTGATGTGAAAATTCAATCATGTGCCAGGATTTGTTGTTCTCAACCTATGTATTATGCTAAATCATTTTTCAATCATCTGATGAACATTGTGAGACTAATGTCATTTCTTCTTTTCACACTTTATAACTAGTTTTATAGTAGTCAAATCTTCATAATAAGACAATAATTAATTATTTTTGACACCATGACATTGAGAGACCTTTTTCAGTTCAATTACTGGTCCAGTTTTGACAACATTAGTTTGAAGATACCAGTCATCACAACTACAAAATACTTGCAAGAGCCTAAGTTCCACTTGATTATGAAGGTGAAAAGGTGAACCAGAATATAGAAGTGTTGAATGGTGGTAGGAGGACAAACCTTTCCATAAAATGGCAATGTTTTCTTTCAGCCTTTTTATCAGAGCAGGATTATCATCCAGGATGTCAATTGCAGTGATTGCAGCACTTGCAAGATATGGGGGCAAAGAAGCAGAAAAGACATAACCAGAGCTGCTCAGGCGCTGCAAAGGATCATAATACAAGGCATCAACACAATAGACTTGAGGAAAAAAAAATTGATATCACAGTTTTTACTAGCTAATTGAGTTGCAAAACAATAAAGAGTCTTGACTGATTACAAAATCCACTGCTAAAGAAATACTTTTGTTGTTAGATGTAAAATTTCCCATACTTGGTGATCGATAACCCTGGCACTTCCAGTGCAGAATCCTCCTTCAGTGGCTAATGCATGTCCCATAGTGGCTGTTATGATATCTATCTTATCTGTCTGCAAGGCCACACCATAGTAAACTACAAGGTTTGAGTGAAGAAGAACAACAATTCATGCATTTAAACATACCGGGACCCCACAGTATTCAGTAAGACCTCTTCCAGACTTGCCAAGCACACCAAATGAGTTGCTCTCATCCAACAAAACGCGGAAGCGATATTTCTCCTTTAATTTGATGATCTTGTCTAAGGGAGCTATTTGGCCAGAATTCTACAAGTTTCAGGATTAGTTATCCATGTCAATAAGTTTACATTTGAATTGAGAAAAGGCAGGGAAATAAAAATCTCTGATTTCATACACAAAATTAACAATGGTAACATTATTGAGGCAGATCATGAAGAATAAAAATAAGTACTGGTAAATGTGTATATACATGAGACACCACATAATTGATAAGCATTCCTCAAGAAACCTTGTTGCATCGTCATTCAAGTCCCCCTAATTAACCAGTGCAGATGTGACAAAATATAAATTTTTTAGACCCCTTAGTCCCAACAGACCATAAACTAGAATAAATCGATTTCATTCAACAAATCAAACTAAAACACTTAATTTAATAATTTTACCTGGTGAAACCAACCCCAGCTAGTATCACAATAGGAATGAAGATTATCTAAGCCTAAGCAGTTACGTAAAATTTGCTTCCCACCACACAAAACAGTATTACTAATTGGTTGTAAGGCGAATGCAAAGGTCACATAACATTGGGAGCCTATTTGTGTTGGGTTGACTTTAGCATTTTTCATTAGCTTATCACTAAGAAAACCTAAAAACACTTCTAATATTTAATTTAAACCAGAGACTATCAATGCTTCCTTCTAACTTCACAAAAGAATTATGGGCACTTGCGTAAGCTGACTATCAAAACCAAAACTAATAGTCCTGACAACTCATTACATAAAGATTTCCAACACAAACGCATATTCTAATCATTCAACATTCCCAAGGCAGAATATCTTAAATAAGCTTGATATCCTGTTTTTCTAAATCTTCTCATCAGTTAAAATGAGTTAGAATCACCTTCTACGAGCTCCTCATTGTAATTTTTCTTCGTACTTGTTTATTTATAATTTTTTGGTGACCAATGATGGGAGTCAGGGGGATAAGGCACAGGTGAAAGGTATGAACATTATCAACAATGATGCTCCAATGCAATGCCTAGAAGTCACTAGATATCAGAAGAAACAAAGTGGAAAAAGTTGGTATGCATGACCAGCAAAAATACCTGGTAAACAGCTTCAACCATGATGTAACGCCTCAGTTTCTTAGCCCGCTTATTCCCGGCAGTAATTTTTTCCAAAGTATTTTGTAATGATTCCATGTCATTGTGCTTGAAATAAACAATGGTGCTTCTAGAAAGATAAAGACCATTCTGAATGCCCCAATGGACTCCCTCGTCACTGGGGAAATGAAAAAATTTTAACTGCATTTATATTGTGCAATGCATGAATGACAAAGTGATACATTTTTTCAAGCAAAGGTTCCAAAACAGAAGAGCCAACATCAGGCTCTTGGATAACTGTGTTAAACAAGAATAGAGTGATTTAATGCAAAAATGTCAACCAAGTAACAAAATATAGAAATGAAAAACCAAAATATTTCAAATACAAAGTGAACATAATTGACCATTGACCAGTAACACAACTGATGCAGTCCTCCTGGAAGTTATCAACAACTTTCAACTCTTCTAACAGGTGACAATTAAAACACCAAAATAATGGAGAATGGAATTCAACCTTACTAGCAAAGGAATTCTTCCTAACAAGTTTCTATGGTACAACCACATAATAATAACATTCAAAAAGTCTGGTACAGGTGCACTCACACAACAATGACGTCTCCTTTTTTGCAAAAGCATGGAATTGCACTGAACATAGTGGAAAGTCCATATGAATAGAGAATTGAATCAGGAGTCCCCAAAAACTTTGCTATTCTGGCTTCACAATCAAGGTGCACATCTATGGAAAACAAAAAAAGAAAAAAAAAAAAAAGGAAAGTTGAGAAGTTTTAAGTGCCAAAAAGTTCAAAGTAAACCTTCGAACTGCTTCATTTCAAAATAACTTCAGATTCAGTCTCACCAATTGTTCCATAGAAGCCACGAGGACCACAGGAACCAACACCATATTTTTCCAATGCAGAGGTGCACGACTCCTGAGATAAAACTTCATTAGGATTTTTTTTACAGTAAATAGCTTTTGGAGGTAAAAAAAGATATAGAGAACAGATTTTCTCACAAGTAATTTCTCATGTCCTATTAATCCAAGATAATTAGCAGATGCAAAGTTCACAACTTCTTTCCCGTTGATTATCGTGTGAGGCCCTGCAGCACTGCATAAGTGGGCAACAGATAAAGTGGGATGCTGTGCAAGAGCAATTCCATTATTACTCAACTCAACTCCAGCTAAACTCCAATTTTAATGAAGGTGGGCTGTATGAATCTTTTCCATCATTCCCTTCTAATGTGAGCTGTTATTACTAAAAACTAATGTTTCAGTCATTAAAATTCCATTACTGTATATTTATTTGTTGTTGAACCATGAAGAAATATTTGGAAAAGAAAAAAAGAGTCCCAAATGGACAGAAGAAATGGCATAAATTATGACAATTGCTTTTCTCCTTCACAACAAGCAGTTGCAAACGAGGATTTCAGTAGCTAAATGGTTCCGATAAAAATACAAAAGACTCATATACTGGAATGAGGAATGTGCTCACCTTTCCAATACTGGAGGATCATATTGCATTTCTTCTGTAATAGGAGGAATGAGGGACTCTGGAACCCATTCATCACACAGTTCATCAATTTCCTATTGACATCAGATACCATTTTCAGCAGCAAAATGCTAGCACAGCAGGGTAAACATCAGAAAGAAAAAGAAATACAGCTTTACCAGACTAGCAGAAAACAATGGTATCAAATTGAATATAACCAAAGTAGGATGCAATTGGCAACATGGTAGATCAAAGGCATGCCACCTGATAAAGAAATCAACAATCTGATGCTGGAATTCACAATCTGCCTCTCATTACAGTATAAATTTTTTTAAAGGGCTTGAAAAAATTCCAACTGATGCACCTTGAGTATTTCAGGTCAAGCACTATATCCACATCAAGATGGGTGAGTTTCTTAACTTCCAACCTCCCATACTTATCCAACAGCTAGAACACCCATTTTTGGCAAGCATAGCCCTATAAGCATAATCTGCAGGCTAAAGGATTATCAATCCTTTGCAAACGTATGGTCTATTTCAATATTTTTGGATATGCACTTTCCAAAATTTGCACTAGTATAAATTTTATCAATTTATGAATGGAATCCTTTTTGCAAGGTTTTGGCATGCCAAGGAACAGCCAGAGCCCGCTGACACCAAACACAGAGGCTAACTGATATTAGTACACTTTCCCAGTATGGAGACCAAATCAGTAGTGTGACTAAAAGCAAAATAAGTACAACAAACAAATCCACACACATATTAATTACAAGTTCTCGTAAAAATTGGATTATATAATGGATATGACATATCTGTTTTAAGCATAGAACTGATTCTAATCCTACGGATTCTACTGTAGGCTTCTGCTTGAGGGACAGAATAGAATCTGAAGACTAAACAAACCTTCTTTGTTAACGGTCGCTTAGGGGGTTTGTAACTTTTCTGGGAAAGTAAGAAAAGAATAACCACTAAAAGAAGACCCTCAACAAAAAGATGCCCTGCAACAAGGGAGCCAATAGAAAATTTCGAGTTAATTGGACAATTAACAGCTATAGCATATTAACATATCAGTTGGATTTGAAATTGAAACAAGAAACAAAAGAGGGAAAAAAAATTTCTTACCTCCAATAGGAACACCAAATACAACAGCTCGAGCTGAGGGAGCATCCAAAGCCAATGTCACCCACTCCAAAGTATTATTCATAATTTGCAAAACAGCCGAGGCCATTGCAGTCAAATTCCAGAACGCACAGAGACTTTCAAGCCTCAATCAAATCAACAAAAATCACTCACTTGAAGCACTGCAAAACAATCAAAATATGTAACTGTAAACATGAAAGCATTAGCTATTTGTGATAGGCCCATAGAATGACAATCCTCTTTCTGTTTTTTTTTTTTTTTTAAGGTCCATCAATAGGCTCATTAGGCCATGAGCTATACAGCATAAGGTAGCTCTCCCCTTTACCATAAATCCCACATCTAGGCTCTAAACCACCAGGGTGTCCCCAAGGAGACAAAATGACAGTCTTCTTAATACATATATGTAAATACAAGCATGCACGCATACACAAACAGGGAACCTGATTAGAAATGCATTTGTGCACCGCTTTTATCACCTCCCCTTTTAATTTCAATTTAAAAAAAAGTCTGTGCCATCAGCAGAGGACCAATCTCTGATTCTGTTGGAGTTCAACAACTACAATGCAGACTCAATGTTAATTTGAAGGGGAAAAGCAGTTTTTAGTATAGTAACAGTGAAACATGAAGAGCTGCAGTTAATAATCAGGACATCTCTTGTTTTTCACAATTAGTGGACAACTCAAAGACGAAAAAATAAAAAGAAACTGGTCTGAAAATAAGCAAGAATTTCACATATTCATAGCTTGATTGCCTTTCTAAGCCCATCACCAGCCAAGTACTAGTCTTCCACAGAAAAGCAAGCTAAACAACATTTTGAGTTCGTTCTTTGTTTTCTTCTTTTCCTTTATTTGCGATTGCCAAAACATTCATATCGGATAAACAAAAAAGATGTAATTTGTATAAATTCTCGTAGAGTATCGACAACTCAGATCGTGATTTGGAGCTTAAAAACTCAATAGATCAAGAAAATAAACAAAGATAGAACGTCAACACAAACTGAATCAAACCAGAACGAATTCTCTTGAATCAACCCATTATTTGAAAGAAAAAACAAAGAAAAAAAACAAAAATCCAATTCATACCCAAAATTTCACTAAATTACCACATGAATTTACGTTCCTAAATTTCTACGCAAATACACAGATAGAAATCAAAATCTAAAAAAATGCGTTCAACTATCGTACATCAAGGTGCGACGACATGAATAAATCCGGAGATGGAAAAGTCAAGAAAAGCGTGAGATGGAAGGAGGAAATTGCCTGCCTGCCTGCCTGCTTGCTTGCTTGCTGTCTCTTATACACATCTCATCAAGGTGCGACGACATGAATAAATCCGGAGATGGAAAAGTCAAGAAAGGCGTGAGATGGAAGGAGGAACTTGCCTGACTGCCTGCCTGCTTGCTTGCTTGCTTTGCCAAGAATGGATCATCGGACGGAGATTAACAAAATATTAGCTATGGTGGCAGAATGAGTGGACGAGCTGAAACGAACTTATAAACAAATAAATAACAATAATAGTGAATATAATCCTAGGATTATACGAATGGCTGATTGAGGAAGGGAACAAGTTGAGAGATTTTGCAAATTTTATTTAATTCAATTGTGCTTTTCAGAAATTTTCTCTTTTTCCTTTTTTATCTCACTTACACTTATTATTATTATTATTATTATTATTATTATTATTATTATTATTATTATTATTATATAATAACCGTGAATTCAAATGTTTGTCAAATATTTGACCGTATAATTATATAAATTATTGACACAATGGGTAAATATTTCTTTTAATAAGATAATAAATATCACTTTGCTCTCTCATTTTACTTAAATTACAGGCACAATCTATTATAATCCTATATTTAATCGAAAAGGTACACACCCTTGTTCAAAATTGACATATTGTGGTGGAGTCAGTCAAAGTCAACGTTGGAGGGCCGGCAAATAAATTATAATTACGAGATTATATTTGTAATTATATAGGCAATGACAAATGCGTGGGAACACTAAAATCGTCGTCTTCATTCGGACATACATGCTCGAGGCGGTTTGACCTTGATTGAAGGTTGAAGGTCCTGATTGAAATTATTGTGAAACATAGGAGAGATTTAGCGACCTATTTAAACAGAAGGGATCTCCTTGAAAATACGGATAATTTTAGGGCTTTTAATGAATACCTTTAAAAAAGGAAAATTCTGCGGATTGGTTTCTCTCTCCCAACTTGCAGTCGAATTCCGGAGAGACGAGGAGGAAATCTATCAGACCTTAATTTTTATGTTTGATGATATGGACGAGAGATGCGGAAAGAAAGTGGCTTCGTCAATTTCTTCGTGGTCGTCATCTTCATCGTCATCATCATCGCGTGTGCTCGGATCGATTGCTTCTGTATTCCCTGTTTTCTCTCTCCCATTCGATCGGTTGACTCCTTGGTCTAGCCTTCCTTAAGCTTCTTCTATTTATCCAATTGCAGGAGGTTAATTTTTCTTCTTCCTGTGCTCCCGTGCTTTTCAATTGGTTAATATATCAATTGTCTTATTGATTTTTGAATTATTTTCCTCTCTTTTTTTATCTGTTTTCTCTCTATCTCATAAAACCCTAGTTGAGGCCTGAGGCTGAGGCTTTCAGAACTGTTGCAATGTTGTGTGGTTGCTAAATTGCCTTTGTATCATTCTCATCAATTTTTGGAAGCGTTGGGTTTGTTGTGCGTTCCTGTGCAAAGTTTAAAAGAATTTCTGGACTTATATTGTTTTGGGTTCAATATTGTCGGCGCTGGCCCTTTGATTGGGATGGTTTTTGGATGTGTTTCACCTCTTGACTAAGCTTCCATTCTCCAAACATATTATCTACTTAATTGACCCATGAAAGCATTAGGTATTAGGCTGCAAGGAAAGCATTTATTTGGGTTTTTTTTTAGCTATTAATTTAATTGGCTTATTCTATAGGATGTTTTCTTTATAGCTAAAAACTAACCATGATAGTTTTGCTCCTGGAATGCATTTGCATTTTCCCATCCGTATGGACTATGACTTGCATGTGCCACAAAACGTGGCAACCAGAATCGAAAAAAAAAAAAACAATCTCACCAGCAGAAATTTAAAAGGAGCTTTGGGTGTTATCCTTTTCTTTCCCTTTTTACGAGATCAGCATAAAATAACTAGCTACTAGAAGAAAAATCAATGCATAGCTTTAGCTCTTGATTTTAAGGTTATGTGAACTGTTTTATTTCAGGCCATCAGGCAGATTTTCAAACTGTTGTCAACATCAGCTGGCATGTGACCCTCACTTTATGCTCTGCTCTACACCTGTCTACAATACTAGCTGAGTTATTTTTGTGAGTTTTCTAAATGAAGGGTTCACAGATGCGACATAAGTCCCCAGGTTGGGCTGCCTTTGACCTTCAGCAGCAACAGAAACAAGGTCTCCTGCCTGAAGTTAGCACAGATCCGTATCCACCCCTTCCAGGAACTCTCACCCCTTTCAATTCCCATGGAAACTTGCCAAGGACTGACATATTTTCTACAAAGTCTTTTGCGTCAGTACTCCTGCCTTCAGGGGATTTTCAAGCCTTAACTGAGAAAGTTGATTGCAATAAATTAGCACAAATTCATGATTCTGGTAGAGATAAAGGTATTGAAGGAAACACTCGGGGTTTTGTCTTGAAGGCACTCAAAGAGGTTCATGGGTGGGCTAATGATAGTTTGATTGAGGATGATATTGATAAGGTGTCAACTTTATTGCGTGGAATGGTTCCCTCTGAAGAATCTGTAGCAAACAAGGAAACGCAATACAGTTCTACTTGCAACAATTCCAATTGTGATAAAAGGATAGTTGCAGATGCTTTGTCACAAGAGACTACTAACCTTGGTGCTGAAATTGCAGCAGACATTGCTGATCTTAGCTCTACTATTGAGGATGTACTCAAACATAATGAGCAAAAGTTGAGAGATCAATGTTCAGCTTGTTGGCTGAAGCTTTCTGATGATGCTGTCATCAACATGAAATTTATTTTGAGCCACTTGAAATATGTGCCTGTTGAGCCAGAGTGGGAAGAGGATGATGTTTACTTGAATCAACGAAAAGACGCATTAAGGATGATGAGGTATGGCCCTTGATGATGTTTCTTGCAAGAAGAGTCTTACTAATTTGTAAAATACATGCTGCATGTGTTGCATAAAATATTACTTGTGGTATGTGGTTTGGATTGCCGCTTAATGGATGTCAATTTTGGGCTGCTGTTGCAGTCACTTATAACAATATTGGAACCATTCTGTTCAACAGGTTGGCTTCTCAGCACTCCAGGGCAGCAACTAATGCCTTTCTAAGAGGAGATCATTTTGCCTCCAAGCAGTACTCACTAAAGGCTCAAGAGGAATGGTTGGCTGCTGACAGACTCAATGCGAAGGCAGCTAAAGAAATTTTAATAATAAGGAACAGTGAACACAATCCATGGAAATTGGATTTGCATGGTCTTCATTCTGTTGAGGCTGTTCAAGCATTGAAAGAACATCTGCTAAAAATTGAAACTTGGGTTCTAGGGAATTGCCATGGATTCCCAAATAGATTGAAGGCAAAAAATGGTATCACAGATTATTCTTCTGTTGGGACCTTTAATGGGAATGATGTGGCAAATTTGGATAAGCAGCAGACAGCATTTAGGCAAAGACCAGTATCAATACAGGTTATAACAGGTATTGCTTTTGTACTTCTTCAATGTCTATGAATTTGTGTACAAGATGCCTGTATGCCATCTACCAGGCTTTAAATTGCCATAGAAGTTTCATTATGCACATACATGGTGTGTTTGTTTCATTTGGAAGTCTTTAATCAGTCCCATTTGATCCATTAGAAAAGGGAAATATGGCAAAAAGTATTGACTATCTGACTTGACAAAGAGAATATCACAAATGCTTGTCCAGTGATCTGTTATGATGATAATGTTTTGTGCTTTGGTTTTCTGTTTTTTTATAAGCCCTTACTACTGGGAGATGATGTTCTTATGCAACCATGCTTTGTATAACAAATTGAGCAGTGGATTCAACATCCAAGCAAGTACAGTTGTACACAATTATTTCAGGATTCAAGGACCCTGTATGTGTATGTAGTCTATGGTGTGTCTCATTTGTAGGACATGTATCAATGGGCCTCAATGGACAAGGCTACTGTAATACAAGGCCTAAGGAGAATTAAATGTATACATACTTCTCCCTGGTTTAGAGAGAGAATACCCTATTTGGAAGCCTAGGTTTCCCAAGTCAACAATGGAGTCTTTTGGTCAAAGGAAAATTATCCTCAAAAAATTGTTATGTTTTTTATGTCTGGTCTATCTTCAGTTATGTCTTGTGTCTTTGTTCTGGTCCTATCATTTAACAGATTTTGTAATTCGAGTAAGATTTGTCAGTAAAGTCTATTTCTATTTGATTTTAGTTTGTTTATTTAGGAGTACTTTTCCCAAACTGGAAAGTAAGTGTTAATTGAGCAATGAATAGCTTATTATGGTTTAGGACATTGTGAATACAACAGTGTTAATTGTATTATTTTCTGCTACAGGTGTCGGCAATCACAGCCGAGGACAGGCTGCACTCCCAACAGCTGTTAGAAATTTCCTCAATGAGAACGGGTAATATATTTTCCATTTTCTTACAGTTGACTGGCTAGTTCAACTGCACTTCACACCAACTGTTCATAATGTTTAATCTGACTTAGGCCTCAGCTATCCAATTTTCTAAACCTTGAATTGAAAGGGTTGACTGGTGGTTGAACTACCAACCTTGTTGATACTGTTTGTGACCTGCAGTTTCAAACTCAAGATAACCAAATAATTGATGCTTGGCCAGTTGAATAAATGCATGATTTTGACTTGGTTTATAGCAATTTTGCCAATTTACTGATGTTATCATGATTTGAATACTGTCAGATACCTATCCTTTATTTATCAGTATTGATGGCCAAGTTGGTTTCAAACATTAATTTGTATATGTAGGCCCACTGTGCTGTGCTATGCAAAACTCTCATCTTACAATTAAAGAATGCAAATTCAATTTGCAAACCAACTCCCTCCAATAAAGCATTGCATCTTGTAACTGTTAACAAATATATTTTTCCAATAAACCCATTTCACCGAGACAATATAATTTCGTAATGGCCTTAGTTTTTGTTTTTAATCTTTACCAACTGTTAGTTCAATTTGACAGATATCGTTTTGATGAGGCAAGGCCAGGTGTGATCACCATTCGTCCCAAGTTTCTTCACAGATAAGTTAACTGATATTGACTTTCTACCTGCAAGTGAGGGGTTGTCATTGTATGTTGAGGCATAGCTACTTTAATCTGCTATGCAAAGTATTTGTTTTATTTGAAAGTAAGCTCAGCATGTACTGTAATATCGACTATTTGTTAGCTGGAAGGATCTTGTTTTTGTATTGTTAAATGGGGTTTGTACTGTATTCACCAGCCAATGTTAACTCTGCTGTATTTTTAATTTTTTTTTAGTATATCCTGCAACTGGATTTGATATTTCCAAATTTTCCAAGGCCGTTGTTTACAATTAGCTGTATGACTAAATTGTTATTTAATGAAGCAACTATTGAAATTTCAAGTCTTAGCAAATATTGCAGAAAATACACCAGCAACAATTCCTTGGAATAAGCATTTGCAGCATTTGTCTGGCCTTGTCTTGTCTTCCTGATTCCAATTTAATTTATATATTTTGATGGGTTACTTGGCTTTAGCTATTCTCCCTCTTTATTCCAAATACATGCGAAAGCGCATCTCTACTTGCATATAATCATTCAACCAACCAAGCAAACCAATGCATCCTTTTTTCACCCTCTCTCTTTGGTGCTGCAGAAAGGTAGCATTTGAGGCCAGTTCTCACACACTAACTTTGTGTATAGCTCCTTGGTTTAATTATACACAAGTCATCCATTCCATATTGAAGTAGACTGTTGCCTCAGGCCTTGGTTTATTTGCTAAGTCAATTAACTAGTTCAATCATTGGGGTCCAACAACAGATCGAAGGGAAATGCCCATTTGATTGAACATTTGAAGGCTCATATCAGATGCCCAAAAAAAAAAAAAAAAAAAATTCAAAGGAACATCACTTCTCTCAGACTGTTGTATGAGGGCATGACATTTTACACACGTCCAAAAGAATGGAAGTCACGGCTTAAACTTCCCTCAGTTTGATCTTAAGATTTCGGGATAATCATTCCGCAATCTGGACAGCTTCCATGAGGAGCAAATTAATAAATATGGGACAACCGTTCAAATGTTCAATAAAATCCATAACTTGCGTGGGTATGGATTTTGCAGGTGTGTATGCTTATTTCCCTTTTTTTTTTTTATACTGTGCTTCAAAATCATACAACAAAAATATAGCATTGTCATACTCTCAGACTCAAGATTTGAGTGGAAACAGATTTCGTTGCTGAAAAATGGCTCTTTCTCTGCAGTAAAGAATTTTTCTGCCTCTTTAGTGGAACCCTTTACTGTAGGATTGAAATGAACCAAACGCAAACAAGAAACTAACCATGTCGAAAGGTAATACACAGCCAAAAGTCACCAAGCACTCTTGCTCCTTAGCTAGGTTTACTTGTGAGGCTTGATGTCGGGGTAAAGCCCCAAAATGTGCTCTGGCATGAAGTCATGTCTGGTCAGAATCCCAACAATTGGAGGCCTCTGCAATGATTAGATAGGCAAAGTTGCTCGTGATTATATGGCAAGTTAGTACTTTCAGGGAGGGAGGGGAATTATAGTTGAGGTTCTTGCTAGTTACTTCAATAAGTGAAGAAAAATAAAATAAAATAAAATGCCAAGGTAAATTAGAAAAGAAAAGAGATATAATCATTCTTTGCCTGGCAGAAGGGTAAAAAAAAAAGGCAAAATGCAAGGAAAATTGATTAAGAAAAGTAAAGAGATATTAAAAAAAAAACATCAAAATGCACGAGACTCTCATAACATAGGACAATCAAGATGTCTTTAGTTTTATTCTTGTTCTCAATAAGAGGTTGATATTATATATATATATATATAGAGAGAGAGAGAGAGAGAGAGAGAGAGAGAGCATGAAAGAGTTACCTCTTGACTCTTTGGTACCACACACATGTGCCTGAGACCAAGTTGTCGAAAGAGAATTGCAGCTTTGGCCAGTGACATTGTTTCAACCACTGCGTATGGGGATGCATTAGTGATGGGATGCAGATCAACAAACATGTCCATCTCTTCCTCTTCAATATCTAGATCCTCCAGCTTGATACCCTTCCCCGACCCTGCCTTAGCAAAATCAAATGCTGCAATTTTGCTCAACATCTCTTCACCAGCAAGTATCCTATCCATTGAAAAAACCTTGCCTTTAAGTAGAACGAGCAAATGAGATCTCAAAACCAACCCGCACAATTCTGGTGCATCCCACAAAGGTGGTTCATCAATCACGGGGAACCCATTATGTCCAGTACTTCTCAGAGCATGCAATATATTTCCCACTTTTTCAACACCAGAGAAGGTTATCAGTGGCCCCAGAAGGACGTCGCGTACGACCAGATTTGCCATGTAAGGTTCTGCATGGGCTTCCATGAAAGGCATCCCCTTTAATTTCACAATTTGGTCATAAACACCCTTGTTGAAGTTATCCGCCACTGTCTTTGAGATGAGCAGGACTAGCATCATCAGTGGAAGGAGCAACAGATCATTGGTGAGCTCAAGCAGTATAACACAGAGGGAAACGGTCATTCTCATGGTACCACCAAGCAAAGAGGCAGCTCCAAGGAGGGAAAAGAGACCGGTGTCGAGTTCGGAGACATTTTTAAACAGTCTACCAACAAGACGGCCATAACTTGCTCCAGCCAATATGACAGGGATGAAGAGTCCAGATGGAATAGCGATTCCGTAAGTAATAATGCCAAGAAAATAAACAGTACCAAAGAAGATGAATAGAGAGGAAATATGAAATTCATTCTCAGTGCTGGTGCTAAGTAGGTTGCGTATGGCATCATCATTTGTATTCAGAAAGAGGGAGGCAAGATCATTGTAGTGACCTGATGGGCATTGAAATCTTTTGTAGTTTCCAGATTCTTCCGTACTAGGGCAACTCACTGATTCACTTGTAGGGCAAGGGATACACTTCACTGACCATGGCAGGCTGTAATAACAGAGTGAAGTCAAGAGAGCAATGGTAACAACAAGCAAGACTTTGAAAGCAGGACCTTTTCTGCAGCAGTAGGACAAGAAGATTAGAAAAACTGTTCCTTTTTGTTGAAGATGCCTTATCAGCTTGTGCCTCGTCAAAGAATGACAAGATCAATGAAATGGCTTATCTTTTGCAAAAGAAAAGGAAAAGGAAAAAAAAAAAAAAAAACATCGAAGTGAGTAACAAGTAAGAACAAATGCTTGTCATGCAGCAAGCCATTAACAATTCTATTTGGGGACTGTATACCGCACTATCCCTTTGAAGTTAGTACCAAGATGAAACAAATAGAAGAGCGAAGGTATCATGATCAGGTAGGACAACATACTCATTAATGATGCTGTAAGTTCGCAGGACCTTGTCGATAAGATAGTTATACAAGCTTCCAAAAATGCCTCCAATAATTCCTAAGAGTATCACTGCTAAAACATCCATGCCTCTGTATACTACTGAAGCAGAACTCACATCATACATTATCAGGCCTCCTTGCCCAAACAGGCCACACTTTCCAGTAGAGCAATATTCTATAAAAGCTCTCAAAACTATGGCAACTACTGCAGTTGTGAAGAAAGTTCTCCAAAGAAGAGCACTCCTCCACCTGAGACAAGCCCAAAAGAAAGACACTTTCAGACCATATAACATATGACCAGGATTATTCTTGTGCTGAAAAATTTCATCATTGTTCATAGAACAATTCCTTGTTAATAGACAGGTCACAATCAACATGTATTTCAGCTCTCTTTCCTCTGCTTCAAAGATAATTTAATTTGGCAAGAAAAATATATACAAGTCAACTAAGCCTTAATCCCAAATTCAATTGACGCAAGTAAGAGGGGTACCATGAGGCTGCTTCTTCCAAAGCAAAGAGGACACCGCCAACTGGAGCACGAAAAGCAGCAGCTACACCAGCAGCCGCCCCACACGTGATCAAGTCTCGTCGGTCACGGTCATTTTTGAAGTATCTCAGCCATTTCCACGTTAAATGGTACTTGCGAGAACCACCCTGCCCCAACAATGAAGCTATACACGCACCTGTATGAACCATAGGTCCTTCTTTTCCAACAACAAATCCAGCAGAAACACCAAGAATGGCGCCAAATACCTGCCAAATTCAGAATTGTAAACCATAGAAACATGATGGTACATCTTCAGATAACATAAAAGAGAGATATGCAACAGGTGCATCAGGTTGCTAAATTCAGAGTTACACACCTCATAGAAGTATCTGCCTTATTACTCAAAAAGAAGAGAGAAAAAGGCTGACAACGAAGGGCACAATCAAAATCAAAACACAATTCACAGAAAGCAAGTTCACTTTTCATTGGTCAAAAATTTCTTCAGTGGCATAAATAGCAGTTTCTCACATGAACTGTGCCATGTGTCAGAAGTTGTTTGAGCACCAAAGAGATATAAAAATATATACTGATGGAAAAGCCTTGCAATCTTATGGTTGGTAAAAGCATCGAGATCAACCAAGTCATCTTTTGAGTGCATGTTAGCCAGAAGAGATTCTATCCAAGCAGCAAATTACAAATAGAACCTCAATAAGATGATGGCATGAAAACATAGCCTACGCCATGTTAGTGAAGATTTGTACATCAATTGAACACAGGCATAAAAAAATCTTATAACCAGTGAATCATCTGTTGAAGACTAGACTTTCCAAATATTTCCAATGCCTAATGTTTAAATAAAAGTGCCCATTTTTTGTTATATATACTTCAACTAAAAAACATTAACAAATACTTTAGTTGTTTCCCGTGCGTACGTTGTTTTAGAGGGTTTTTTGGGGGTGGGAGGCAGTGCTGGTGGAGGGGAGAAGGGGACCTGGAGAAAGGGTAATTGCAAGAATGTGTCATTCACCTTTACAAAGAGAGTACTTGGAGCCAATACCGAATGAGCATCAATGCCATTCAGATAGGCTTTCACCTCAGGAATGCCAGAACCTGCTGCTGCTGGAGCAATGAAAGCACATAGAACTGCAGCAGCAGTTGCCAAGACTATGTTGCAACCAGCATATACTGCAAAAGCCATGTAATATCTGCACTGGAGCCATTGGTGGGTTACATTTATCACGTAAAATTAGCAACCATGTTAATTAAGGAGCCGAAATGCATCACCATTATTTAAACATCTGATGCCCTGAGCCAATGCTTAATAAACCATATTATCTAGGCATGCAGCAGTAAGCAAAGTGGGATGAGTTCCCTAAAAGTATGCTTTGCCACGGTGAAAAAGAAAAACGTCTTTGGGAATAAATGCAGCATTTGACAAACAATAAAAGAAGAAGAGAGAATCTTATTTGGAGCTGATTCTTTACAGTTTGTGCCCCAGTTTGTAGCACACAGCTCAAAGAAAAATTACAAATAAGTGTGGCATAATACAAATCAACAAATAAAATACTTGTAGCACTACTTGTAGAAAATTCTGCAATAATGCCTAGGAATTTGAAGAGAACTTCAACAACACAAGATTAATAAAGAGCCTAACGAAAGCCTCATTATTTTGCAACCAGATAATTGTCTCATAAAGTATTTGGAATAGAATGTCAGGGGTATTTGCTTCATCATTTAGATATCCTGAACAAGGTAAGTGGAAGAAAGGTCATGAATTGGCTGTGACAAGCACAACCTCACTCCTCTCCAACTGGTCAAATTTCAACATGGACAGTCGGTCAGCAACTGAAAGGCATGCTTAGACTCTTCCTCTTTCCCATTATCATGTATGGTCAACCTACCTTAGGCATAAGTCACTTGAATTAACTGCAACATTTCTAGGACAGTGCTTCCCCAAATGTACAAATAATGAAATAGCAATGCGATGAAACCATTATCCCAAATGCACAGAGAACTTAACTAGACAAAGGATTAGATGAGTTGTAAGTGACAATCGATCAAATGGAGCATTCAAATTGTTACAAAGTTTGGACAATGGAAACCTTTTGATTTTGACCAGATTGCTCCTTGGTGAATGACTATGGGGACTCATGGAGAAAAATGAGAACTTTTGGAGGCTGTTATTGGAGCCAAATACAAATGCCCTTTCTGTTAGCAAGTTCTTAGAAGAATTTGATCAGCAGCAATTGAACAAGGACAAGGATCCCAGAACCAAAGAGGGTAACTGTTTGGAGTTAAAAGAATTATGTGTATTTGTGTAACAATCATTGAGAATGCAGTGAACTTAAGGGAGAAGGATACAGGTAGGCAGGCTTTGTCAGATATGGGATATACTCATATCCTTAGAAGGCTATCAGGAGAACAAATGTTCGTTACTTTTTACCCTAAAAAAAGAACAATGTTTGTTTGGGGGCCTCTTGGGAATGATACTTCGTGTGGAGGTTTAAATGAAAAAGGGAAAATCATTCACAATAACTGTTTTTTATCATAAGAATCAAGAGGAAACAGTTCATTAGCTTCATTGCAAGTGCAAGAATGGAGTCCTAATTCAATGCCAGGCCATGTTCCTATTTTAGACTTATACTTAGGCTCTTAGGCCCTGCTTGCCCCTCCCGCAATCTCCCACACGACAAAAAATGTACAAAAGTATCAGATGCATAAAATGGTGCCTCATAAAAGACGTTTTATACAATTCATTGGCCTGGCAAGATCCTCAAAATAAATGAAATTTCCATTCTCGCATCACAAAGACAGAGAAAATTGGTAGATACATAAGATCAGAAAAAAGGAATCATGAAATGCAACTGTACAGCAGAACAAGAATTCTAATGCTTACTGAGGTTGTGATGGAGTTTGAGCTTACTTTTCCTTGTTCATGAGACGGTTTACCAACAGCAGCTTGAAACCACCTATATTCTCAACCGCAATATTGTTGAAGAAGCCAATTAGACCAGTACCTAGCCCTACAATGAGGGCAAATGCCCACTTAAGAACAATGTACTGAAATATCTGAATTTTCTTCCTTGATCTCCAGTCCTGTTTGAATAGTTCATTTTCGACAATCCTACAATACATTACAACAAACAAAGGAGGAACTGACCTGATATCATTTCTGAATAGAAAAAAAAAAAGAAAAGAAAACCAAAAACAAAAAATGGGGGAATTGGATTGGGTTCTAGTTAACTGGCCATTAATCCATGAAAATGAAGAACTAGCTAAATGTTTCTTAAAAAAAGGTGGCTGCTAATTGTCAATCAAGTGGAAGTGGCAAGAAGAGCTAAGCCTACCGGTACATTTTGTTTTTCCAGTTTGAATTTTTCAATTTTCAGTTTCTAGTTTTTGAACCAATGTTAGAATTAGATCAAAGAAGGTGGAAGAAATTGGTGAGGAGAAGTAACAAGAAAAAGCTGGATAGCGGTGAAACGCAGATAGAGATGGAAGGGGAAACAGGAAAAGGCTAATGAATGGATTGGATTTAATGCTAAAAAATGAGACATGCAGCATGTCTAACTGATGAAGATTGACCTTGAACATTGGAACTCCTAACTGGTTAGAAATGAAGTTTCTGATTCGAGACACAATTTTAAAATTCTGTTATTTCAGTTACAAAGTTGCAGCAAAGGAGTTGGTGTTCAAAGCTAATGTTCCAGCAGCCTTTAGTTTGTTGTAAGTCCATTTTATGATCTTGTTATGATACATGGTTCAGACCTGACTGGGTTCATTTCTTTGTAATCAAGTGATTGTCCATAATCTGTCAAAAGTTTGGAGATTGTTTGCAATTCTAGTTTTCCCAGCAGTGGAGTGGTATGACTGTCCAAAGCAAGGCTGTTTTGTACTTAAGAATGGCTTAGTGGTACTTTTGTTCTAAGATCGTGTAAGTGTTTCATATAAAATGAAAATTACAAAGAAAAGGGGATTGATTTTTGCCCCCAATCTCTCTGCTTTCCGCATTTCTAAGTTTATGGTTTATGACAGAAATTTTTCCTTGGCCTTAACACATTGTGCTTTTGCCGCTTCTTTTACCTGACATTAACTGATATCATCAGAATAGAGAAGTAACTTGATTCCTGATTCCCTGGTGAAAGAAGCATTCTCACAGGTGTACAGTTCACGGCCTTGCTTTTTACACATTTTGGTGATAATGGAAAATTATTCAGCAAAATTTGCATGATACAGGACAATATCTCAAACTAATGAGCATGACTAGACTATAAATGCATGCAAATAGATTTGAAATACCAGGAATGGGAACAAATATTTAGATACCAATAGAAAGAAGGAATACCAAAAATGGGAAATTTTCTTTTTTATATAAAAAAAAATTAAAAGTAAAAAATACCCATCAAAAAGTGAAGAAAAAAACAGAGAGAGAGGAAAACAAAAGGCAAAGACAAGGAGAAGAAAGAAGAGAGGGAAGGCATGGTTACTCGTAGTCAAGGCTCTCAATGGGACAGGCATTTGCACCGAAAATTGCAATCTGGGAAGTAGTGTTGACCCTCCTCCTGCCTCTGTTATTGCTCTTCCCAATTAACAGTGGCTGACTGCTTCTGCTGAAACTTCCATCATATTCCCCCTTCCACTTCCACTCCCCAACTTCACTGTCTTCTACTTCTTCTTCTTCTTCTTCTCCTTGTTCATTGTTATAATTATCCATATTCATACTGATGGTTTCTTCTCCTGATCTCTCTCTCTCTCTCTCGGACACAAACACACACACACATACACACAGCGTTCAAATTATGTTCTTGTTTTCGCTTACAAACGTTACAAAAAATAAATAAATAAATAAAAAGAAGGGTTGCCGAGTCAATCCAGCAAACCTGAAATGGAATGGAACATGCAGAAAGGAAGATTCATAAACCCATGAAAGATTCATTCATATAATTATCAACTAATCATTGGTTTCTTCTTTTTCCTTTTTTCTTTTGTGGCTTGGATGAAAAGAAAAGCAAGCAAACAATTATCGTAACCAAGGGACATAACAACAAGCAAACCAATTAAAGACAGATAGATAGTAGAGTTAGCTGAATGATCAAGATATCACACTGAAGATGGAAATGAATGAATGAATAGTTTTGTTTCAAGAAAAAGAAAAAAAAAAGGCCAAAAATTTAATTTTTATTTAGACTTGGATCAGATCTTTCATCTCACATAACAACTACTCCTCAACAAGGTTTCTGGATTGGTCAACGCCCAACTTCTCATGCATAACCTTCTTGCATTTATATGCTGATTAATTAATAAGATTGATTGATTGATCGATCATGATAACCCTCTTATATTTATACATTGATTAATTAATATGACTGATTGATTGATTATGATAACCACAAGTCAACACCATTGTAGAAATCAAACGAATTGAAACTACAGAAAATAGCTCAAGGGCTATTAACTATAACATTATTTTCTTATACGACACCACACCTGCCTGACCCTATTTTCTTTAGGTCCAGCCTATCGCCAGTCGCCACCTAGCCATCGGTTACATTATAATTCCTCTATCTCAGCTTAGAGACGCGTCCCAGATAAGGAAAGCCACCCGATTATCTTTCCCTCCAACTCATTCTTTTCTCTCTTTCACTTTGACCCACAGCTGCATTATTTCTTGTCAGGAATTGCAAAAAAAAAACAAAAAACAAAAAACGTAGACGGACAAGGAAATAAAAAAAATGAAAAAATGATAGAAAAATGATAATTAAGACACAATCACCACAAGTCATAAACAACAAACTCACTTAAAATGCTCTATTTATATAAATAAATCATCAATGTGTGCTGTGTTGGTAAATCAACTATGCTCTTAGTGTTCTAATAATAGGGGTTCAAATTTTTATAAACAGACTAAAAAAAATATTGAATATGAATGAGCCAGCTTGCTTTTGTCATGAATAGTTCTGTGTACATGTGTATATATATGAATGAATGCACGAGACTCCTGTACAGTCCAGACGCTTGACCAGAAAATTCGGGTGGAGGGGTGTGAAGCAAGATGTGTTCAATGAAAAGAAGGGTTGGTGAGTGGAAGGCCAAAACAGAAAGAGCAAAGGAATGGTTGGTGAATTTATGTAACCACGTGAAAATGGAGATGGGCGGGTCAATTGTCAGCAATTATGCCTACCCCAACTCTACTTTTTCTCTGATCTTAGCCTTGATTAACTGCTTCTCTCCTATCCTCTTTCAACCGTGATGAAGACTGTCATCAAATCCATTAAACCCTCCATACTTATTATTAAAAATATACATATATATATATATATACTTACATATATTTTCTCAATTCCGACTGAAAGGGCAACTGTTCCCTCATAAAATATACGAAAAAATAATTAATTCTGAAATTTTATAATTAAATTATAGATTTTTTTAAATTCATTACAAATTTACTTTTTTTTTTAAAAAAAAAAAAAAAAAGTCTAAGCATGATTGAAACCGAAACAACCCCCGCAAACCCGAACATCTTAAAAATTTAAATAGACTATCTAATTTAGGCACAGAGAAAGTTGTTTTTCCCTTTCTTTTCTTTTCTTTTCTTTTCCTTTCTCCTTTTTCCTGATAGAAGAACAGGCCAATGAAAAGTTTCAAAAGTCTTCTGCAAGTAACCTCTCAGAAGTCCTTAAATTTTGTAAGGAACAGTCAACACCCATTTGCGTAAGCCCAAGTCCATACAAGAGAAAACTAAATTAGAAATTACAAATAAACAAATTACAAAACTAAAAGAATAAAAAATAATAATAATTAAAAAAATAATAATTTCTAATAATCATTTCAAGGTAATTGATCTTTAAATAATTCAAACAAATTGATTACATCTAAGTATAATATAAAAAATTTAATTTGATTATCTTTAAATAAAAAATAATTATATTTGTTAATAAAAATAAATATTAAATTACATGAATTAAAAAAAAAAAATCCTATTGGTAGAGGGTCTATTTTTAGATAAAGCGCTTCCCAACCTCAACCTTCGCGGAGGAGCGACAATCTGCCACGTTCCTTGCTTCATTTGCCAAAGAAAAACCTCTTCCTCTTTCCTTTCTTTCTTTCGCTAGCCTGCCATGATCGGTCAACAAGAATTAAATTATATATATATATATATTTTATATATATATATTTATTTATTTATTTTCAATTATGATGACATAAAAGTGGAATATGTAAAATACATGGACGCCAATGCATTATGCATCTGTCTTTAAAGACGTAATGTCACATTACTTTTATCCCTAAAAAATTAAGAGTTATTACTTCGTCCCTAAAAAAAAAATGTGTATAATGTTGATGTTTATATAGCTCAAGATTCTCTTTTTCCTTATTGGACGTGCAAGTCGATCCGACATGGGAGTCAGGTCGTAGGAAGCCTTCCAGGGGACCAAGCGATTTATCCATAAAGATGGAGATTGCTTATAGTGTAGCAATAAGAGCCTGCAATCTCACTTATGGAGATTGATTATTTCTATTATATTTCCATTCTTATGGTACATGCCCCCATATTAAATCCGATTTGAGACTTAGCACATCTAGAGCGCTCTAAGCAACATACTCTCCCACGAAGCTTGTAGACTCGCTATGCCAGTGTGCATGATTGAATACCACTATGCCATGGCTGACACCTCTAAAGCAATATATACCTCAAAAGCAATACATTTAATTCAAACTTAAGGCAAAAAGAAGTTCAAGAAATGTACCCGCTTGATGAACAATCTTAAGGTGATAACAATTGCATCTCTTGAGCTGCATTAGAAGGCAAACAATATATATCACATTGCACCGAAAATATAACTATAAAGAAAGGAAGCATGCTCATTAGGTAGCAACAGCTCACAGATCCTCGTGACATAATTCTTAATCAAGATTTCTGTGCACTCCAACAATTCACAAAAGGTTTCCATGTCATCAATGCCAAAATCTTGGGATCCCAAAAATTACCAACTACTATGCACTGTGCTGACAAACACATTTCATAATTAAATTTGGAACATTTTTACTTTTTTTTTTTTTTTTTGTGTGTGTAATATATAGGTTTTGTTGTACCTAGGTTCAATAGGACAAGCACTAATGGTTATGTTGCTGTTTCCGTGACAAGGCCAGGATTTCAAACTATAATATAGATAAACTAATCTAAGAAGTAAAGAAGACAAAAAAAAACACGAAATCCAGTATGTGCACCTAAGATTGTAGGCAATAATAGTCCCAAAATCAAGAGGGGAAACAGCAACCAGAATGTTTCAACGGTCTTATCAAATTTCCCAATTAGCCTCGCAATAAGCAATCTACATGAAGTGTATGATCGTCAAAGATCAACCAAACACAATGTAGGAAGCCTCATGCACTGAGACATAGAACTCTGTTACTCCATTGTGACTTGTTCATGTTCAAGTTGCACAAACTGCCTCTTTGTGCAAAAGAAATCAAAAAAATGCATACATTGACCCTTTCCCAAACCCAATAAAGTCGAAAGACTTGTGCACTAAGACACCCTTTATATGCCTATTTCACAGAACCAATAAGTATTTCTTCTATCTTGGCAACTGCACACATCAACACCACCTAAATTGATAGGTATTTCACTTCAGAGATATCTCAAAATCAGTGCCTGCTCAAGTGCTTGAGGTATATCCATCAAAAAAGATAAAAACAATTGCTTAAGGTAGAACCATTTCATGTTCTCCCTAAATCTTTTATGATTCTAACATATTTTCTACCATTATCTCTTTTGAAAGAATCCTCTCTCATCGCATGTTTATCCTTTATTCCATTTTCCTTTATTTCACAGTTGCAGATTTAAGTCCATATTGTACAAAAATAACAGATTATGTCATAAACGTCAGGTCGTTTATTGGCACCAGTTCATATTTTGTGTCCAAATTCATTGCCATGTAAAACATGAACCCTGCTTCTTCCAAGAGTGTGTTTGGTAGGCATATTAAAGAGATATTATCATTCCTAGAATGGGTACAGACTTGAACATTCAAGGTTAAATGTTATGTACTACTCCCGTTGAAAAGTTCAAGTGCCAATATTTTCCCTTGAAAAATTCCTATGGCACGTTAGTGGATAATTTAGACAGAGGAATTTAGGGGTTTACGAGAGAGCAGAGAATCCTAAAATCTGTTGTAGATATCTATGTCCAGTAATGCTAATCAGGCCACAGTGCAAATAAAAAATTATTTAATGTATAACTTTTGATTCACAAGCACAGCCTGAAGTCAAAGTTTAAGCTTTTGTACTCTTAATAATTGTTCAAGTCATACTTCACTCTTTTGCAGCCCCAAAACAAACATTCACAAAATACTTACTCACAGAAAGAGAGAAGAACTTACATATTAGAAGATTCTTTTACCGCTACAGCTCACAACTTTTCTAATAGGATTTACCAGATATTGACATTTTCAATTTATGACAGACAAAAATAACTGTAAGATTTGTTCAATCTCAAGCAGAAAAGCAATCCTTTACATACAATTTGGGAATCCTACCATTATCAATCATCCGATGCACCATAAATTGCTTGATAAGAACTTATCAAGCAAGTGAAATATCATAAAGGAAAACCAGAAAGAAATGCAGAAAAAGTAAATAGTCTCACCAAGTAGTATCTGTTGAATTGTTATCTACTCGAAGAAGATGCTCGAAGCCACTTGAACCAATTATCCTAAATTCATTAGGAGGTCCATAAGGGATTTTAATCTGCATGAAACACAATAAAATGCCATAAGACATTGAACAACTTGCGACATTATGAAACTCTACAACCAACCAAAAAATTCAAAACACGAAGATAGCATATTATCAAAAATTAGAAAAGAGAATTATAGAAAATTATGGCAAAATAAACTTGTGGCAAGCGGGAAAACTGCCTGTATCATTATCCAAAACTCAACCAACAAGCTTACTTTCTGAATTAAAATAAATTTCTGCAACCTAAAAGCCTGAAGTACTCTATCCTAATATGCCAGGAAAATCTGAAGCTGCACTGACGGCTCTTTGAGGACCAAAATCCCAAAAATGACTCAAGATATGCTTCAAAAACTCATGATCATATCAAGAGAACAATCTTATCCACACCAGAGATTGACAAGCCCTTATACAGGATATTAAAGAATTCAAGAAGCAAGCAAACATACGTTTATGTTTGGCAAAAACTTATTGGTGATTACACCACCATCTGGGCTGGTGCACTTGATACTATATCCTTCCCTCCTAATGGCCAAAGTAGCTGGTTCCCATAAATCAAGATACCCCATCTATAACATCGAAGGCAAGTATAACATTAGAAGTGAGAATCAGTGGGACAAGATAGTTCACTTGCTTGATAAGAACTTGATAACATAATTGTGGAAAACACAACTAGCATGTCTTCCTCTCTCTCAAAGTCTTACCGACAAGGACACTTTATACAAAACATGACCATCATAAAGCATCTTCTCAATGTGGCTCTGCATTTCAGGATCTACAAAAAAGGAAGGATCATCATTCAAAATGCTTATCCCAAAAAGAACTGAACAATCTATGAGACTGACTGGGAAAAGGTGAACATTTTGACAAAATAAACAATTAACAGATCAGCAGTGTAGTAACTCACGTGAAAAAATGACTGATTAGGAAATACCAGTTTGGTATTGCCAACTATGATGAAAATTGCAGAACAGTGATAACAAAATAAGGATATATATTTCTAAACATAAAATGTGTATTTAAAAAAGGGTCCTGGGCAGCCAAACAGAGTATCACTATTTCCTGATGATGTTGACCACTTCAACCTTATCAATGTTATCAGTCTTAAAAGGTAATCACATGGAAGAAAATGGGGTTGTGGGAGGAGGCTTGTATAACTGATGTGAAACATATGAATGACAATAGCTCATCAACTAAACGCAAAACACTCAGTTGAGCAAGACTCCCATGATAACATATAGGTTAGCAAACTCCGGAAGTCATGAAAAATTCTGAGTTGTGCCCTATGCAAAAATAAAAGCTTTCTGCCAAAAAGTACGAGGATGTAGAAAATTCTAACAATGCAGAAACAGTGATACAAGTACTGACCACAGGTGATCTTCCTGTGCTCATTTGCAAAAACCTTTACAAGCTCTCCCTGGAGACATTTGGAACATAAAAAAAGAGAGAGAGATTACAAGTGCATTCCATTATGCAACTTAGAAAATAACTACAAAAAACATCCTCATTTAATCAACACTTTTATGAGCAGAAAAAAAAGGCTGAAATACTCATTGACTCAAAACAAATATCAAATTGCTCCAGTGTAAAACTTAGCTACTACACATTGCAAGGTGTATGTGTGTTTCTTTGCTTACCACTTCACATAATTTGCTGTGAATCTGCTCATGTATTAATGTGCATTAAAACACACACATGCGCATGTGAGCACAGATGGGAAGAGATGCACTTACATATGTCCAAGCATGTGCCAGCCTCCTAAACATATCTAAGAAGCCAATCATCAAAACCTATTTTCCTTTGTTTTTAGTTTCCATTTTTTGCCCCAAGATTAAGTACATAAGATGCTAGCTCAGCTGGGTTAAGTGAAATGGGGTCAATATCAGGTTTGAAACGGCATGAAGGGAGGCCTGTGAACAGGATTGCTGAGAGTGAAAATGAATCTGACTCTAAAATCCCTTCTCCCCCCCCCAAAAAAAAAAAAAAAACAAATCTGCTTTCAGCAACCCTCACTGGGGGAAGAAAGAGCAGAATGCCCCTAAGGAAATCACCAACTTCTTCTGTTTAAGAATTTTTGAGTCAAAAAAACAGACTAAATGGATAGGAGAGGTCACAGAAGCACAGCTGAAGTAGCCTATAAACTTCTCAGAAAGAAACCAAAAGCATACAGCTTCCTATATAGAGAGAGAAAGTAATATACAAACATACATATATATACCAACAAAACTACTTTGTTACAACAACATTTTGTTGCATAGAAATATAATAAATTTTCTTATTATTTTTAATGGGAGGTCTTATTATTTCCAATTGATTGAGGATTCTAAAAGGATCAATCTTTTTTATTTAGACTAGAGAGATTTGGCATTAAGAGCTATTCGTAGAAGTGATATACCATTAAATTTTGTCTGCCACATAATGGCTGCAGACCCCCTAAAAAATGATTTAATGTATTTATTTATATATAATAATTAAAAATTATTAAAATATACTTATTAGTAAATATTCATATATATAATTATTAACAAATATAATTTACTAAATTTAAAACATATACATATATGTGCATATGTATGTAGCCTCATTAAAGTTACTATTGACTATTACTCTGGACAGAATTCCAGGATGTGCAGGACAGGAGAAGAATATCATCTTGTCCTGGCCAACAAGTAGGAACATCCAAGTCTATCCAGCACACCAGACAAACACATGAAGAAAACTTTGCAGAAACTACATCAAAGCCTTGCTTGTTGCAGAACTTATAAGGTGAAAAAGGAACTGGCAGAAAAAGGACACCAGCAATCATGCTGTTTAACTATTGCAAAGTGCAGAGAGATGGAGTAAACCCCTTATAAAATTTGATACCTTCCGCTTCTGATCATCTAGAGGCTGGACTTCTATAGCAAGATAGGCATCAACATCATCAGCAGTAACAAGATAGTTTGGTTGCTTTGCTCCTGTTAATAAACCAAATAATAAACAATTGAAGCTCGGGAGAAGCAAAAAGCACAAAAGAGAAACATGCCAACAAAAGAAAAGGAAAGAAGATAAACCATGAATGTAATTAACAGATCCATCTTCCAAATGGCGTACCCACTGCCAAGAGAACAGATGGCAAAAGAAAATGAGTAACACAAGCCAATATAAATTTTCCAAGAAATCATATTTCACAGCATATCCTAGAGACTTTGACCATGAGTATAATGTTCAAGGCACCAGAAGTATAATGATCCCAAAGTTACACCTCAAAGATACAACTGGTTGTTCCATTGATAGAATATCCAGATGCCAGAAGTTCTCTTCCTGGAAATGCTTCACCTGAAATCTGAAGGCTGTCTACAGCCGGCAATTTATCATCATCTGCAGCTAAACATTACAATGCATCCAATATGGGAGTCACAACATTGGCTAAACAATTTTGCAGAAGAATGGACCAAATAAGCATGCTTCCAAGAATTGTACAATCTCACCATCAGAGAAAGAAGAATTTTCTTCAAGAACTGGAGGTAGGTAAGGAGAATAAGAGGAGTTAGGGTCATCAGGAGCAGCCGTGTATGGAGAGGTTCCAGATCCCCAATAGGCTGGGATTCCCCTTTCATTTTGGTGTCCCTCTGCACCAGTTTCATCCATCTCACTATTACTGAAAGGTTCACGAAACATGACTTGTTTATTTGTGAGCCCTTCACCATTATATACTGTATTTACAACACCCCTCATAGTCATAGGTACCTCATGGACTGCAGAATCCCTGATAGACAAGCCAACATGCTGAATAAGGTACGAATTTTTATCTTACCTGGATACTTGTAGTCATTATCTTTTATCTCCCTTAATGAAGTCTTATTTTCTCACAATAAAAATTAAAAAATATATATATATAAGAAATGACTGAGGAAAATTAAGATCATCCATGGTATCCCCAAATTTAAGAGATGAAAAGTAGCTTCCAGGTGACAAAATGAGCTAAATGGTAGAAGCAGGTCAAATTAGCTTAACCAAATCAGAGGGAAAGATGCTTTGGTGGTCAATAAATCCATGAGGAATTTGCATTGAACTTTGAGTCATTGTCCTTTGAATATTGCTCACCAACTGATCACATTTCCCCAACAGAATCCATGCAACAGCCTTAACTTACAAGAAAGCTTTTCAAACTAAAGTGAAGCTAAAGCCAAGGAAACCAGTCATAGATCTAAGAATGATGATAAAAGAAAAGTAATAGATCGAAACTGCTTTACAAGTGAGTATAATATTTCACATCCAAAAATTGGGAACCCAATGTACATTCTTATCTTGGAAGAAAAAAGGACAAGAAAGGCAGTACCATTGATTGTCCTTAAAAGATACACTGGAAGACCAGCATATCATCTACAGTTGCATTTTCACTTAGGATTGAGAAGTCATGAGGAAGAGGATTTTGAAGTTCAATACGCCATTGAAACAAGAACAAATATTAGTGTATGAATCTTTTTCAAATAAAATTAGGATAAGCTACTTTTTTGTTGCAATGCGACTAAGGAAAAGGTTGTTGGACTTGTTTTGAATAAAAGAAAAAAAAATTATATATAAAAGCAAAATGTAGTAATTCAAATCAACCTCTTCAGGTTTACACTACACTAACAAAAAATTAAGATAAAGGAAAAGCAATGCACCAGTAATTTCTGCGTCAATGGTTAACTAAGGCATCTCAATATTGTCATCAGTTTCATCAATCAAGTCTATGCATAGCCATCTACAAGAATAAATCCTCCTCTAGAATCCACCCAAGTTATCATGTTCAATAAATTGACTTAGTAACTTCTTGAGACACAAGCCATACATATACAAAAATGTGCACATGCTATCATCCTCTTTAGAAATTTCAAAAGCCAGAAAAAAAAAAAAAAAACAAAAGGCAAAAGCATCCACTGCATTTCTCAGTCTAATACTGTTAACTTTTGGCACAAAAATACACACATAGGGAAAAGCATACGGACATGTATGCACATATGAATATCAGTAATATATCACCCTCCTAGTCATTGCAGAAAATTGCAGTCAATAAAGGACAAAAAAACACCCACTAAAATCTCTCAAATCAATGCCGATAGATGGTGGCAGACAACAAAGCACAAGCATATCTTTAACACAGGGTGGAGACTCCATGATTTCATTGAAGCTTCATCACACACTCAAACTAGCATGCATTATTTCTAAGAGATACATGCATGCATGGTCAATCTACATAAAAATATAATGAATACAGAACCCACCCAAAAAATGTAGATGGTTGCAATTTGACCAGGCTCCTTTTGATCAGCCTCACCTGCTTGCAAGAGGTGAATACTGCACCACACCGTTTGGTTCCCCACTTTTTGCAACAGCACCACCCAAACTGCTCTGATGTTGACTCTGTTTATCCAAATCTACCCCTGTCTGGACATAGGAAGTTGTTGCCATCTTCCCATGGGGATAGGTTGGTCGTCGCACCAATTCAAGCCTCTCTTTGTCCTACAAAAAGGAAAAAGAAAATAGGATTAGAAAATATAACAAAATAAAAAAGAGAAGACATCAGAAGAATTTGAAGGAAGATCAGAGCATACTAAGTTTGCAAGTGGAGCAACAATGGAAGGAGATGATTGCTGTGGACCCAAATTTGAAAGGTTCGTATCCAACTGCAAGGGTGCCAACTGATACTGAGACTCCTTCAGCTTTGACCGGGACAGAAGAAAGAAGAAGACCAACATTAATACAATCAGTTCATGGTAAAAAAAGAAACCCAGAAGAACATAGAAAACCCAGAGAACCCGAAATAAATTCACCGCCTATTAATGGATCAACTTAGATAATATTGGACAATTAACTAACAAGCTGAATTTGTATACCATACCTTGGTGAGGAAAAGCTTCTCCTGGAGATGCCTCAATAAAACCTGTATGCAAAGAACCGCGCTGTAAACAATGTGAATGCTAACTTATAGAATACATAACACAAAACCATAGCTACAGGGAAAAAAAGGGGCATCTTTATACATGATTCAAAGTATTCATTGCCGATTCAACTCTTTGAGGTTTTCTTTCTTAATCTTTACAAACCAAGTATCAACGATGACAAGTCTTGAAGAGCCATCTACTTAAGTATAATAGTATGTAGGGCAACAATTGAGAAGACAAAGAAACTGTTTACTGCCCAAAATAAGAAGCTCTACCAAAAGAAAGAGAAAGACATACAAAATTACAAAGAAAATGAACATCCATTTCTGCTTCCATAGACAATTGAATTAGGTCCTTAAATCCACTTAGTCACGACCTCCATTGTGTAGAAGATGTGGTAAATCTTCTTGATTCTCTCCATGGTGAATCACATATGTTTTTACACTTGACTTGCTCCCTATGATAAACTTTTAGGGATAAATACGACAAAATGCTTAATTTTTCCAACTCTAGTACATAAACTGATGTGGAATTCTTTGAGACACAAACAATTCTTTTCCTCCAATTTAGCACACCATCAGATTGCCATCCAAATCTCCTTCGATCAACTACTAGGGCATGTACAGACACAGTTCAAAATGACATCTCCTTAATTTTCATTACGTGGGAACTTATTGGCTGTGTGTGGAATTATATCTTTCACAATGTCAAAAAAATAAACAAAATCTTAATATACTACATATTATTGCTCATTCAGAAAAGAAGTTTTTTAAACACATAAAATCTCTCTCTCTTTCACATACTTTGCAAACAAAAACCAACTGTGTTTCCTCTTTTTTCTTCGTCTTCTCCTCAGTCACCATCTGCAGCACCCTAATTATTGTTTCTCAGGTTCACAACCCTGTACAGCATTCACTGTTAATATAAACTCCTCAGCACATGATCCCACCCAACACTAAGGCTTGTTGATCCTATTATCAGTGGCCACAACAACTTCATCTGTTAAAGGGCCTAAACTAAATCCCGAAAATGCCAGAATTATTAACACACCAAATTAGTTATTGCATCCTTCTTATTTAACAATTCTGAATTTCATCCTACAATGTAAGGAAGAAATTAGTGGGCCATAGGGGGAGGGTAAGGTTAGTGAGAATATGGCAAGGAAGAGGAGGAGGAAGTTTGCAAACAACACCATCTATTTCACTTACATAGTTTGAGATTCATCATAAAATTCAAATTAAACTCAGGCTCCAAATGGTCAACAATTCAACAGCCGTATCCCTCAAAGAAGGCTCTAACAGAATAGTGGCATAAATATTTGACAGAGAAGTTTGGACACCATTAAATACAAACCTTGACATTGCTAACAATAGACTGGGCATCAGCAATTTGTGGTTGTAAAGAATAATCTACAAGAAGTGGCAGCAAAGATGATACAAATGTTGTTCTTTCTTGCTGTGCAGCCTGAAAGAACCAAAAGAAGGCCATCAAGGTCCACTGTGGTTTAATTTTTGAAACGAAAAAAGAGCATATGTTTTGAGTAGGTCAGCATCTGATAAAAGTAACTGCCATTCACAACACCATAGATGGAATAAAGTATCAAAAGAAAAAATCTGAGAAGGAGAGCACCAGGAAAAAAGAATATGAGTAACAGCAGTTGTGCATATATCCTTCAAAGCAGACCAAATTTGCAATTACTGACAGATATTCAATTCAAAGAATTATGCAAGCAAATGTGGACAAGTAAAACATGTCAAAGTAAATAATTGACATTTGTCACAGATAAAGATTTTAAAATCTAAGGAAACAGCGACATACTTCATAAAAAATTTGGGAATATAATTGACATCCAATAGTTTAATATGAAAACTAAATTCAGATGCACACCATCCTAAAATAAAAGGCTCACAGGCTTACCTGCAACACAAATGTTAGATGTATATTTTCCTCAATTATGCCTTGTCTGTATGAAAGAGATTTTGATGCAGAATCGACAAGGTCGTGCTGTTGTTGATCAAAGGCCTGATATCCAGAAGGCCATCAAATTTTTCAAAGAATAAGCCTTATGGAACAGTAGAGAAGTAGCAAGAAGCGGATAATAAAGACATGCCTACCAGACGCATATAAGCAATGCGCTTTTCCAAAGCATACTTTTCATCACATATTTGTGCTTCCTACAGCAATGATTAGTCATTAGGCACCACAATTAATACGGGCCTATATGAACATAAAAGTCAAGCAGTAAATAATAATAATAATAATATAATCGTCTAGGAAACAAGTGAATATTTTTTAAGCATATTCTACCTTGATAGAATAATCAGCAAGATGTTTCCGCAATTGTGAGATCTCTACCTCATGGTCCCGGATCTTGAGAGCAAAATCCTACAAGAATATTGAAAATGGTATGTAAACCCAAAATTTTGGAAAATTGAAAATGAAAAAAGAAAATGAAAATGAAAAGCACACCTTACAGAATCACATGCCATTACCTGCTTCAACAAACTGCTAGTATTATTTACTTCAGACATTTGCATTAGCTCATGTCCAGACAAACTGAGCTGTGGATCATATTCCCCAGGAATTTGATACCTAAGAAAAATGATCCAATAACATATTATTGGTTTTAGTCAGTAGAAAAAGTAAAACATGTTAAATGCTGTACCAGGAAGCTGTAGACCATGTACAAAAGCACAATCAGTTACAGAATCTAGAATCTATGATAAAAAAGGCTTGCAGCTTCAAATGTATCAGAGAAACACAAAGTGTAGTTGTCTACACTGTCACTAAAACTACTTTATTTTTATCGAAGCACCTGCTTGGAGAAAAGGATTTTGTAGATTGCGAAGACAACTGAGAGAGACCAGCATCATGACCAGGTGCCTGGCCTCCAGGCAGTACCTTCAATGTCTCATTGATCTTGGTGCTGTTGGATTGGCTTTCCATGTGATGTTGCATGGTAGGATGCTCACCGCTGTTCTTCAGATTGTGGTGGAGAACTAGTGGGCTGGATGGATCAGCTGAAGCAGTATTAGACATGTGCTTAGCCTTATATTCTTGATTTTCTAGAGAAGGAACTGATTGAGCTTCATAATGAAAATGCTCATTCCATGCATCAGCAGAATGGGATCTTTGAGGCCTCGGTTCTCCTAATTTCTGCCAGATGCAACAGCCTCTATGAAGATGTGTAAAGAAATATACCAGTAACAGTTATAATTGCTCCCTAGTCCAAACCCTCCCCCACAAAGGACCCCATACTCACCCAAAGAAACCAATTACAAAGCTCTCTAAAAAATTAAAAAAGAAAAAAAAAAAAGAAGAAGAATTCAGGACGGGAAACAAGGCAAGATGGCAAACAAGATCTAGAATTTGCTTAATCTGATACGAAAATAGACATCAATGAAGTCATCTCTAGAAGTAGCATTTTCATTGTAGTGAGAAAATGAAGTTGATCATCACACACATAAGCACATGGGAATCAGAAACTCTAAATGCATCCAGCTGTATTATCTTTACTGTTTTAAGTAGTAAAAAGTCGGATGATTTTCTTTTGTTTCAGTTATTAATTGAATTCACACGGTGGAAGATAGACTAGAACTAGCTCTTACATATGTTTCCAGCTCCTGAATTTTCTTCTGAAGCTCAGTTCTTAGTCGGGTATTCTCTTCCACCTGGCAAGAACAAATTTTAACCATATTTCAGATAAATAAAAGCAACACAGCAATAATATCAACCACAAAAAGAAAATTAAGAAAAAAAAAATAAACAGAAACAGAATTGAACCAGAAGAAGAAGATAATGAAGATGATGGTGAGAAACCTGTTGCTTGATGGTGGCCTCAGCGGTTTGGACAGCTTTCATGACCTCAAACAAGCTGTCGTTGTTGTTGTTGCTGCTGCTGGAAGTGGTTGTGTTGTTCATAGAATTGAGGGTATTATGATTATTGTTAGTATGAACATAACAATGATAATGATGATCATCGTCAACATCATCATCACGAGGAGGAGGAGGAGGAGGAGGAAGAGCTGTCTCTTATACACATCTAGATGTGTATAAGAGACAGGATCATCGTCAACATCATCATCACGAGGAGGAGGAGGAGGAGGAGGAAGAGGATTAAGAAGATTATTGGAGGCAGAAGAAGAAGGAAGAGGAGGAGGAGGAGGAGAAGGTGAATGTGAATCACTCAGAGCTAATCCCAACATCCTATCTGCTAATCTGCCTTCGTCCCGCCCCTTCTCCATGGCCTTCATTCTTTCTTCTCTCCTTCTTTGTATGCCCAAAAACAAAAAAGATAAGAAAAAATACACACACACAAAAAGAAAAAAATGGAAAATGGCTGGTCTGGTCTATCAACCGAACCCAAATCAATCAAAACAAATACTCAAATGCCTTTAAATTTCCAATAAACAAACCCCTGATCTTCTTTCTCCTCCCTGTGTTTGGCGATGTCAGATAGGATAGAAGAAAAGGAAGGAAGCAGAAGAAGTTAGAAACGCAATACAATACTACTTATATTTGTAGTATTTGGCCTTTGCCCGCGCAATACTCCGTAGCGTAGCGTAGGTACGTGTTTGAGTGACCGGGTCAGTCATAGACTCCCAGTAACGATTTCTTTTTTAAAATATATATTTTTAAAAAAAATTTAAAATATATAATTATTAAAAATATATTTTAAAAAATAAAATATATAGTATTTCTTTATTATTATAAATTACGTCCTTAAAATAAAAAATTAGAGTTGCAAATCTAGCAATTATTTGGAAAAAATATATACAAATGAGAAATAATCAATAATTTTAAAATGTAAATATTTTAAAATGAAATGTATTTATATAAAATATATGTGTTAGATATATATTTTATATAAGTATTAAAAATATTTGATAAAAATATATCCAAATTTATGACTGATTATTCTTTCTTTCTTTCTTTCTTTTTTTCTCCACTATTCGTTGAAACTTCCTGACTAACGCGTCCATTACGACCTGTAGACAGTTTATTGGGATGCATCTAGACTAGGTTTCAAAGTAATTACCATCTTTGTTGCGATGCAATGGCAAGGAATGGACTATTCAACACCACTTATTCAGTTTCTTCAGTCAATTGGGTCAGATGCCACCTAACAGATTTCTCTACAAAATGCTGAAACTATAATATTGATCTTCTTTTGTTGGTGGGGTTCTGAAAAATATTTCAATGTTTTGCCTAATAGGTTGATTGTTATGGAGATGAAATCTCTGTTTTATTTCTTTTATTTTTTATTTTTTTGGTCTTTCTTGTAAAATCCTCTTTTCCATTGGAACAACACTTTAGGCGGGGAAGAATGCATTTTTTATTTTGTTTATGAAAGTGGGATAGCTACCAAAGCGGTGGAGATGTTAGGAAGAGAGATAGGAATGGTTACCTCTTTAAGTTGGCATACCCACTGAATTGTGGGGTTGACCAAATATTTTGGAGCTTTTTTTTGAAAAAAAAAAAACAAATTCTTGGGAAAGATTTTGGAATTTGGATGGAAAAATGATGGGGCTTACGAAAAAAGGACAGGACATGCGAATAGATTTGAAAATGGAATTATTTTATGAGCCTACAACGTGAAAATTGAAAGGGTTTCATCTTGACGTCCTAGAGTTCTTTTTTGCTTCCTTACCTCGTATACTTGCTTGGACTTCTGGGCCATCGTTCCTTTTCTGCCCGTCATTTTTTAGTTCTTGGTTGATCTCTGGAACCGAGGACATGGTACTGCCGTTTCAGCTGCTTGTCTGTGAGAAGACAAGGAAGGAAATCTATTCATTCCCTCAGACAGGGTGTTGAAGCAACTATATGAACATGTCAAAAATTGACAGAGTTGCTTGCAGGTTATCAATGGTGCATGAACAGGGATCATTCCTCACGGAATTGATTTCTTGGAGGTTATCCTGAGCCCAATGGCTAGGCAATTGTGTGCCGGTAAGCGGGGGGCGTGGTGTCGTACATAATTATCCAGGTCTTACATGGCATCATAAATATTTATATAGGTCTTAGTTATACATTTGATGCATATTAGATATTAACAGAAATTATCAATTGATTTCACATACATTTGCACGCCAAAAATTGAAATAGTGACCGTTACACCTTTGAGTTGGATTTTTTCCCCTATTACAGGTCGCAGGTTTACGAACTTGGTTGTCCTGAGGTTGTGAGCCATGTCCCGTTTTTTTCATTCATTGCCCATTATGTAGCTGAGAGTGTCCGAAATTCCTTGCACAACAATGCTATGTTATTTAAATTGAGGAGTTGCACGTTTGCCATCAAGTCCTCCTATGTAGTTTCTGGATTAAAGCCACTACCAGCAATTTTCAGACTGTCCTAATTTGTTTGTTTTGTTGGCAGAGAGAAGCAAGCTCCCCGGGTGACATTGAAACAGCAAATGTGGAGTGCTCCTGCTTTTTTGCTTGCGTGTCAGGTTTGTCGCTAGCAAGTTTGCTTCTGTCTATTGTTTTTGTCCCTTTTGGTCGTGTTGTCATCTTTGTTACTAGTTTCATGATAATGAGTTATTGTAAATGCCTGAAATCATAAATCTTGAATTTGGCCTTATCCTCACAAAATGGGATTTTGTTGGTATAATAAACACTGAAGTGCTGTTCGATTGCCAAGAACCACAGATGGTTTGGTTTCCCTTGGTGATTATAGTTGGTTTTCTGCTACAACTTGTTGGGGCTCAGTCACGTGTGTTTGCCCATGCATATAAACTTGGTAGATGATAAGGACACTAAACATGAGATTACTAGTAGTCAGTGGTCATCAACCTCAGGATATTCCAGCCATTGCCGTTTACTTTGAGGGATAGGTTGAAATTTTTCTCCTAGATCAATGTACAATTAACTATAATTCGGAAGTAGGCAATTTAGGGATTCTAATCATATTTAGAATGCCCTTCTTGTTATATCTACTGTACAGTTTTTCATCAACGAAAATGTAAGGTATTATTCACAATGCCTCTATGGGGACAACAACCATCGAAACTCCATCAAATGTGTACAGTGGTTAAAAATAAAAGTATCTTAAAAAAATATATATCTAATTTCATATTAAAAATAAAATTTTTTTGTTTCGTAAATTTATAAAATATTATTTATCTTATATTTTATAAAAGTAAATACTAAAAGAAATTCTGCATATCTTGCTGACAAATGCTTTGTACTGTCTCGATGGGACAAACTACTTGTAGTTGTAGTTGGGGCAAGTAGTCCAAACCTTTCCTAAACGGCGTGGAAAGATTAGCCATTTGACGGGCAACTCACTTAATAGGAGGATCCTAAGTTACAAACTCGAGACGAGGAGGAGGACTCTATGATCATGTCTTGGTTATGGAATTTCATGAAACCTGAGATACCATGCAACCTGAAGTTTCTTCCAACAGCAAAAGTCATTTGGGAAACCCTGCAAGAAACCTATTCTAAGAAGAAGGATTTTGCTCTAATGTACGAGTTGAGAGTGCAGGTGATGTCAACCAAACAAGAGAACATGACTGCTATATACATGTGCGTGTGCCTTGTTCTTTTTGGGATGAAGCAATGCTAACTGCTACACATCTCATGAATCGCCTCATTTCTCAAATCTTGAAAAAGAAAAGTCCTCGTCAAGCACTATCATATGTTTTTTTTTTTTTTTTTTTTTTTTTTGGTTTCCAGATTTCATTCTGCATCGAACTCTTCCTTCAAAGTTTTTTGGTTTTGTAGTAGCATACCTATATATATCTACAAATAAAATCATACAAAACTGGATGGAACCTGAGGCTTGAAGATGTGTTTTTGTAGGCTACTCTGCAACTTAAAAAGGGTTATAAGTGTTATTCTAAATCACTGAGTTTTCTGACAACATCCAAGATTTTCTAAACTCGAGAAACCTCAACCTGAAACCATTGGCCTGCAATTTAAAATTGCCTCTGACAATGGGTCTGTTGAATCCAGCCATTATTTACCTAGAGATGAAATAATACGTAGGTTATCTCTGGGAAAATAAAAATAAAATAAAATAAAATAAGTTGAATTGACTTCTCAACCCGTAGTGCCTATTGAATTCGTCGTCCCTTTAAAAACGATCCTTCTTCGAAGCCACTTAAATAATATTTGAGGAAAGTGCCATCCCAAACCCGTTACCCGAGATATTCAACTTTTACCGGTTCAAAAAATTAATTTAATAATATTTAAAAATCTTTTAGAGCCCAATGTCTTGAATAACTAATCTGGTAGGATGTAAAAATGGTGATAGCCTATAAATTTTATTTTATTTTTTTATATGCATTTGAAGGCCAAGTGCTTTCTAGCTGTCATTGGGCTTATTGGGATTTCTTTTAATTTTTTTTCATTAAAAAAATAAATCCATTTGCAAGAACAGAATATATCAAAATTTATTTAGTGTATATAAATAAAAAATAACAGTAAATTTTTTATTTTTTATACTTATAATTTTATTTATTTGTAATAATAAAATAGATATAATTAATTTATATATCTGAACGAGTGTTCTTAATTAATTTTTATACATATTTTTTTAATCAAAATAGCCTTCTATCTTTTAATTGGCTTCCAAGTGAGTTTACTTTTTTTTTTTTTTAGCAGTAGTAGTTAGTAAAACTGTTAATGCCTCAATAGGACTAAACTAAACTAAAGGGAAAATACAAAAGATCAACAAAAAAATAATCAAACCAAAAATTTAAAATTTATATCATCTTATTAAATGGAGTCCACCGACATGCTTCACCTAATCTTTGTCTCTTTGGTGACATTTGCTAGTAGAAAAATCATTAGATTTCTACTCTCTCTCTCTCTCTCTCTCTCTCTCTCTCTTTATTTCTCTCTTTATTGTTTGTACTTAGGAAAATTTTATTAAATAGGCTCTTCCATGAAAGTGATAAGACCTTAGAATTAGATGCGTTGTCGGATTGTTTATGACTTATTCTGCTTCTAATAATCAAATCATTTTTCTAAAAACTACATATCATTCGTATTTAGCCTTTAGCCTCAGTTTCACAATTCGATAAAATAAAATAAAATAATTCAATGTTTTTAAATTGAAAACATTTTATTTTTGTTGGGGGGGGGGTTTGCTGTTGACTATAATAATTAATTGAGTTTTGATAAATGAAGAAGACTTGTCCACTAAATAGAAAATCATTTAACAATCCAATTAAAGTTGTTATTAATGTTAAATATTACAACATTTTTTTTTATTTATCATAAAAATTATATTTTTGATAATTAATTTAGAACCGTTATTCATATTTGATATTTGTACCCTTATAGATTTGGCAGTACAAGTGGCTGGTGGTAACCCAAAAAAACAACACGGTATTTTAAACATTTGTAATGCAAGTGAGACATTAAATATTAAATAATTAATCATTTTAATAATTAATAACAATAAAAGAATATCAATGTAATTAAATATTATTATTTTATTTTATCAATTAATAACAAAAAATTAAAATTAAAAATAAGAATAGCAGTAGTAAATTAAACGGTAGTTAAGATATTATAATATCTTAAATCAATTTTAGTGTAGACGTGGTCCTGGTTTTTTGAGGACTTACTTACACAAATCTAAATTTGAATTAGAGAGAATGTCCAAATCTCTCTATTTTTATCTACTGGTCTATCTTGTTCTTTCTTGTGCGTGTATTCTACAGTCTCTGAAAACCGCACCAGCAGCAAATATATACGAACACCCTGTGGTGCTGTGTGCTCGTTGTCCAGTGCTCCTCATCCTCCTCCTACTGTCTTCCGCTCTCTCTTTCAAACCAACCAAAGAGCCAAACCTACAACTAAACAAAACACTAAATGGCCAAGAGTGTTTTACTGTTATGCGGCGATTATATGGAAGATTCCGAGGCAATTATCTTTTTTATCTTTGAAATTTCTTCCTTTTGGTTTATTTCTTTCTTTCTAAGTGTTTTTTTTTCCTTACAAAGCAAAAAAAAAAAAAAAAAAAAAAAAAAAAAAAAAAAAAAAAAAAAAAAAAGAAAAACAAGAAGAAGAAAGGAAATATAGATTAATGGTGATGTAAACTGCAGGCGATGGTTCCTTTCCAGGCGCTTCAAGCCTACGGAGTAGCCGTAGACGCCGTTTGCCCAGACAAGAAAGCCGGCGATGTTTGCCGTACTTCCATCCACGAACGTATCGGCCATCAGGTCTGCTCCCTCTTACGTCTTAATGTGTTTATAACGCCCGTTGTCGGTGTTGTTGTTGTGATTGTTGTGGTTGTTTCTTTTCCTTTGTTAGCAATCTATTTGTTTGAAAGTCAACTATGTCTGATGATATGCCGAATTTTGTTTTCCAATTGAATAAAGATTTTTCCCAATTATCTGCATCTATTTCTTTCATACATTGTATGCTTTTGCAACTTGTATTGATTGATTGATTGATTGATGTAGAATTCTTCGGAATCGCGTGGTCACAATTTTTCCCTCAATGCAACATTTGATGATATTGATTTCGACAAATACGATGGCCTGGTCATACCGGGAGGACGGGCTCCGGAATATCTTTCCACGAATGTGTCTGTGCTAGATTGTGTGAGGAAGTTTTCCAGCTCAGGAAAACCCATCGCCTCTATTTGCCACGGACAATTGATCCTGGCAGCTGCAGACATCTTAAGAGGTCGGAAGTGCACTGCATACCCTTCTCTGAGACCTGTACTCATTGCTGCTGGTGCTCAGTGGGTTGAACCAGAGACAATGGCTGCCTGCGTTGTTGATGGCAGTCTCATTACTGGGACTACATATAAGGGCCACCCTGAGTTCATCCGGTACTTTGTCAAGGCACTAGGAGGCAAAATAACTGGTTCGGATAAGAGGATCCTCTTTATATGCGGAGTAAGTTCTGGATTTTTTAGTTTGCTTGATTGGCCGAAGAGACCATACACAATATCTAAAGAGACTATGAACTTGTTTGGAAGAGAACAAATTAGGAGAAATGAACAGTTCCTTGCTCATTAAAACATCAAATTTGTTGTACTACAAATAAAATAACTTAAAACATCTATTACTGATAAATGAGTAATGTTACTTCACCTTTGAGGATGGTCCTTTGCCTCTCCCTTCAAATAACTCAGAGAATTTATATACATATGATAGGCAGGAATTTCCTTAATCATTTTGTTTTATTTAATACATTTCCAGGTCTAGAGCTCTTCATTTTTCCCACAATCTAGGTCATAATGGGGTAACCTGAACCATTACACTATCACTAATTATAAAACCAAATTGTAAAGAAAAAAGAAAAAAATTTCTTGCTCTGGCACCATTTGACCATGTTCCTGATGTTTGCTTTTGATTTGGTTCAAGCATGACCTTGTTTTCTTATGGTGTAAATGTTATATCTTCTATCATTTTTTTTCTTTTTTGGTAGGATCACATGGAAGATTATGAGGTTACTGTTCCTTTCCAGTCTCTTCAAACTCTTGGATGTCATGTTGATGCGGTTTGTCCCAAAAAGAAGGCTGGGGATTCTTGTGTAACAGCTGTCCATGAATTTGAAGGGGATCAAACCTACAGTGAGAAGCCAGGCTATCATTTCACCCTAACAGCCTCCTATGAAGCCATAGATGCCTCAAGTTATGATGCTCTTGTAATTCCTGGAGGCAGGGCTCCAGAATATTTGGCACTGGATGAAACAGTGATTGCTTTGGTGAAACACTTCATGGAGTCTAGGAAGCCAGTTGCATCTATCTGTCATGGTCAGCAGATCTTAGCTGCCGCTGATGTTCTAAAGGTAATATATAGATGTTGTTACAACAAGGGTTCTTGCATTTATGCCCCTCCAAAACTTATAAATTTATACTGTGTTACGAAGTGTGTGGACTTGCTTTGTCTGTTCACTTGGCACCACTATGTTATTCCTAGGGGAGAGAGGAAAATGCTCAAACATATGCTTTTCTACGGTGAGATATTAAACACACGATAGTATGAACTTGCCTTCCCTTACTTTCCTTGATTTGAAAAACCCAATAATTCAGTCGCTGAGAATGTGAGGTGATTTGAAAAGTGTGTGGTAGAAGTTTCTCTGCAGTGTGCGGATTCTTTTTTCAGAACAGCATATTGAGCATTCAGCAATTGACTAAATGCTGGCTGCAGGTGTAGAAATAAATTGAAGCGGCAAAGGTGGTCTTGTTTCCTTGGTCATGTATTACCTTCTGGCCATTTACTGTCATATGTACTTTCATATCTTACATCATGATATATGCTGGCTGATTGTTTGCCCAAGTCCTTGATGCAACTGTGTAATTTCTGCTGGAATCAATATCCAATTGGATGAATAATTAATTATTTTGTTTGGGCATGGCAATTAATAATAATCTTAGTGGACTTTCAGATGTACGTTTCATGGGAAACTTGTCTCACATTGCTTTGCAATTCTATGGTTTGGATCCCTCTGACTGTATTCTTAGTCCAATGTGAAGATTGGTGATGTTCACTATAACCTGCATGACTGTCTTGGGATTACCAATTCACTGAGCTGTGTCTCGTCTTTGCTAAGGACTTGCCTAAATTAAGGAAAGGCAGGAAAACATGATCATCGTTGCAGATGTTTATGATGAAGTTTTTTCACTTGAAATGTTATCTTTGATTATTCTTAGAATTACTGAACTTGTCATGGTTCCCTAACATGGGTTTCCTTGCAGGGGAAAAAGTGCACTGCTTACCCAGCTGTGAAGCCTCAGGTTCTCTTGGCAGGGGCAAAATGGCTAGAGCCTGATCCAATAGATCGTTGCTACACGGATGGAAATTTGGTTACTGGAGCTGCTTGGCCAGGTCATCCACAGTTTATCTATCAGTTGATGGCATTGCTTGGCATGCATGTGTCATTCTAGGTGCCGTCTCCATCTGTTTGTAGCATGAATGTGCAGTTTGTTGTATCAAATAGCAAATAAGTATGTCATATCAACTTTTGACACGCTTTGGACTGTGGATGCTTAAGTCCAGAAATCCATGTTACGTTACACTCTGTGTGGTTTTGCATTGAACAAAGAACACATAAGACTACTTGCTGTGTGTCCCATCCAATAATTGTGTCCTTCCCTTTATACATTAACTAGAATTGTACTGAAGAAGTAACAAACATGCTGAGAGCAATTCCGAGAAAGGAAATGATTGGTGTTCCTTATGATGCAAGAAATAGATGATTCCATAGATCTATATCATTCATCAGCCGTTGAAATCTATTCATCATCTCCTGTTTCAACAAGTGTCAAACTTTTGAACTCAAAAGGAATAGTTTGTATATGCTCTTGTGATATGTTTTTGCCAACACAACACTTGAGGAGTTCAATCGTCAAATTAGGCCAACAATGTTGGTATAGGATCAAGCTTCATTATGCAAATCCAATTTTCTTATAGGAGAATCACATCACATGGCTACAGTAGCATCAAACATTAACTAGAGAGAAAGGGAGAGAGAGAGAGAGAGAGAGAGAGAGAGAGAGCGAGAGAGAGAGAGTCATCTTCATCCTGTCTCTTATACACATCTCAAGCTTCATTATGCAAATCCCATTTTCTTATAGGAGAAACACCTAACATAGCTACAGTAGCATCACACATTAACTAGAGAGAAAGAGAGAGAGAGAGAGAGACATCTTCATAATTCGATGGCTGTATGCTATAATTATTTTTTCAGGAATTTAGGAACTCTTAAGAAACTCTTAACGCACTTATATATATATATATATATATAATTAGGGCTACTAGCTATTATTATTTTTCACAAATAGAAAAGCTAACTAGAAACAATAAATCGGAGATAGAAACAAACCAATTAAAGGAAAGGAGAAAGAGAGACATGGGCCATCGCAATCATATAATGTCAACTCGACGTCTTCAATCACTTTCATCCACACCTTGGCATTGGGACATCATTAACAGAGATGGTGAACTCCTGGCTGGCCTGCATATAAATTCCATGATGCTTCCAGATGAATGTTGGGAAAATTTTGGACAGTAACAGGGAGCTCCTTTGAGGGGTTATTTTAAGATTCTTCCATTTTCTCGGCAGTAATTAAAGATGGAAAAATGAGGAAGTTCTCTGCACAACAAACCCAATCTCAAGTCACTGCATTCCATCTCTATTTTATAGGAGATCGGCATCCCAATAACCCTCACTGGCTTTGTAAAAAGTAATTAATGATACAGTGGAGCTGCTTTCATCCATCACATGCCAGTAAGTCCAGCCAATCAATAGTTGACACATTAATTTTGGAGTCTTATAATTTATTTGCCATTATATTTAAATGACATATTAGAACTTTTTACTCATTTAGTCACTTATCTTAACTCAGTCCACTAGAAAATCGATGACCAGATGAATTTTAACTCAATAATATTGGAGCTTCTTCTTCCTTTTTTTAAAAAAAAAAATAAAAATTTAAGAACTGAAAGCACTAAAGTTTAATCTAGTAGGGTGTAAATGGGGGCATAGCCTATATATATATATTTATTTATATATATATATATATATATATATTTATTTATTTATTTATTTATATGCACTTGAAGGCCAAGTAATTTCCAGCTGTCATTGGGCTTATTGAATTTCTTTTAAATTTTTCTTTTCATTAAGAAAATAAATCCATTTGCAAGACACAGAATGTAGGAGGTTGCATTATTAGTCATTTATTATGATGCTCTGTGAATCATATCAGTATGATCAAGAAATTGGTCCAAATGATGTATAGAAAGAAGCCAAGTTTATTTTGACCTTTTTGCATGAAAAGCACTGACATGGGATTTACCAACTTCTGCATTGAACTCATCAGCCTGACGCTTTGGGATTGGCTGTGTTTACAAGCCTTTCCGCGCAAAATTGCGGGAGCTTCCCTTTTCCCCATAGTTTTGGCATTATTAAGAATTACAAAATCTCGTGCATAAAGATTTAACATAATTTATAATTTTTAGTAAAATTAAAATTCTAAAATATTATATATCACAGACATAAATTATATACTCATTATTTAAAATAATTCTAAAATTAATCATAAAATTATATAAAAAATTTTAACAGCATTATATATCAACATTTATTCGATATATATAATTTTTTTACGTATAAATTTAATTATTTGTAATAATAAGATAAATATAATTAATTTATATTTCTTAGTATTTTTATGCATCTTAAACGAGTATTATTGATTAATTTCTTAAAAAATTTTCTTAATTACGGTAGCCTTTTATCTTTTAATTGGCTTCCAAGTGAGTTTAATTATGACAGCCTTTTAACGAGTAGTTAGTAAAACTGTTAATGCCTCGCTGGGACTAAACGGGAAAATACAAAAAATTCCAAAAAAAAAAAAAACCCCCAAAAATCAAAATTTTATATCGTCTTATTAAACGGAGTCCACCAATATGCTGCATCTGATCTTTTTCTCCTCTTGGCGACATTTGCTGTAAGAAGAACCATTAGATTTCTACTTTGCTTTGTTTTTTTTGTGCTTAGGAATATTTTAAAACTTCATATCATTTTTTTTTAGCCTCCGTTCCACAATTCGAAAAAATAAAATAAAATAAATAATTCTTTATTTTTAAATTGAAAACATTTTATTTTATTTCATTTTGCTATTGAGTATAATTAATTGGGCTTATTAATTGATTTTTCCGCTAAATAGGAAATCATTTAATAATTCAATTAAAGTTACGAGTACTGCTTAGGGATTAAAAAAAAAATTAAAATTTATCATACAAATATTATTTTTGATAAAATAGATAATTTTTTATTGATAAAATTATTTCATAAAACACTAAAAATACAGTTTATCTTAATAAAAATAATATTTTTTGATAAATTAGAATTTTATTTATTTATTTTTAGTCTTATTTTGAAGTCATTGTAACATTTTTTATTTATAATTATTACAAAATAAATTTGGTTGGTTAATTGAATCTATTTTTTTTTTTCATTTTAAATTTAAACAAGGAGCATGTTTCAATTCAAACAAGTATATTTATAATTATATTATCAAAAAAGAAATAAAAGGAATAGAGTGTAGGTCATTTATTGGTCAATTAATCGATTAAGTTCAATTATTTATGCTTGCATTAAATTGTGTAAATATGGGAATTTGATCCACGAATGAGTCCCAAACTATTGCAGAATTTTTTTTTATGTGATCCTATTTTTTTTTCTTTCTCATTTGAATCCTATATCTTTATTTTTTGCATCATTGGAGTTCATTTTTTTGGGTGGAAATTGTAATTTTTTAGAGCATATCTTAGTTAGTCAAACACCTTTTATTTATTTATTTCAAATAGATTGACAGAATTCCTTTTTTTTTAATAATAAAAAAAGGACTTAGATTGAACAAAACATAAAGTAATAGGATTCAAGTGATAAGAAAAAAAAAAATAGAACTACGTGGAAAAAAATCATTAAGTTTATGAATGATTTTGGGCAACTCCGTGAGATTGATGATTTTGGTGGTGATGCCTCATAAATTCCAAAATATTTCATTAAATTCTCAAAATTTTCTAATTTTCTTGAATTTTACAAAAATTAAAAATTAAAAGGGCTGAACCGAAACTAAATCAGAATCGAAATGGGAATCTAAATTATAACCGAATCGATATCTTAATCTAACCGAACCGAAACCCAAAATTTTGCTTATTCTGACTGAATCGGTCCTTGGGGAGTTCCGACCATTGGTTGGAAGTAAGAGCTGTACAAAAAAAACCGAACCACGGTCGGGTCATTTCTGGAAAGACTTACCATTTATAGGCCATTTGCATGCATCATCGATTACGTATGCCTATGCTGATTGCGTCATTGATTACGGACGATTCGTGCTTCGTTGACCGGCCCAAGCAAAGTCATCGTGGACTCCAAAAGAAAGAAAGAAATAAATAAATAAAAGAACGGAAAATGGCGAAGTGTTCAATGATTTTGCCGGATGGGCTGCTCTGAGGACCATAGTATTCAATGTTTTTACTTTCTTTTTTTTTTTTTAAGTATTACAACTTGATAAAATGAAGTATATATTATTTTTTAAAAATAACAAAATCCTACGAACTGTTAATTTTAAAGATTATAATTAAAATAAATAATTATTAAAAATATTTAATTTATTTGTTATATTAAAAAATTTTATAATTATATTTATTTATTATTATTTTAAAATTTTATTTAGTATAATAAATTTATTAATTAAATTTAATTACTATTAAATAATTTTTATTAAGTGTAACAATTCACACACACTATGTAAGTATATAATATGTGAATTTTTTTAATTAAAATTATTAATATAACATAAATTTAATATTAAAAATTTTAATATTATATATAAAAAAGGAGAAAATATGATATTATTTTTTTAATTTTTTTTTAAAAAATAAAATTTAAGTTATATAAATAAATTTAATAATAAAATAATTATAAAAATACAGTTATGATGTAGCGGGTCTTCGGTGAGATTAATGTTTTTGTCTATTTATTATTTATAAAGGAAGAGGATAGAATGTGGATGTGGATGTGTATGTGTTAGGTCGAAGTCAAAGTTTCTGGTAAAGCGAGAAACAAACCCAGAGAAAAGAGAAAGAAAAAAAAAAACAAGAAGAAAGCAAAAAATGGGCGACGGAGCGGTGGCCGAGGTGGCGTTGGGGTTGCCGAAGGAGTATGGGTACGTGGCTCTGGTTCTGGTGGCCTACTGCTTCTTCAATTTCTGGATGGGTTTCCAAGTTGGGAAAGCCCGGAAGAAGTACAAGGTCTTTTATCCAACTCTTTATGCCTCTGAGTCCGAAAACAAAGATGCCAATCTCTTCAACTGTATCCAGGTATGTGTTGTCTTTAATGGCTGTGGATGATTGATAATGATCATTTTTATTTTTTTTAATTAAAACTCTTTTTTTTTGGGGGGGGGGGTTTGTTGTGGAATTAATTAACAGAGAGGGCACCAGAACTCGCTGGAACTGATGCCTGTGTTCTTTGTGCTGATGGTATTGGGAGGCCTGAGGCATCCACGTATTTGTGCTGCTCTTGGATCTGTTTATATTGTAGCCCGTTTCTTCTATTTCACTGGCTATGCCACTGGCGATCCCCAGAAACGTCTCGGCATTGGGTTTGTTTTTCCCCATTATAATATAATAATAATAATAATAATAATAGTAAAGAAATAGATTTTTTTTTTGTTAATTAAGTTGGTAATTATAACCCTGTTTTGTGTTTTTTTGTTTTTTGGATGTGCAGGAAATATGGATTCTTGGCTTTGCTGGGGCTTATGATATGCACTATTTCATTTGGTGTTAATCTGATTAGAGCTTAACAGTCCCTTGGATTGTTGTTTGGTGTTTTTACCTTTGGTGTTTTAAATAAAGGGTGTGCGATTGGCTTTGAAACACAGGCTTACTTTCATTATTTAGATTTGTGTAGGTCGTTTGTAACTTATGATTTTAATGTACTGAATGATGGGTGATAGTTGGATTCCCTCCCCCGCCCCCCACCACCACCACAAAATGATATTAGTACCTTATTAAATGTCATGTTTTCTGTTTTGGACTAATAACGAGATGCTGGCTAACTTTGGGTCTGCGCTTCACATGGTTAGGTTAAGACTCTAACTTGACATATGGATTCGTGATCACTTTAGTATACACATCCCATGTTTGCCGTATTGGGTAGAAGATTAAAATTGGCCCCAAATAGAAGCTTCGGGAGCTTTTAACAGGCAGTGCCAGCTTTGCATCCTCAAAGGTGTGTTGGGAGTTGATACGTTGAATTGGGATTCGTCACTTTCCACCCCTTTCCCCCCACTTATGAATATAATTAGTAGACAATTCAAAATGTAGAAGCCAAGATGTATGTAGATAATCACTTTTTTTATTTTTTATTTTTTATTTTCAAAATTTTTACTTTTTTGTCATGAACCCAAAAATGTTAGCATGATTCAGTTAGCTTAGGTTCATTAGCTTGTTTGATACCAACGTTTTAATACAATTCAATTCTAATTCAATTAATTTAGTAATTCTTTAATTTTAATGTTTTCTCATTCGGTATAGAATCTTGAATGAATGAATTGATTAATGTAGAAATGATGAATTACAAAATAAATCGACGCAGGAATAAAAATGGATCATTTTCACTCTCATCTTTACTACTACTCCTGTGGAAGAATTAATTTTAAAATAAACTTTTTGGACAATAATGCATACATCGGTAATTAATGATTAACAATTAGTTAAATAAAAATTAGAAAATGAGATACCTGCATTTTGCCAATTGTTTTATATCACTCTGACTATAATCTTCCTCCTCTGAACCAAGCACTCTCTTTCTTTATCATCAATTGAATCGCGATTTACATGGAATATCACGCTTTCCATTGTGAATTATTGTAACCCCCCCCCCAAAAAAAAAAAAAAGAAAAAGAGAGAGAACGTTATATTCCTCTATGTAAACTTATTTGATAATCAAGCCAAACAAAAAAAAAAACAATATCTTATTCATGGGACTGATTACATTCAATTAAGTTATGGAGCACTAAGAAAAATAGATACTTGTTTTTTAAATTTTGAAGTAAAGCATCTTGTTTTGCAACAGAATGATGTTAGAGATACCAAAATTTTGAAAAAAAAAACAATAATAATAATAAATCACTTTACAATCCCATCATACCAAAATTCTCGTAGAATGGACACGAAAATAAAAATTATGATCGTTTACATCTATGTCACCTAAGAAAAAGTGTCGATAAAATTCCTAGTTATCCTATTATTATGCCAAATTATCGTTGTTAAAAATTATTTAAAATAAGTTTATGAATTTGATTGCAAATTCAAAATACAAACTTAGTTTTATGATGAATTATAAAATTTTGGGAGCAGAGATTTTTTTTCCTTGATATTTACAAACTTATTATATATTTTCAAAGATTTTTTTTTTTCAGTTTTACTCAAATTGAAAATACTCGGGACTTAATCAAATTGAAAATGTTTTAAAGATGCACAACATGAATTAACAATAAAAAAATTTATGTGTCAAAATGTCATGTTAATATCAATAGAGGAATAGGCATAACAGTTATTGATTGAGTCAAACCGACTAAATTTCAAAAGTCTGTGACTCAAATTGATTAAAATCAAAATATGTGGAACTTGCCGTGATAATAGAAGTAACAAATGGGAATTTGATTTGAATAACTTGAAATTAAAATTACTTAAGAAATTGATTAACTCGAGAGATAAATATAAATAAGAATTAAAATTCAAAATATTTAAAATTAAATATAAATGAAATTCGACCAATATAAAACCCAAATTATCTTAAAATTAAAACAAATTTACTCACACTTAACTATATATTTTAAACTAGGACTAGACTGATCGGTTGGATCAAAAGAACATGGATCGACAATTGGTACGATCTGGTTAGCTATTTAATTGAACTAAGCAATGACAAAACCAAATCGAATCAGAGTAAACCAACTGACCCACTCGACCTAAAAGGCTTAGATGAATTGGTTAAAGGTTTTAGCTTGATCCTAAGTAAATAAATGACACTTTTGCTAGTTGTTTTTTTTTTCTCTGACTTTAATTAAAGAAAAATTTATTTTGATATATTTTTTAAATATAATTCATTAATGATCTTATACTGTATAATAAATTAAATTTATTTTTTAAAAAATAAATATATAATATATAATATTATGAATAAATTATATTTATGAAAAAAAAAAACGTAACATAACATAGCATGAGCTTAAATCAAAAAATCATCATTAACTATTAAATCAACGGTGGGAACTGGACCGGGTCTAAAACTATGCACCCATGGCAAAGCGTCCGTGCCACGGCTCTTACCTAATGGGTATGTTAGTTTTACTAAAACGCACGGGAAACCGTTTGATTTCGAGACCACAAATAAGAGTCTGCGAATCAAAGGGGAGAAAACACAACTTTTCAATGCGAACTCATGTACGTAATAGAAAATTTCAAAAAATAATAAAAAAATAAAATTGCATTTTGGGGAATAGAAAAAGGAGAGTAATGAACCATACTCTTTGACAATGACCCCCCGAAAGATGAGGCACATGCTTGCTGTCAAATCAGTCCTCAGATTAAAGTAATGGCCACGATCCTCATGTACGGACTCATCAACGGTAGAGATTCGATCTCCGTCGAACTCTCTCTCTCTCTGGTCTGATCTACGAACTGGTCTCAGGTCCACCTCGGTCGCCTCTCCATCTCTCTCTCTCTCTCTCTCTCTCTCTCTTATGCAGGCTCGCACTATAATAGTACATATATATATATATAGAAAGAGAAAGCACGTTGTTACTGTCTTGTGTCTATTGTTTGTTAAAGCAGCATTGAAAGTGTGTGAGAAATAGAGATAGAGAGAGAGAGAGAGAGAGAGAGATAGAGGGTAACTCAGCTTAGCTGGGCTGCTTTCATGGCCTTCTGCGTCTTTCTTTGTTTATTTTCCTGGATATTCGATTTTAAATGACAATTATGGTGACGTGAGTCATGAGTTTTTTTTTTAACTTTTTTTTAAAGGTTTAATAAGTAATATTAATATAGTTTAGTTTGTCATTATATTACTAGGACAATATTTTGTACTTATATTATAAATTATGTTTCATTTATATTTCTAATAATTAATTTTTTAATATTTAATAATAAAAAAAAAACAAACAAACAAACAAACGGGAGAAAGCGGGAAATGAAGCTTTCGACCTCAGGCCTGGGTCAGCTGCAGGGTCACGAAGGTAATACATACAAACAAATTTATTTATTTAATTAATTCAATTTCCTTCTCTCTTTTTATTTCTCCCTTTCCTAATTGGTTTAAATGGGGTTTATTTATTTATTTGTGTGTAGGGGAGAAGAAATGTTTGAATTCAGAGCTATGGCATGCCTGCGCCGGACCATTGGTTTCCCTGCCGACAGTGGGGAGCCGTGTGGTGTACTTCACGCAGGGTCACAGTGAGCAGGTTTCTTTTCTTTTCTTTTGTTTTTGTTGGATTGCAATGTTAACAATAATTTAGCACTTTATGGTTTGTGAGTTATTTCCCTTCTGTTCTGGATCATTTGGGCTGCTGCTGAAATGCACAATTTTGTAACGCATATACTGATGAACTCTTGTAGGTTGCTGCCACTACTAACAAAGAAGTTGATGGGCATATACCCAATTACCCAAGTTTGCCTCCCCAATTGATTTGCCAACTACACAATGTCACCATGCATGTGGGTGGGCCTTCTTTCTAGTTTGTGTTCTTTTTCTTTTTCTTTTGCATAAGAAGAATGTTTTAGCGTTTACTTGTGCAATACAACTAGTAAATGTACCCCTGCTTTCTTTTTTTCATTTGAAGGCAAGGCTTAGTGTAACTAAGATTTACTTCATTGTGACTTGAAAGTCAAAGTTTCGTGTCACATGCATTTGACAGTTCACAGTTTTACCCCAGCCCACACCGTTGGAGTCTCGTGCACTAAGACTTTTTTTTTCTTCTTCTTCTTTTCTCTTTTCATTTCTACTGGTTGTGACAATGATCATATTGGAGAATGTTTGGAGTTTTCAGGCAGATGCAGAAACAGATGAAGTTTATGCTCAGATGACATTACAGCCTTTGACACCGGTAATTGTGTCTTCAATTATGTTGATGCTAAGACTTTCTTTTCTCTTGTATTTTTATGCATTGACTGTGTACACAGGAAGAGCAGAAAGAGACGTTTGTTCCTGTGGAGTTGGGAATGCCAAGCAAGCAGCCTACAAATTACTTTTGCAAAACACTGACTGCAAGTGATACTAGCACACATGGGGGCTTCTCTGTTCCCCGTCGTGCTGCTGAGAAAGTCTTCCCTCCTCTGGTAATCTCTTTCTGGCCTTTTATATTGTAAAATACTTTTTTGTTTGTTATCGATTTATTCTGTACTCCCACGGTAAATTTATTTAATAGGATTAAAGATTTAGTATAGTTGACCATGATAGTACAGTGATTCTGTATTATTCATTGCTCAGGATTTCTCACAACAGCCACCAGCTCAGGAACTTATTGCTAGGGATCTTCATGATGTTGAATGGAAGTTTAGACATATATTCCGAGGTACGAATTATTCTTTTTCTTATATTATTGATGGAATGCCACTAATGGGGGACCAACTGCTGAGCATGCTATCTGTGTTTTACCCTTTTTAGAATGATGTAAGAATGCCTATGACTGTATGGCATCTGTTGATGCATTTGCCAAAATTTTGCTTTGTTGCTCATTGAATTTGCACCTTCAGACCAATCATCTGCGTGAACTCTTGAACTTGTGTACATTATAATTAAGTCTTGCAATGATCAGTTTCATGAATCCTTATTGGTGATTGGTGTGTCAACTAATAAATTTTTGGTTCTTTCTTTGTTGGGTGAGAAATGAAATTCATCATCCATATCATGGTCGGACTCACTTGCTTCCTTTGATTTGCAGTCTTGTTGATTTTAGTGGCCTGTGATTTTAAGCATGAACTCATGTGTTTATTACCTCGCTTATCTTGCAGGACAGCCCAAACGCCATCTACTTACAACGGGGTGGAGTGTGTTTGTTAATGCAAAAAAACTTGTAGCTGGGGATTCTGTTCTTTTCATCTGGTAGGTTATTGTCTTGCTTGTTCCTTGCTAATTCTCAGTCTATGCTACTGACCTTGCTAGTACCTGCAACTAGGAATGAGAAAAATCAGTTGCTTTTGGGTATACGTCGGGCCACTCGACCACAAACTGTAATGCCGTCATCTGTTCTATCAAGTGATAGCATGCACATTGGACTACTCGCTGCTGCAGCCCATGCTGCTGCCACTAATAGCTGTTTTACCATTTTGTATAACCCAAGGTGCAAAATGTCCTTGCAAGTTTCTTTTCCGTTGCTGTCTATTGATTAGGCTTCTCACTTATCATGTTTCTGGTTGCAGGTCTAGTCCATCGGAGTTTGTTATATCTCTTTCCAAGTATGTTAAAGCAGTATTTAATACACGTGTTTCAATTGGGATGCGCTTCCGCATGCTTTTTGAGACTGAAGAATCAAGTGTCCGTAGGTATTATCATAGTTGATAGTTTATGGTAGTATTGATTTTCCAGCACTTGTTAATCTGTTCCAAGAATTCCTTTTGTCACAGAAAGATTGATATTCATTTATGTCATTCTCATTTATGAATTTTTTTCAGTGCTGTGGACTTATTTCATTTTGGTAAGTGGAATAAATTTAAACATTTGAAAGTAGTATCTAAGTGCCATGGTATTGATGTCAGATGTCATATGCATGTGTTCCATCTTTTGGAGGACCCAGTGGGCACTCAAGATATAACAAGCATCAATCTGGATTACGACCGACATCTATCTAGATTGTCAGATGAGTTGGTATTCAGTTGCAAAATGGCCCACCAAAAATAGTTGAAATGCATGGCGTGTGCCCATTAGTATTATGCTGTGCAGCAACCACTGCAGTTGACAGCATTTTGTTCGTCGTGCCATATGCTTATGTAAATTTTTGTTGGTGTAAAATGCTTGTTTTATGCAGGCACATGGGTACAATAACTGGAATAAGTGATCTGGACCCTGTTCATTGGCCAAATTCTCATTGGCGATCTGTCAAGGTAAATCAGACTTTATTTGTGTCTGCTTGTGTCCTTAACCATACTATATCAAACGTTTCTGTCCAGTTCAGTACTCTTTTTGTGATCTAGTCCAAGGGAAATATAATGTGTTGCATCTGTAGAGTTTGGACTCCAGGATCAGAAACAAATTACCAAAGGGAAGAACAAAAGGAAAAGAAAAAAAAAATCATTAGGTTGCAGCGTAGAAATGAACTTTTTATTGTTTTCCTTCAATCCGCAGAGATAACAATGTCAATTTTGTTTACAGGTTCTATAATTAAATTCCTATAAGTGCCAAGGCCCTGGATTTAGGATTTGGATTAGACTTATTTGGTGCATTGCATATATGTGATTAGATTGTTCTGCTGTAAACTGTAGACTGTCTGACAGTATATTTTTTTTCTTTTTTGACTGAGGAAAACTTTTTTCCTGCTTTTTTCCTCTACTTTTCATTCATGTCTTTTTGGGGTTACAATTTTAAGAACTTTGTACTGCATTACAAGGTTCAGGAGACTCTTGACAATGATCAATACTATTAGAGGTGCTGATATGGACTCTTTTTGCCTGCACGAAACTATTAGGTTCACTTGGGTTAGGCTAAACTTACGCATTTACTTTCGTCACAACTTGTCCAGGGAGAGCCCCCTCTCTCTCCCTCTTTCTCACATGGAGTATACAAATGTATGGTTTTTCCATGTCTTCTTAGCTGTCACTGCTTGATTCCCTTTGTGAGGAAAGCATGAGGCAATGGTTCCCAAGGATTTTGCCCAACATCGTTATCCAGCCATTCATTGTTTATGTTGTTCCTTTTGCTCTGTTTTATCCTATTCCATCTGTCTATTTAATTGTAGGTTGGCTGGGATGAGTCAACAACTGGTGAGAGGCTGCCAAGGGTGTCATTATGGGAGATTGAACCATTAACCAGTTTCCCCATGTATCCATCACTTTTTCCTCTCAGATTGAAACGACCTTGGCATCCAGGGCCCACATCTTTTCTTGGTATCTGTTGTTTAAATTTTTGTGAATTCCTTTGATGTTTTTTCTGTGAGAAAGCTGAACCAGACTCATTATTCGTTCTAAGGATTTGAAATTGGTTGTGGTTTGCCTTTAGGCATATAAAGGTCATATTGAACTGGTCAGTTGCAGTTTTTAAATAAAAGCATGTTTGATTTGAGAAAAAGGACAAAAGACAGAACCAAGATGTAGGAAACAACCTGGCTAGTTTTCATTACCTCTTGGAAAGGTGTCTACTGGGCTGGCTTTCTTATTGATTTACAAGTTGATTTGAATTAGATTTTTGGAGACATGCTAATTGTGATCCTTAGATTGTTCACAACCAATTTTATCAAATCTCTTGGTAGATCGAAGTGGTTATGCCCTTGAAATGGTGCTGGAAAATATTGTAAGGTTGGAAACCCTTTATGGCCCTCAACAGGTGAAAGCAAAAAATCAGTTTAACAAAACTACAGTGAATTCTTTTATGGTAGACCTATAACTGACAAGTTTAGTGAACCTATGGCTAGCTTAAACTTATATGCCATGTGCCTATGATTGCCACTTGTCCTAATCTCTCTTTGCTTGCTATTTTGACTGAGGAGCTTTAAGGTTTCATCTCAAAGAACTCTATTTATTTGTTTTACTTGTATGCAACATTGCCTTTGATTTGTTTGTTCTAGGACCCTAGGGAAGCTAAGGATTATATTACCTTACAATTGATTGACATGGATTGGACCATATTTGTTCCTTTATTATTGTAAAAAAGGAAATTCCCAAATTTATTTTATTTATGACATTATTTCATGTGAAAAAAGCAATGCTTTATGCAACTATTAGAATTTGGATTATATTTCTCTATTGTATGTTTCTCATGTGATCATAAATGTGAACATAATGTTTGACAACCCCATAATATCATGAGGTTCTTTAGGATGCTCAAATCTTTCTCTGGCCACTACACTGTGGTGAGGATTTTTTGAGAATGTGCTTAAAGCATCTCCATTTTAACTTGCATATCTAACGAGTAACGTACTCAACCATGGTGAAAGGTGAAACTGAAACTTCTCCTCAAATCTGAGTGGAATGCAACCACTGATTGATACTCCTTCTCTAGCTCCAAAAATTGAAACTTAAGTTATCTACAGATCCTCTCTGTTATTTTCCCTTTTTTCGAAGTTCCCATTATCATCAATGTGCTGGTTAATATTCCTCTAGTTATTATTAATATTGTTAGCAGTATCAATTTTATGAATCTTGTCTTGTGGCAGATCACAGAGATGAAGTAGGTAATGGCTTCATGTGGCTAAGCAGTGCAACTGGAGAACAGGGTCTTCACAGGCTCAATTTTCCTGCTGTTGATGGGTTTCCTCAGATGCAACGGGGTATTGATCTGGCAGTGCTAGGAAATGAACAGAATCAGCAGTACCAGACCATGTTGACAGCAGGCCTGCAGAATCCAGGTAGCAGCAGAGACCTCCCGAGAAAGCAATTTATGCAGTCTCAGCAGCCCTTTCTATCCCTTCAGCATTCATGCAGCCATAATCCAACATTGCAGCTACAGCAACAGCAGCAAGTAATTCAACGACCAGTCCCTGAGAGCATGCTACAGGCCCACAACCAAATTTCAACTGAGAGCTTGGCCCGAAAACTCCTGCATGAACAACTCAACAGTCAGCCAGACAATCGGTCCCAGCAACAGCAACATATCTGTCATGACTCGCATCTAATTCAAATGCAGAGACAGGAGTCTTATATGCCTTCCCCATCATTTCGTGATACAGAACCCCCAGACTTATGCCCCAAGTTCTCTGTATCTACTACTACCTCTATAGAAACAATGTTGGGTCCTTCATATGCTGGAGGAGGTGGCAATCTTTTGGATTTAACCCAAACTGGACAGTTATCACTCACTGAGCAGTTATCCCAACAATCCTGGGGCAAATACACACATTCACAGGTCAATGCTTTTACCAACTCAATGTTACCTCTACGAACATATCCTGAAACATGTCCTGCAATGGACCCACAAAACTCCAATTCTGATGCTCAGAACCCTACTACTTTTGGAGTGAATATGGATTCATCTGGACTCACACTACCTGTCACAAAGCCTAGATTTACCACTTCTACTGATGCTGATGTGGGCTCAATGACGGTAGAGAATTCTGGGTTTCAGAGTTCTATGTATGACTGCATGCAAGACTCCTCTGAGTTATTGCATAGTGCAGGCCAACTTGACACACCAAACTCTAGTGGAAACTTTGTCAAGGTACAAGCCTTAAGGCTCAAGCAATTGAAGCCTGCCCTTTATTATCATGCCTACTGGCTAGTGGTTGTAGGCCATGGCTAAGTGATGCAGTGCATTTGTTTCTCCAGGTGTACAAATCAGGGTGTGTTGGTCGCTCATTGGACATCTCCAGGTTCAGCAGCTATCATGAGCTGCGAGAGGAACTGGCTCGGATGTTTTCAACTGAGGGAAAGTTGGACACTCATAGATCAGGCTGGCAGCTTGTGTTCATCGACAGGGAGAATGATATACTTCTCCTTGGAGATGACCCTTGGGAGTAAGTACTCATTTACAGAATGACTCACTAAGAGTAGCCAGATTACAGCCTTCTTATTGTTTTCTTTTCCCTGCATTATGTTGAGTACTCATTTCCAGCGTGACCAATGAAGACTCGAAGAGCAGCCAGAATAGAACATTCTTATTGTTCTTTTTTCTGGAGTTATCTACCTTAATATATTTTTAATCATGTGAAACATTGATCTTATGTATAGGTCATTTGTGAACAATGTTTGGTACATCAAGATACTTTCCCCAGAGGATATCCGGAAAATGGGTGGGCAGGCGGTAGAATCCTTCAACCCCATGCAGACCAGAGGATGACTAGTTGTGGGGACCGGGACCTTGCCTCTGGCATACATAAGCAGAAACTGTTGTGAGCTTCATGACTTCCATGTATTTTATGTATTTTATCAGCTCCATGCTCGGTAGAGCTGAGATTTAGAGTATCAACTTTCCTGTATTGTGGATTCTCTCTTCCAAAGCACGTGCTTTTCGAAGACTAGCTAGCACATGCTTTTTCTGTTTTCTTTCTTCATTCCCTGCTGGGATACTGAAACCTCGTAATGGTGGGAAGAATCCTATTTTGGTGGAAAAAAAAATTATATTCGCTCTTTTGCTGCAAGCTATTGCTTTGCTTTGCAAGCAACAGTTGATATAATGCACTAGCATGTTTCTCCCACGCTTATTTTGCTACTCTCTCACATCAATGCGCCCATTGATCTTTGGTGTAACGACTTCGGCAGATTGGCCAAAAGCTCATGCATGCAAATGCCAAAGAAGCCTGATTCGTTAGAAAAATCTTGGGTAGCCACCCTTGAGTAAAAGCCAAAAAAGATTTTTAGACCAATCTTTGAGTTTGCCTGTTGGACTCTTTCATTAGGTTATTAAAGAGAGATTTATACTTCAAGCATCAACCAACTGCTCTTAGCTACAATTGCTCGAAAATGGATGATGCTAGGCCTGCCAAGGCAGAGGCAGAATTACCCTATTTAGGTTGCCACTCGAGGGCATCATACCGGGAATTGTAATGAACCATCAACGTTGTCCCTGAAAAAGGGCAAAAGGGAATTTGCCAGGTCACACATCGGCCAGGGGCAAATTGCACGTTGCTATTCTAACAACTGATTTCATGCGTAACCCACTTCAGTCTAATTATACAAAGTGCCATTTGCTGGGAAAAGAAATCAGAACTAACCACCATAAAACACTACATCAGGAAATTTATAAATAGATGTCACGATCTCCAACACCAGGACATGTTCAGGTTTGTCCTGGTGTGCCACTCAACAAACACTACAGAATTGTAACTCTCTTTAGCGGAACAGGGGAAATTGCCAGCCCTAAGGGCAGGGCTACAGGAACGAAGTTGTTGGAGCAAGAGCCATTCCAGAGATAAGGGGAAGAGGTACAAAAGGCAAATAGAAAGGCAAAATAACAGTAAGTAATGACCCAATTAACTGTGACCATCTTCAGCAGCAGCTTCAAAGGTCTCACCAGGAACAAGCTCTGGAACCTCATCATCGTCTTCTTGTGCTGCCACTGCACCACTGGCTGGTGCTTCCTTTTGAAACTGCTCTGCCAACTTCTTAAGGTTGTCCAAGTTATCTGGCCCTGAGAAGTTGCAGTCAAACAACATCAAAGGCTACTATTAACATATGCTAGAGTAATTGGAAATCAATTTTTATACTTACCAAAGTTCTAATACAATATGTGTATTATAAAAAGTATTTGAGAATAAACAAAAACTTGAATAAAATAGCCTTCATAGCAAGCACACATGTACGTGGACAAACAACAAGCATGTGTTATGAAGGCATGTGATGTTATGGTGACTACACAAGTCTCCGAATTCTTAAAACATTTCAAAATCATCATGTGCTCCTGTGAAAAGAAAACCATCACCAAGGTGGCAATTGGCAGATTATCCTCAAGCAAGAGAAACAGATTGATTTTGAAAGTAATAAAAAGCTCAAACATGCACAATTTCTAGCTACCTGGAAAGGATTCTTCCACTTGTTCTAGTTTATTATTTTATAAATGTGACACATACAGCAGGAAGCCATCAAAGCAAGCGGACTTATAATAAGGGCCAACAATGAGATCAAACTAGGGTAAAGTTATCTTCCAGAGCCCTCAACAGCCCATCAGAGGAACAGGAAAGTAAGAGGACAATAAGTTAGCTAAAGGATGCCAGTTTTTCTCGTTAAACAAAAGGCACTGGAGCCTGGGTCTGGGTTTCTCCCCAATTTTCATCATTAGACATGACTTAGCAAGTGGCAAAACAATGCTCAAATGATGAAAACAGGAATAGGATCGTATGATGCAATCCCAAAAAGGGCGAGACTCCATTACTAAGCAGTTATCATGCATTGCAGTTATCAGTTATATTCATCCACAGCACTCAGAATGTAGATAGCCAACAAGGATTCACAAGGAAAATAAAAGAATAAAAGCTATAATAAATAGATGTATAAAGGAAGTTAGTTGTAAGACTAACATACCAAGTTGGCTAATAATCCCTGGCAGGAGATCTTGCAGTTCTGGAAGAAACAAGTTCAGGCATCAGTTATCATCCTCCTTCTATAATCTGGTCACTAGCATTAGTCTTATGGCATAACATTCCATAAATGGCACGAATAGACATGGCTGAATGAACCCATTTGTGGTCAAATGAATCTAGAAATTAAAACAGCCACGACACATAAGAGGACACAAAACCAATAGGAACAAGAGGGCACATACTTTTGGTCTGTGGGGAGCCAGTAACCACCCACGTGTTTGCAACAATGGAAGCTTGAACCTTAGGATTAAGGAATTGAATAACCAAATCGTCCTTGAAAATGTTAACTTCTTCGATTGCTGGGATTGTGTTAACTCCTATTCTCTTCAGGGTGCTCTGCAGCTTCTTATCGTCGCTCGTGGTCGACTTGTGCACAGCCTTCTTCTTTCTACCAAATATTAAAACCAATAATCATCCATTTCTGTGTTCATTTTCTTATTTTTCAACATAAATGCCCAAACAAAAAAACATTAAAAAAAAGAAAAGAAAAGAAAATACCCATTACAATTTTCAACCACCCATCATAGTCTCATCTCTATTTTTTTTCTTTTTTTTTTTTTTTTTTTGGTGTGTGTGTGTGTATGTATATATAAAATTAATAGAAAATGAAAAAAAGATAGTTACCTGCGCATCGTTCCCTTGCCGCCGGTTCGAACAGAACCGGCCATCTTCATAAGCTTCTCCCTATTCATCTGCATTAGGGCACAATAGTTTCACAGATCACAAACCAAGTAAGCCCACACACACACACACACACATATATATATAGATTCAATTAGACTTTGAAGTGCTCGGTAAACAAAAAGAGAAGAAAACACAGCCAAACAAACAAAAAAACAAACAAACAAACAAAAAAATAAAAATGAAAAGAAGTTACCTTTGTGAGAGAAGAGAAGAGAAAGGAGAAAACAAAGAAGAACAATTACTAGAGGAGCGGCGCCGAGAAGCAGAGAGAGGAGAGACTCCGTGTAGTTGAAACCCCTAACCTATTTTTATTTATTATATTAATGGTTATTTATTGCTGGGTTTTTACACTTCCACGCTAGTCTCTAATAAATGGTGTAATTTCCTCACCCTAGTCTCTATTTCTTGTAATTCCTATACTGCCCCTTCCTCTCGTCACTCTATACACTTCCACACCTCCCCATATTTTGCCAAAATTGCCCCCTCTTCCATGTTTAGGGAATTCCCACCACTCCCCCACACCAAAAAAAAAAAAAAACAAAGAAGAGATATTGTTGATTTCATGTATTTTATTTCATTTTTTGTTCATAAAAAAATAATACCATATCATATATTTTAAAATATAATGAAGACATTGTATAACTAACAACCATAATAATCATAATAATAACATTTTCACTTTTTGTTTCAACACATCTTTTTTTTATATTATATTATAAGAAGGATAGCATTAATAATTGTCAAATTGCAAAGACAAAGACATACGGCTTGGGTTTGGTTTGTCTATTCCGTGTTATTGTTTATTATTGTTTATTCATTATTAATTATTGATTACTAATTACTATTATTAAATTATTAAAATATTATTAAAATATTTGACTAATTTTATATTTTTTATTGTCGTCTATCAATAAAATGAATAATGTAGACATTCAATTTATACTAATATATTATACTAAATATTTTTTTTATTTTTAAAATAAATGTTTTAAAAATAATATATTATTTTTTTTACTTAATTTTGATGTTTTTTTTAAATATTATTAATGTTCACGAGATTGTGAATATATATATATGTGATATCTGAAATTTTTTTAATAAATGGTAATATTAATGAAAATTTAAAACAAAAAATACTATTTAAGAGTTGTAAAAAAAATCATGTTTATATAAATATTTATGATATAAATATTTTTTAATAGTAATTTAGTTTATATAAATTACTGTTAAATATTAATAAGCAAGAAGTAAGTAACCATGTAGCTCTAATCCAATCAAGAATAACCATCAATTCTTTGTATTGATACTCAAAATTTGTCTAAAATTCAACAAATTCTAATTTAAATATAGAATTTATGAAAATTTTCTAATTAAATAATAACAATAACAATAATAATAATAATAATAAACATTCTAATTTTCTCCTGAGTCTTGTAGTTCTCAGTAATATTCTTCTTAATATGCCAAACACTCAAAATATTGACATTATTTGGAAATACAACTTCCATTGCTTTCATTAATGCCAATTCTCTGTTTGTTTGTTATAGTTACTTAAAGGTTGTTAATTTGCACCCAAAAACACTGCTAAACATCTTTAAGACCCAAATATAATCAACTTTCTTTTCTTTCTTCGTAAAAACGAAGCAAGGATAAAACGGAAGGATTGAAAGTTAATGCCCCCAACAAAACATCAAGTAACGACCGATTGTACCAATGCATTTACGGAGATATTATATGCAAAACCATCTTCTCTAAACTCTTTTGACAATGCATGAATCTTGTTCTTTGAGTTTTTGATAAATGTTGCGTACCCTTGTAATAATAATAAGAAGAAGAAGAAGAAGAAGAAGAAGAAAGAAAGAAAAACAAAACTACACAAACGAGAGAGGTTTTCTACATTCGACACTTGCAATTTTTTATCCCCCAGATCATCTCTTTTGTTGTTAGCCCTAAAGTTCATCTGTAAGCTGAAAATGAAAGAAAGAAAAAAAAAAAAAAAACGCTTGCAAGGTGAAAATAGTAATTGACCTCCGTAAGACACAAATTCAAGAAATATCCTCTGGTTATAATAACTATTATAAAACCATCAACATGACTTGCTTGTATCATGCAATTGATAATCAAAAATATATTTCCTCCGAAACAAGGGGAAAATATATATATATATATATATGCTCAGGGTGTAATCATATCCTTAAAGGCGACAAAATATTAGAGGCAATAACAACAACAAGAAAGAAGAAAAAACAACAAATTTTATTCTAACAAACACACACACACACACACATATATAAATAAACATTAATCTATAAGCAAACATTCATACCAAAGACTACCACAAAGATGTTGTGATAATGTTGTAAGTAAGTTTTTTTCATCCTATATATATTATAAATAAATAAATAAAAATATTTACTAAGTATTTTGTAATGTTCTGATCTTTTTTTTTATAACAAATAAATATTAAAATTTTAAATATAAAAATATGAGTATATGTTAAAAATTTTATATTAATAAAATGATAAATAAATAAATAAATAATTTTTTTTCATAAATTTAATAATTTATTTTTTTGAGTTGAAATATGAAGTTTAATTTATAAATTTATTATTTATTTTAAATATTTTATTAAATTTATAATTTTTTTTACTTATTTTAAATATAATTTTGAGCTCTCTCAATTTTTTTAATAAATGCTATTAAAATTTTTAGTTGATTTATTTTATATTAAAAAAATATAAATAAATAATATATAAATTAAAAAATTTATAAAATCCTACTCAAAATTTTTTTTAATTTTAAATTTTATTATTCTACTAATAAATATAATATAGGATAGCACGCGAGAGATACTTAGAATATGATAGTTGCACATTACCTAACTCTACGTATTTAAAAAAAAATAAAAATTTTAGATATTGCAACTTAATGAATATGTTTTGAAGAGAAGATAATAAAGATAATAACCAATGGTGCCAGAAACTCCACCGTGGGACCTGAAAGTTCAAGTACTTTTCGAGACTCCAGTGAAACTGTACGAGATATTTGTTGGAAGAAGAAGAGAGAGAGAGAGAGAGAGAGAGAGAGAGAGAGAGAGAGTGAAGTCAACAGTGCTATTTGGTCGAGAGTTGAGAGATTAAGAAGGCATACACGAGAAACTAAAAAGTAGATCCCGTGATATACTTTTGTTTTGTTCCGGTGAGTTGTTTGTTTCTTTCTCGTGTGTGTAAAAGAAACTACTTTTTTTTTTTTTCTCCTTGTAAATATTATTATTATTTTTCTCTTTTTTTTTATAATATAATTCAAATATGTATTTTTGTCGAAGAATGAAGGGTCGTCTTGATCCAATGTAGACAGTATGGGTTGAGATGTATTTTGTTGAAGAATAAGATTACCCCCCCGGTAATCATATTGTTTTAAATAGGATCTACTCTTGAGACATATGATAACCCACTAAGGATTTTGAGATATTTGTTCAAAAAATTGTCCAAGAGTTTTTGATGTATTATTTTAAAAGAAAAATATACAATAACTTCAGTTTATTATATCGAGTAATTGTTAAATTTAATTTAATTTTCTTTTTTTTTAAAAAAAAAAAAATAAAAAAATAAAATAAAAAAAATTTATATTAAATAAAAAAATTAAAATTTATAAACATAAATACTAAGCACTCACATAAATTATTTAAAGAATAATAATAATGATAACACGTATATATACTCTCGAGTCCTTGAGCGGTCCCATCTCCTGTTTTGTTTTGTTTTGTTTTCAGGTCTCTTGATCCTCCCCAACTTCCCGAAATAACAACCCAAATATTTCAATGTCCAAATACTTCAATGCCTTTTAAGGGGAGCATAGTGTATAATAATAAATAATTAATAATTAATAATAATAATAATAATAATGCAACAAGGGCATGAAAGAGCCGTTGGAGATTCTAAATTGAATTGCAAGAAAGACGTTAAGGATTCAAGGAAGAATCACATCGTTGCTATTATTATAGTAATGAATAATGGTGAAGGATAAACACCGCATCGTTTTGATAAAAAAAATAAAAAAATAAAAGAATTTTTTTTATTTTTTATTTTAAAAAAAAAAACACTTGAACTGCATCTCTCCAACGGCTTTATTTTTGAACTTGGACGGGATCTGCTGCAATGCTGCTTTGCACATTTGAAATGCTTTTCTCCTAGTATTTCAATTCTGGATCTCTGTTTGTTTGCGTTGTGCTACATTGGGTTCGTGTGTATTTCTAATTCAAATCCCCACTCTTTTTTTTTTTTTTTCTCTCTCTCTCTCTCTCTCTCTCTCTCTCTTTTCTCTCTTCTTCCTCTTTTAATTCTAAAGCCCATGGGTTGTTGTTTGAGCAAGAAAGGACCTTCTCCTTTGAATGCTGCAGCAGCTCCTCAGCCAGTGGATGTGTCTCCACGCAAGTTTTCTAGTAACAGTCTCGGAGGGGAGACCATGAAATTTTCATTGAACCACAAAGAAGGAAACGAGCAAGAACAAGATGGAGTGAAGGTGAAGGAAGAGAGCTTGGCGAAGGATGAGATATTTGTCGTTTATAAGCACAGGAAGAGCCAAGACTTGGATGAACCCTCTCCTCCGCCTCCTACTACTACTAATCCATCATTACTCGTGAATAAGAAAAATGTGCCGCCAATGGAAACAGCGCCTGCATCTGGGGTTCCTGCTAAAATGGGTATCATCGCCAACAACGTCAGCAAAGGTAATGAGAAGGTAAGGACGTCAAGCTGTACCAAAGAAGAGGTGGATGCCATTCTAATCCAGTGCGGTAGGCTCAGCTGCAGCAACTCTACTGGGACTCCAAAGGCGGCTTCTGGCAGAAAGTACTCTGGATCCAAGAGGAGGAGCTTCGATTTCGATAACAATTGTGCTGACGCTGATGCTCGATGTAAAGACGATGAGGACAACGAGGAGACCGTTGTTGCAGGCACAAGGCAGCATCGCCAACGACATCGCCACCGACGTCAATCTCCTTCTTCTTCCCCTTCTCAGGGAAGAAGGAGGACGCCCAGCAGAGAAAGGGAGCAGGGCTGCACTAGCAGTGAGAGACGGCTCAGTCGATCTCCCGCTAGAAAGAGATCTGAAACCAACCCAAATGCTAATAAACCTGTTGCTGCTGATAGCAGGCGCCGGCCTGCAAGGATGCTCTCTGTCCCTGCTTCCCTGGCGATGGATGAAACCAACCATGATGCTGAAAACCCAACACAAATCGGATCTGCAATCAAACGCCTCTCCGTAAAGAGATGCAGCAGTCCTGTTACTGTTAATGTTGGCGAGGGAGCTGCAGCAGTCGTGGGCTCCAGGGCTACTGCATCGCCCCGTTCACGTTCTCCCGCAAGAGCAAATGCTAAGGGTCGTAACGACAACAATCAGCGGCAGCAGCAGCCATCGCTTAGCGGCAGCTCTTCTAGGAAATCAAAGCAATCACCTTACAGGAGAAACCCTTTTACTGAAATCGACCAAAACTCTTTGCCATACATACAACCAACTGCCAGCAAGGTTACCTGCGTCGACAATAGCAGTAGTGGATCACAACCCAAAAACAAAGAAATCTATGGAAAAGTTGCAGCGAAGGAATCCAACAGTGCTCTTGATCAGGTACTGCTCCGCTGACGGCCAAAATATGACAAATCATTGGTCATTGCCCTACGTTCCAAAATGATTAATCAAGCTGCAAATAAATATGTATTGCTCTCAAATGTTCTGCCATTATTTCTAAGGAACTTAGTCATCAATCTGGAAGTATAATTTTGATGTTTATCCTGAAAGAACTCAATTTGCAATTCTCGATACAATTATCCTTTTGCAGGTTCCAATGCAGAAGTCAAACATTGAGACAACCGGTAGGATCATTATCCAGGGGACTAATAGCAAGGGCCGCAACAATGACCCAGAAGAGCAGCATCAAAATGTGGAAGAGGCTAAGGGACAGACACGTCTAACTGGCAATGTTGTCAAAACCACGGCCATTCCTTCTGGCGTTGATGGCTTGAATCCCCACGCCCTAACAAGAAGCAGGTCTGCCAGGAGATCTCGTGATCTTGACCTCAATCCTGAGAGTTTGTTTAATCCCATGCCATCATCATATACTGCACTTTTGCTCGAAGACATCCAGAATTTTCACCAAAAGAACAATACGCCTTCTTTCTCAGTTCCGCCTTGTGTTAGCAAGGCCTGTTCCATCGTTGAAGCAGTTGCTGACCTCAATTCCACTACAAGCTCCAATCTTTCTAGTGCATTTTCCAATGGTAGGAGAAGCATCCTCCCTGCAGTGGCCGCTGCCGCTAATCTTGAACCTTCCCAGGCCAGAGAACCTTTCCTAGAATCTGAAATACCGCCAAGGGATGATCTGACGGAGCCAAGCTTTCATAAGTACATCACAGTGAGGAGGGGTGGCATGTTATGCGGGGATGATAGGGATGAACAAGAATCTTCAGGTAGCAATAGCTTTGTAGATGGCAGCCAGCAGCATTTAGGACCTTCTGCCTCTTCGTGGGAACCCAACTCAGCAGATTCAACCGATCATTGGGCTTCAAGATCAAACACCAGCAAAGTGGACGACGAGAAAAGTCCACTAGGATTTCAAAAGCATGCATCGTCTGAACCAGGCCATGGGATGGAAGAGGCCAGGAGGAAGGGTTTCAGTGGGCAAAGAACCGGAATCCGTGGCAGAAAAGCTGGCACTGCGAGAAATCTCCATGCGACCCCTGTGATTGCAGCAGCTACTGCTTCACCATGAGCCCATTAATTTTCCCATCAGATTGTGTTAGTTTGCCGTTTGCACAACCACTCAGTTGTGTTTTCCCAGTCAGAAACATTTTAGCTTGTTGGAAGTTGCTAACTTGCAATCATATTATTCTTTTTAGTGTTTAAGAACTATGGTCATTCCACTTCTATGCTGATTCCACTTCTATGTATGTCAGAAAATGTTATGACTAAATTTAAATGCACAAAAGCAAGATCCTAACATAAGCAAAATCTTTTAAATGTAATCTAAAAAAAAACTCAAGCTATGTTATGTATCCATCCAAAAAATGGCAACCTACAGGTATTATGATGCACAGCATCGTGAAAAAAGAGCTCTATAATAACTACAGTTTTAATCTCTCGTGCTGAGCCTTCGAACCTTCCTAAAGCTTTATCACTTTTAATTTTAATCTCTCTCTCTCTCTCTTTTTTTTTTTTTTTTTTTTGGTTTTAACAAAAATTTAATAAATAAAAAAGAAAATGCAGAAAGGCGAACAAAAACAAAAATATCATCCATGTTTTTATTATTTTACATTTTTTTCTTGCTAATGTTTCGTATTCAATCATTTAACATATTTGATTTCGCATTACTCTCCACCTCAGCATTGTGAGACGGAATCATAGATAACAAGTTACAAACAACACCGTTTTAGGAGCTTGAGTGATTAAATTACTTACAATAATAGGCTTTCACAAAGATATGGTCTACGTTACATTAATCCGAAAATGAATATATTGGATTATTATGACCGATTTGCATATCTTTAATTTAATCTTTTTAAAAAATTATTTATAATTATATATTTAATAATTAAAATAATATAATGTGAGTTGATATTTGGTGTATGCTATATGAGACACAATCTTTTATTTACGGGTCTTAACTTCAAATTTAAAGAATATGTTACATAATGGTTGAGTAAGAATAAAGTTAACTTTATAATATAACTTATGATGCCACCATCTGATAAAAAATAATAAAAGACTTTGGTTACAATGAACTAGCTAATTAATTGGAAACCCTTTTAGTTAGCTAAGTGATTTAATTACTTGGTCAAAACAATGCAACATAAAAAAGAAAAACAATATTAGCAAGGAAAACTTAGATAACAATAGGAAGTTATTAATCATATGAAATTTCATTTTATAAAGTGATCATTTAACAATATCATATACAACCATATTTGTTTCAAGTTATTAAGATTTATTTAAATAGACTAATAAATAGTTATTATTAGCAAAAACAGCATTTGTCTTTTCACACTTTATCCACACACAAAAGCTTTAATAGTTATAAAAAACAATGAACTCCTAGATGGGTTTAAGATTTAGCCATAAGTGTTGAATTCTAAATCAATGGTAAAAATTGACAATATTAATATATTCCTTGCTAATCTTGACAAAATAATACTTGTGTTCCCCTTTCACCTTTTTAATGCACTAAAATGTTCAATATTCTTTTTTACACTTTTTTAAAAGTATCTTTTATCTTCTTATTTGATCTCCTCGTTATCATTTTTGTTCCCATAAGTTTCAAACTCATATTACTATTACTACAAAATTAAGAGAACTTTACATGAATTTCAATAATATTACCAAAAAAAATATCAAGAAACTATAAATACATAAAGTTGAATTGTTAAAAGGTTTTAAAATTTTCACAAAAGTACTTAGCATTATTTTAATTTTCTTCCTTAATTTGCCCTTTTTATCTTGATACCATCGAAACAAAATAAGTATTTTCTATCTTCTTACTCTAAACATCAAATGCTTTTGTTAACTTTTTTGCTACCTTCGATGTCATGAAGGTGGAATTTGACCTAATTTCCATATTTAGAAATAATAATCTCTTATTTTTATTTTTTTTTACATTGCACACATCTCTCAAAAATTTTAAATTTATAAAAGATGATCACATATATTTCATTGCATTTCTAATCTTTACTATGTTTTTTTTTTTACTCTAACTAATTCTTTTTTCACAACAAAACATAAAATATGGGCACAACAACAAACATGAAAAAATTTGTGATTTAAAATAATGCTTTTCATGTCTTTTTTTTTTCAAGTACTTAATTGTCAAGTCATTTAAGCTTGCATTATTAACAATTAATGTGAATACTTTTTTAATACCTAATTCAACGAACAAAAATAGTGTACTTGCACATTTATTTCTCTTCTGTCATTAGGAACTAAAGAAGATTTTAAAATTCTTTTAATTATACATTAATTTTTGTCAATCTAATGAGTAGTCAAATATATGTAATTAAAATTTTAAACTAAGGTTAGGCAAACTCATTGGTCCTTAAAGAGCTTTTATAACTTGACTTTCTCTTCCTAAAAAAGTTTAATATAGTCCATTCCAATTATTGCATGAGATGGTGCTGAAAATTGGAGACTTAGAGATTTGGAATGGTTTCCAAACCTTTTCCCCCTTTATACAACTAAAAGAAAGTTCATTAATAAAAATCATCTTTGTAAGTTATCTTCTAACAATACCAAGATCATAACTAATAGTCTTTAAAGTACCCATAATTGAACCTTTAAGAGTGCAATTTAAAATTTTTAGCCTTTCCTCAGGTGTCATATAAAAAGATTTGTTATATTGAAACTACAAATGTATGTAAAGGTTGAAAAAAAAATAAGTAAACCAACCTACTAGCTTCCAAAATAAAAAGCTTCCTCCCCTCTCTTGCTTGAAATGTAGTATGGGAGATATGTAAACTTCTCGTTCATCAAGACTTAGCTCTCTCTCCTTTCTTGGTTTTTAAATTTATTCATTAATTTCTATATGTACGTGTCAAATGGATTGTATTTTAATAAAAACTTTTTAAGTTAAACGTTGACAATAAAATACTGAATACTTTTACCATCAAACATCCAAGCACACTCGTGATATTTGCCAAGATAAATGAAAGTAAGGAACCAGCCAGTTATGTTTAAACTCTACCATACTGAAAACCAAATTGCTTTAAATTTAAAGGATGGTCAACACACTTGTATTCATTTATCCACCAAACCATAATGAAGCAAGCATGTATTGGACTATATAGTCTAAAGTTAGGATCGGTGGCCCAGCACTGGTTTTGCTTGGCCCACATCGAATCGGGTGAAAAACAAATGGGGATCGGTTAAGCAAAGCAATTTGTGATGAAATGATCGTCATGCACATATATCACAACTAAAACATCTTTTATCACTAATATTTTCTTCTTGCGTTTTGTCGCTGGTCGCATGGTGTACTTTCGATAGCCAAAGATAGCAAAAAAAAAATAAATAAATAAATAAATAAATTGTAGTCCTTCTATTAAACTAATTTGGATTCCAAGTTTCCAACTTAAAGATGATTCACAATTGTGATTTTACAACAATACCCTCTCTCTCTCTCTCTCTTTTTTTCTTAATATTCATATAATCACATCCCTGGTAAAATGCCCTTCAAATGATTCTTTTATTTTGTGCATCCGATAAATCCAAATAAATATAAAGGGTCTCAAATTCAAGCAAGACTGGCAATACTTCCAAGCTAATTAAAGAAAATAAAATTTGTATATCGGTTGATTTTAAATTCAGTTGTAGAAATTTTTTTATTCATTCAAAATTGTGAGTTCACACGGATACTTTCAACCTTGTCATTTTCTTTGTGGGAAATGGACACCCAATACGAAAATTCACACGGATTGTTGGTGCAATTGTGTGGTTTTTGGATGCACATGCAATGCAAGCAGCAACATTACATGAAACAAACCCAATTGTTCAGAAACCACCGCACTTAAGGGTCCCACAACGGTGGCCAATTGTTGCGAAAAATCATGGCAATTGCAAACTTTTTGTCTTATTTATTGGGGGCAGGTTGCAATCTGTTGGTCACATAATGTTGGCAAGTTGAAAGTTTTTAGTGTCATTTTGTTTGGTGGTTGCTTCATTGGAACCAAAACCAGATAGGGAGCTTCGACTATTTTTGTCCTAATTTGGACGCAATAATTGTAATGGCATGAGCAGAATTTTGCTAAAACAACGTTTCTCATCATGGTCAACACAAAGAACTGTGGTTCCTTTTTCAGGTCCCAAACGAACTATACGCCATCCGGGGTTCTTAATGTTCCATTGAAAATCTTAATTTGGATGATACCCTTTTCTGCGACGAAACAAAATGTAATGTTCTCCATGAAGGTTGTTCAAATTATCCATGGTTTCTAAGTGAAAAGCTACCTACCCATTATTAGAAGTCATATGATATGAACGACTACAGTCTAAAAAATCCACTTTGAGTCGGATCGTTTTCTGCTGCTACTAATAACAAAGGGAACATCAGCACCAGACTGATCTTCTGCAAAACTAGCTTTTTTGGGGTTGTTTCCATTTGGCTGTTTGATTCTGAGTTTATTAATGCTCAGAATTTATGTGCCCCTTCTCGTGACAATACTTACATTATCATATTTTTGTATTTAAATTTTGACTTTTACTCATAATTATTACTGTTGAAACCTGTATCTTTACACTTCCCTCTTACGACTAAACAAAAATCTGCTATACCATCATATTTCTCTCGTTAGATAGCTTCTTATCAGTATAAAAGAGCTGATTTGACATATGCAAGAGAAATATTATCTTTGCCATAAGCAGAGTTTTCCCGAAATTTCGGTAAAAGGGGTTGCAAAAGAGAACAAAAATTTCAAATTTTTTTATCTTTGCCCTTGATCTTGATATCCATAATAATGGAATTGAACTCCTTGAGACGAGACTTAATTGATATGTCTTCTACCGTACGAAGTAGATACAACCGATGCCTTCTAGTGCACATTATTAGTGAGAGACGTAGGCAGATGGCTCCGTGCAAAACTCATTTGACAAGTACAATTGAATTGTGGCAGATGCTTTTACTTCAGTTACCTTTTTCTGACACATGGTCCTGGTGTCTAGGATTTCCCTTTTTTCCAAGCAAAGCATTTTGTAGAAAAGATTGATTCAAATTTGAGTTGGATTGTTTCGATTATCTTTAAGTTATTTGGGTTTCTAAGTATTTTTAATTCATTGAATTGGAATTTGTTTGTTTTATGATTATTTAAATTTAAGATATTTTTAATTATAAATTAATTTAAGTGTTAGATACATCATATTTAAATTTATTCAAGTTAAATTTCCTCATTTAAAATTCTTGTTTACTTCGTAGCTTTGATGATAAATTTTTTACAGGTTAAAACATTCATAACCATTGTAAGTTCAAACCAATTTAAAAATCCGCAATCGGAATCAAACCGGTCCGTGGTGAGGTTTGTCAAACAGTCAAGTCCAAATGAAAATTGAATAATATATACTCACGGCTCCAACTTCCCCATTGCTTGGAATTTTCTCTTCTTTTTGATATAACATTGTTTTGGATTGGATTTAATTTGGTAAACACATAATATAAAATATAAAAATCCTGTTACCATTATATGATGGATTGATATTCTGTCGAGAAGAGTCATTCTCAACCCTTTTTGTAATGCAGTGGACAGAGCAGCTCATGCCATGTAAAGAGAGCCAATGCATGCATGTTGCTATAGTTTTTACACGACGAGGGAGCGATGCCATGATTGGGTAATGCTTGAGAGAAAAGCACCCACAGCCACCTGATCTCCTATTAGACTTCTTTTTAAACCACAGGTGAACATAACCGATTATCCTTGATTGGAAAATAAGAAGATTGATCAAAATAGACAGCTCCGCAAAATAGTGGATCATACATAATACGTACAAAAATCAAAGAAAAACAAAAACAGAGAAAACCCATTATAGATGGTTAATAAGCCGACAAGAAGGCTATCAAAACTCCTTATTATTATCATTTTAACATCTAAATCCCGATTTAATTAAACCTTAAAGACGCGACAAAGCCAAAATCTGTTCATGAGGGTGAGCATCATATCCAGCAGGTGCCCTCTTTCCTTCAGCGTTATTGGCCTGGACAAGCTTGCCAGTATTGTTCTTGCTTGGAAGATTCCCATCAGAAACCGCAAAGTTCTTAGCCAAAGCTCTCAACTGGACCTTCTGAATCTTCCCAGTCGAAGACTTGGGTAACTCAGGCAAGAAGTGAACCTTCTTTGGCACCATAAAATGAGGAAGATTTTTCCGGCAGTAGGCAATAATGTCAGCTTCTTTAACATCGGCCATTAATTTCTCATTTGATGAGTTACTTTTAAGTGCAATAAAAGCACAAGGACTCTCGCCCCAGCGAGGGTGAGGCATTGCCACCACAGCTGCTTCCAGTACTCTTGGATGCCTGTAAAGTATTGACTCCAGCTCTACACTGCTGATGTTTTCACCGCCAGATATGATCACGTCTTTTGATCTGTCCTTGATCTCCAAGTAGCCATCAGGATGTATTACCCCAACATCCCCTGTGGCAAGCCATCCATTGTTGAAAGCCTTTCTCGTAGCTTCTGGATCCTTGAAGTATCCTTTCATAATGCTGCTTCCTCTGAGGACAATCTCCCCCATTGTCCTGCCATCCCGGGGCACGCTAGCCATTGTTCCGAGATCCTTGACATCCACATCAGCAAGCGTCAGAATGCTGACGCCTTGCCTTGCCTTGAGTTTCGCTTGTTCATCGTGTGAGAGCTGGTTCCATTGGTGCTGCCACTCGCACACAAGTGCTGGTCCGGTGGCCTCCGTGAGGCCATAAGCATGAGTGACATGGAATCCAAGCAGCTCCATTTTCTCAAGCAGAGCAGCCGGAGGAGGTGCTCCGCCTGTGAGTACCTGAACAGTACAATGGATCTGACGCTGCTCATGAGGCTTGGCCTCAAGAAGGATGCTGAAAACAGTGGGCGCGCAGCACATATGGGTCACCTTGTGCAGCGAAATGTTTTGGTACATGTCGTTGGCAGTGGGGCTGCGCATGCAGACATTGGTTCCCCCGCGTGCAGCAACACCCCAGGTAAAGGTCCAGCCATTGCAGTGGAACATTGGGAGGGACCACAGATAAACTGGTTCGCTTCCCATTTCCCAGCCAAGTATGAGGCTAAGGGTGCTAAGATAGGCACCTCTATGGCTGTAAACAACTCCTTTGGGCTCTGACGTTGTTCCAGACGTATAATTTAAGGTGATGGGATCCCATTCGTCTTCGATCTCACTGGGTACAAACCCGGGATTTCCCTCATGGACAAGTTGTTCGTACTCCAATTGCAAGTCGCCGAGCAGGCGGACATGGCCAGTAGGGGTGTCAATGTCATCAATGACAATGACCAAAGGGATACGGGCAGATTCAGATTGACCACCCATAAGTATCCGGAGGGCCTCGGTTGCCAGGGGAACGAACTGGTAGTCCACAAAGAAAGCCTTGGCATCTGAGTGCCTGAGAACGGTGGCTATGTTCTTGGCATCAAGCCTTGTGTTGATGGGGTTCAGGACAGCCCCTGCCATGGGCACAGCAAAGTGCATCTCGTACATGGCAGGAATATTTGGAGCCAGCACGGACACCTGTGGGCACAATATATAACCATATTATCGCCGTCAGGAAATGATCTTGATACATATATAAATACAAGATAGTAGACTGACGATGATAGGATGAACGAACTTACAACATCGTTCTTGACAATGTTTAGGGAACGCAGAGAAGAAGCGAGGCGACAGCAGCGCTCATACGTCTGCCTCCATGTGAAACGAGTGCCTTCATATATGACAGAGGTGCGTTTGGCATAAAACGCCGCAGCTCTCTTCAAGAACGTTATGGGGGTGAGAGGAACATAATTTGCGTCACATCTCGGTAACATTTCCATCTCACTTGCAAGAATTTCTAGCTATTTTTGAGACGTGAGAGCTAGAGAGAGACAAAACAGAGAGAAGATTTTAAAGTTGGTGGCTTTTGCGGGGCTTTTGGAATGCTAAGCTCGTTGTGGTGTGATGGGGTTTATATAGGCAAAGATCTTGCTTAGATTTCCGCAAATAGCCGAATAGATATTCTAAATCTATTCTGAATACTGCTTCTTTATTTCGAGTAGGTTTCCTTCTTTATTTCATCATCATCTCTTTTTATAATTTTAATATTGATAAATTTAAAATTTTATATTTGTACATTAAAATTCCCGTATCATACGTTAAAATTTCCAAATATATTTGAGAAATAAGTGTTTTTACAGAAACTCGAATATAAATTAATATGAAAAAAAAACTACTAAATAAATAAATAAAAAAAGAGAGTAAAAAAACTAGTACGTAGTAGTCTGATGTTTATTATGTAAATTTGAAAAATTAATATGGACTTCCAAGAGGTAAACAGGGGAAAGAAATTGCTGGGACATCACACTATAATTGGAACATAGAAAATTGACTCAAAGCTCTTTCCTTCTCCATTTACCATTTGCATTCCCATTATTCGGGCTGCTTGACTCCGCGCCCACCTACCGAGACGGCATGTTTTCCCAGGCACCATCTCAGAGTCCAGGGTCAAGTAGAGAGAAATTAATGCAAAACTTCCTGCCAAAATTCCAGCGTCTTCTTTCAAGAAATCTTCGAACTGTTCATGGTCGACCAAACTTTTTGAGTCATAAAAAGAAAATAGGTCTGCATGGACCATGGCAACTTAGGCGGCAGACACCAGACAAAGTCTGCAGGCGGGTGGGTGATTTGAAACAATGGATGAAATTTACAGGAGGGGCGCAGGAGAATTTCGGTTGAGAATAGCCCACGAAATATAACAACGAAGTCAAACACAAAATATATACACAGAAATTGAATTGAATGTAAATTTATCATAATCTGTAATCATAATTAATTATTATAATAAAGACTATATCTAATCTTACGTTTAGATTTTTCATGTCTTTCTTTCTAATAGATTTTCGTGATATAATATTAGGTGTTCCGAGGAACACTATTTTTTTCTTTTATATATATATATATATATATATATTATTTTTTAACGTGTTCCCATGGTAATAAAGGTAAAAGGACGTGTAAGGGGCCGTGTAGGAGATAAGAAAGAACACGGAAAAGAGACAGTTGCTTGCACGAGAGCAAGGAAGTGCCGTTTGTCTTGACCATAATAAAAAAAAAAAGATGTGTACTTTGTAGTAGGAGTATTGTTTACTTCGACCAAAAGAAAGTAACAATGAAACCGGAAGTTGCAGCCCAATGACAAAAGAAACAATGAAATATTTATTTCATCTTTGAGTCTAACATCTACCCAAGAAAGCTACAGAATTATTAATTATATCTTCCTCTGCCCCCCCCCCCAATAGGTAATAACTGCAACGTCATGTGGATTGGACAGAAGTTTCAATATTAATTTCATTGCAGCTGTTTGGGAAAAATTTTCAGTAACTCCCCCACCTCAAAAACTCTCTATCATTTTTAACACACAAAACCCATTATTATGTCATTCTATGGAATTACATAATGGGGACCCAACTCTTGTTATACCCTAATTTGAGTGCCATTGGACCAGTAATTAAACCAATGAATTAATAACCCAAGGTTTAAATTTTGATTCTTTTATCTAACTAAACAAGGAAGTGATACAGAGAATATAAAAATGCAACATTTTATTTTAATAATTTTTTACTTATTTTTATAAAATATAAGGGTATAGATTATTTTCTCAAAATAAAAATTAATCTACTCATCCGACCGTTAACTTAACAATCAAACCATTAACAGGTCGAATTAGATCTTCAACTGGATGAGGATCCATTCTAATTTAAAAAGCCTATTGGGGGTGGTTGTGGGGGGGGGGGGGGGAGGATAGCAGAAGCCGTGGCAAAGGAGGCAATTAATAAATGTTCAAAAAAAGCATGCGCTACGCTTAACAATGGCTTGGCTTGGAGGTTTTTGACAAAGGGAAAAGGGACAGAGAGTAGCCTCTTTTTAATTGATTAGATATCATTCAGAGGAAAAAATGACGTGAATGGGTAAATAAAAAGCTGCTTTTCATGACAAAATGAATGAATGTATAAGTCTACTATCTTTTTTAAGTTTTTTATGAGTTTACTTGGTTTGTTGACTAATTCAGAGAAGACAACTAATATATAAAAATGAAAACATTGAGAATCAAACCAATGTACCCATTTCAGTTGTTGAATCCGACAAATGATCAAAGAATTAGATTCATTGGTCGAGAAGGCAATTACTATAGTGTGGAACACACCTTCTTTCCAAAGTCAAGGTTGGAAGAGAAGCTTCTTGTTGGAAGTCCCAGAGAAAGAAGAGAAAAGGAAAAAAAAAAAAAAACCAGTTTTTATTCCGTCCAATAATTGACCCGTGGGACCTGATACGTGAGAGCTTTTTGAACCGGGGGGGGGGGGATGAAGATCGTCTCAATGGCTGATGAGATGTTTGCTGTCATGACCATTTATTGTGACGTCTGACTATTTCTTCCTTCAACAGTAACCATGAATTTGAATTTCCGCACTGTGCATAATGCATACCAACCTCATATATATAAATAATACTGACCAAAGGCCAATATTTACTGGTGGAGTTTTTTTTTTTTTAATTAGTTGGGGTTGGTCTGTATACGATAAATTCACCCACTAAAACTCAAGAAAAGGTATATAAAATACGAAATATGAGAAGTGCTGCTTTTGCGTAGAAATGAACCAACGTGTTGAGTATGTGAGAGTGAAACAATATTGACAAACGAATTTTCCTCGTCTTGGGTCACTTAACTTTCTCCATAAAAAATAGTGGCAGAAGGAAAAATTCTCCATGGCTAAGGGACGAAAGGACCTTCAGAAAAAAAAAAGAAGAAAAAAAAAACACAACATGTGAAGAGCTGGAATTGAATGGCACCGGCCACTCCCGTGTAACGCATTTTTATTGCAGCTGTGTGTAGTCACGATGAGCTGGAATTTGGACTTTTGGCTGTTGAAGTTAATTCTGGGAAGAAGAGGACAAACAGACGAGATTTTTTAGGATGTTTAAAAGTAGAATTGCTTGTGGATAATACTCCCCACCCCACCAACAGGGTGAAGAGCAGCCAAAAAGTCTTTAAAAAAGCTTTGGATTTTAACAAACATTATAATGTTTTTTTATATTTAAACAACTACCACGTACATAATAAAATAGACACAGAGAGAGAGAGAGAGAGAGAGAAGGGGAGCAACCATTCTAAGTCAACCATGTGAAGGCTTGGTTTCTTCCATCGTGCTTCTCGCGGTAATGCCTTTCCCATTTTGTGTTAACTGTTCATTTTTCCCGTTTGTTTTTTTGTATGTGTGTGTGTGTGTGTGTGTGTGTGTGGTGAGACCCGCGCGGTTCTCGTTTAAATAAAATAACACACAAAGCTTGCGATTACCATTAATGCCAACCACCCAAAAAAAGAACAAAAAGAAAAAACTAAAAAATGCAAAAACCTGACGGAGACGCATTCTCTCTCGCCGGCTGCGTGGGAATCCGTCCAACGGACACATTGGCCCACCATCAGCCACAAGGACTTGGGTTGCTTTGAATGTCTCCGGTCTATCATTCGAGTCTCTTCGTTTGTCCCAGTAAAATAAAGAATTTTCATGGAAATACATAACACTATATATTTTAATTTAATAATATTAAAATAATAATAATAATAATAATAATATATTTATATTTTTTTATATAGGGTATCATATTCTTACCATCATCTTAAAAATATATTTAATAAATACAAATATGGTAGATTTAAGTAGATATATAAAAAAAAAACACTTAATATTACATTTATATTTTTTTTATATACAGTATCAAATATTTTATGTAGTTTGGGTCCACTTAGGTCTTCTAAATTTGTATACATTAATCCCAATCAAAATGTCTTAATTTAATCATAATTAACAGATACACAGCCCCCCATTCCCACAAATTGATTGCATGGCCAGTCTAATGGTTATAAATTTGACCAGACACACTACAACCTGGCGGGATATTGCTAATCTCAGCCCTCCTGAGGTTTTCCTCCTGCATAGTTCTAAGCATTTTTGGGTTTTGATTTTATTGAATTTTCAATATAATATTCTTAAGTTTATTAAATTATATATATATATATATATATTGAATTCTAGATTCTCTTTATTTAAATTTAGATTTCTTAAATTCCAATTATTCATATATCTAATTAACTTAATTTTTGAATCAATCAAATTTTGAAATATTTTAAATTATTCTGATTTCAAGAAGTTGAGTTATTAATAATTACTTCTTTGAGTCAAATCACATTACAGGAAAATTAAATTCGAATTATTGAGGCCAAACTAGGTTTTGTCATCCTCTAGCATTGGAAATGTGTGTGTGCGTGCTCCCGTGTTCAACGAGAGATGGTTCGATTTATACCAGGCGTGACAACACAACTCAAGAATGCAACTTGCACACTTGTGCAGCACATGCGTGACAACCACCATGTTTACAAGATTGAATGTAGACAAAGGCTTTCTGCAGTCAAACTTTGGAAAATATGCTTCATTTTACTTTGACTTCCTTCCCATACGCAGGGCATCCGTGCAATCACTACCATGAGTAGCAAATAAGCTCAAAGGTTTTTCCACAAACCTCTTGAATTTTTAACTTTCTCCAGCTTGTGAATTCAACCAATTTATCAATAGCTTAAGTAAATGATTTAGATAAATATTTAGTTGTCAATTGTGATAGCATAAGTATCAAAGCTGTTGGCTATAGTCTATGGTAAATGGTAATGGATGAATTCATTTGAAAAAACAAAAAAAAAAACATCATAATACATGTTGGTTGGTAATGGTAATGGTAATGCTGGACACAAACGTAATAGAACAAGACACATCTTCTGCTTTAATTTACATTTTTAATAAGAAAAGAAATTTGTCACTAAAGGAAAATCGTGAGGAATCTACCAACAGGAACCAAGAACCTCAAACGAAACATAGACCAGAAGTAACAACATACACATGACTTCCAATGCCATAGTGATGCATCTTTCAATCAACTCCAAAATTATGATGATTTTATGGTCTCATTTTGGATTTGGATTGTCTTTGCATCTTTCTCATAGATAGAGGCCTTTTCCTTAAAAGTGTGATAGCATTCAGAAACTGGAATCCTCATCGGTTAAGTTAGATCAGTGAAACCAGGAAAACAAGACTGAAGACGGCCAATTTCTACACTAGTTTTATTTCTTCAAGAAATTTGAAGGGCAAAAGAGAAATAGGGAACTACAACAAAAGGGAAGAACTAAAGGAAAAGGTATAATTACCCATTCCAACATAAAATTTGTGATTTGATGCATGCCACACATTCTACAAGTGCAGGTATTAAAAGTACAAAAACAGAAGCACGCTTAATGAGAAAGTTGAAAATATACTAAGTTGGCGGAGAGTCCGACTGAAGTCTCATCTTCACTTCATCATGAAGAGCTTGGAGACTCTTGAATTCTTCTGTGTCTGAGAAGCTCTCAGCCTGGTATTTCCATGGACAAATTTCATTACTTGGATTAGTGACAAAATGCAAGCGAAGAACCAGCAGTGATGCAGCTAGACTTGGCCAACAGATTGATGGTCAACAACTGAAAAATAACTCTACTTCCAAGTTAATTTCTATGTTAAGCATCTTGCCTGTTTAACTACATTTCGCAGGTGCATCTCAGCTGCAGAGAGTTCGCGCTGGCTACCAGTTGTTGAGGAAATTTCCAAATACACCTTACACAATTCTAATGAGGCATGTCCAAACTTTTTGAATCGCTCCCTATCATTCCACAAGCCAGAACCCTGAGATGGCATCATGAAATGAAGGTTAAAGAACAAAAAAATAAAAATCCCCAGTTGTAGCTTTCCAAACTAAAATTACTTACAGAGTAGAGGAAAAGGAATTTGTATAAAGGAAAAAGTAAATGCCAGATACAGAAAAAGAAAATAGGCAAAGGCAAGCATGAACTGCATATGCATTATAACAATTGCAAGAATGATGAAATAATTTCCAAGAATTTGCTACATAGCAAATCCTAGTGATGTGTAAATTTAAATGTTAGGAAAACAGTGGCCGTGCGGAAAAGGTTCATGGGCTAATTGAAAATGTGAATGTGTATTAAAGTGGAACAAAAATGCAATCTTCGTTTTTGAAAAAATTCAAAAGTCAATAAAAATCCATACTGTGGCCATTAACCCTATTGTAGTTTTTGAAATAAACAAAGCATCATTCCAATCAAAAGATAGTTAGCCTTTGTACTGACATGGAATTTGAGCACCATAGAGTAATTGGAAACTTGGGTGATTAGGGCAATTGATGCTGCCTCTTCTGGCAGTCATGCGCTGCTTGACTAGAGAATGGGAACAATGTTGGGCGTGGATTTTTATTCTCTTAATTTATGAGACACATTAAATTTCTTAGTAATCCAGCTTGAAGTATGTGTTCAAATTTATGTCTTGTGATGAATTTGACAACAATGTTTCTATTGATTTCTTAGGGTCTAGCTAGAGAAAGAGACAGTTGTCTGGCAGTGAGAATCAAGAGGACCACAAGTTAAAAGATTACGCCCTTACTTGAAAAGGATTAAATGTTTTAAGGAGTTGGATTTCCATCTAGCCAATTTAAACTTTTAAAGAGTTGTTTTGGGTAGTTATGCTTTTGGATTGGACATAAGATTTCAGGTCAAATATTCATATGTCTGTGTGTGCAAACAAGTGCTTCATTTACTGGTATGCAAACTACATGAAATTCTCACTCAAGATTAACCAGTGAAAGACATGTCCAATATCAAGCAGAAAATTAATGATATTAACAGATCTGTTATATGAAGACCTCACATCCTCTGAAAAAAACGCAATCCAAAAATGATTCATCTTAAACTCTCAAAGCAACAATTGCAAAACAGAGAATATTTAATAAATACCTGATATGATCTAACTTGTTTTAGTAGGGCTTCAGAGCACATAGCTAAATCTCCTCTAATTTTATACCATCTTGCATATAGGTCCCATATATCTGCTCTACTCTCAGTTCTGACTATCTGCATCAATGTCACACTTGTTTAGGACTTGCCACTGTGTCATTCTGATTGAGAAAAAATTGTTAAATCACTTATCCAACACAAACAGAGCCAACATTCACAACATTTCCAAGTTGGTTAACTTGCAAAAATATTATAATCAAAGTGTGGATTCATCTGGCTCAGCCACCAGCTCGGCCAAGTTTGCCAAAACCATGATTACTAACAGTGGGAATATGATAGATGAAAACTCATAGGTTTATCATTCCCCATGAAAAGTGTAGTCTCCATTTGTTTATTCTTTCTTCTCTCTTTTTCCCTTTTGGACATTTCTTGTATGCTTACCCTGGTTTTCTCTAAGTTCCTCACATTCTTCCCTCTTCCTCAGTAGAACTCTCCTTCTCCAACCTATAGTCCTACAGTAGAGCATTTCCTTGGTAGAAACATGGCGCCCAAAAGACCAAGTTGTTCTCAAAAAGTGACCAAGATCTTACTTAGAATCACACATTTTAAAAAAAATTGTCCGTATGCTTGGATCAATTCTAACAGATGGAAAAAAAGGAAACAATCTTAAAGGGGAAAAATATATAAAAACCTGCTGCAGAATTTTTCCCAGCAACTCTATCAACTGCTCAGTTTCCCTTGGCCTTTCACCTTTTGACTCTGACTCATCCATACAACCATTATGATTAACATCCACAGAACTAGAATTACAATCATCAGTCACTGCAAGGCATATAAAATCTCTACCTGAAGCCTGTGCCTCAATTTCTTGCATTATTCTCTCCAACAATGCAACATCAATTCTTTTGATGTTACTCAACTGCAAAACCATCTTCACTGCTTCCAGAGCCTGCCAATAGAAAATAAAATTAGAAAAATGCACCAACATGTTGTACAATAGTATTAATCTCATCCAAGAGAACCTGCTGTTGCAACATTGTTTCAGTCAATTGTCTCCTTAAATCATAAGTGCATAGATGCTCAAGCAGAGAGAAAAACAATGAAAGCAGTACCGGAATGAGACTGCCAACAAGAATCTCCAAGAAAAAGATTATGGCAATTGGTGAGAATTGGACTAAAAGAAATATGAAGCTGCTGTGGCTTCAACACAAATTGGAAAATTTGTTTCATAAGTGAAATGTAAGACTCGAACCTCAGGTTGGCCCATAACAATAAAAGTTAACATAGATCTTCACAAGCTCTATCAAAAAACAAAAGGACAAGCATGCAAATTTAAGAATACCTGTTGAATATTGCCCACATCCATGGCTACTTGACTGAAGTTTTCCCACAATTGCCAGCTTTCTCGTCTGTCAGAAAGTTGTATTATATGCGACCTGGTTACAAAGTGCAAGCGCGAGGAAAATGCTGTGTGTGTGCATGTGTGTGTGTCTGCGAGAAAGAACATCAAAGAATAGAAAAATGTTTCATAAAACTGGCATACTTAAATTTGAGGGCCTCCTTGAAAGCAATGAAAGACTCTTTGCTCCTCTTCTTGATCATATGTCTGCATGAAGTAGTTTGAAACGCCAATAATCTTAATGAAATTTAAGCATCTCATAACTAAAAAAAAGATATACTACTGAACTACCAGAAACCTAACCATATATTCTTGTCTCCTAAGATTTTCATATTACGCTTCTTGTTTTTTTTTTCAGTTTTGCAACTTGGACAAAAGTAGTGGGAGAGGCAGAAATTGAGGATTATACACAGATCAAAATCAGGAGCCTATGCAATTGAAATAGACAATATATCAAAAGACGTCCAAACAACATACTAGAAAAGCATAATCCACTATAATATAGACACAAGAAGCATGAATAAATAGTCACAATGGACCTCCATCTAAGCTCATGTTTTGCTCTTCCAAACCAACTCATAACAGCAAAAGGAATTGATTGACTCTAGTACATTGTTACATAACTCTCAAAGTGCAAAACTCTTCATCAAATGAATTTGCTGTTACCCGGTAAAAACCAAAAACCTTTAAGAACCATCTATGCACCTTCCAACTTTTAAAACAATGCAAAATCAAGGATTTACTGAATGGAATTAATTTCCATCAAATTAAGCTTTTCCTCCTTATTTTCTTGAAGATCATCTAATTTCAGAATCCTATGTAATCTTTGATGGAGAACAAGCCTTCTGAGGAGACAAAACTCTACCTTCATCCACATCTCATACCAGAATCATCCCTACAAAAGGTTTATTCTGCCACTAGATCCTTTACATTCATCCAGATCCTCCCCATTTCTAGTTGCCAAAGCTGTATATAAAGATTTCCAAACTACAAAGCCTATATTTCCCTGTCATGCAAATGGCACCCCCTGCTGGATGGATGACACACATGTAAAAAGAAAGAAGATTAATCTAAATACTTTTACCTTACTTTTCGTTCAGACATTTGTTAGGGTTTTAAAAACTGAGTAGAAATATGTCACAAACAGGAGCAATCTCAAAATTATGCTATCTTCATGGTTTACACAACCTTTGTATAAGTCCTGAGAATTACATATATTCTCTTTCAATTCTAAGATAGCTTATTATGAAACCTTAAATTATCTACACGAACAACTGTATTGCTTTTTGAGTGCTATTCACAACAAACTAACAGCCAATAAACTTCATTTCTTTCTTAATCTAGTCAAAACTGGAACTTCTCCCTTCGTCTCATATCATTAAAAATCTCAAACTAGACACTACCAAACGGTAAGCTTCCAAGTTCCCCACTGGTTCCTGTATCCTTACACCTGTCAGTCCAGCCAGTAAAGCAGCCTTATTCAGTCCTCAAACAGGCTGCACCAATTTGATTGGACTCCTCTATAAGTCCAATGAGACTATTGAAGCTCTAAAAGCTTCAATATCCAGGCTGTTAAAACCTCCCCGAAATACAAACTGTTTCACTTGTTCATTTTATCAAATTGTAACAAACCTGACATCTTTCACTTCCATTTAGAGCTGAAATCCACCTTCAAAACCTAACGTTTCATCTGATCTTTCTTTTTACTTACTGTCAGGTCTCATTTTGTTAACTTTATTCCTTATTCTTTCTACAATCAATTCCCAATTATCATCAGTGTGACAATCCAAAATCATCTGAAAAAAAATTTTGGCAGATAGAAGATGCAAGCAGAAGCTCATTATAATTGGTTCACCCAAAGAGCAGAATGATAATGTGAAAATGACGTACAAGCAAGCAATGTTATTCCAAGCTTCACCATTGTCTGGATCAAGTTTAACTGCACGAGTAAATGCTTCCAAAGCCTTATCAACATCCCTAGCCTGTATTGCAATTTTCATGATCAGAATCAGAACCTGTACAAATATAATAACAATATTCTCCATTATCAGTCACCAAATAATTGTGAAAGTCCAGTCAGATGGAAAAGTAATCATGAGGTACCTTCAAAGCAGCAGCACCAAGAGCAAACCAACCATCTGAATATAAAGAATTCAAGGTCATTGCAGACTCCCTGCATCATAAGCAAGAGCAATTCATCAATCTCTAAATGAAGTCCAACTGCACGATAACCAGGCATTTCATGGGAGACAGGGAAAAAAATAAGTAAATGTACCAGAGGACTTTAGATGTCTCATAATCTCCTCTGTTATATGCACTACGAGCAAGAGACCGCTGCCATAAGAAACAGGAGTTGTTTCAAGAAAAATTCTGCACTACAGGCAAAGAGAAGGTCATCTAACCATATGAGACAAAAAAAAACCTTTGCTCGTGCAGATTTATCATTTGAAACTTCCAGGGCTTTTTCATAGCAGCTATCATTATTTGTAACATCTCCCAGTGAACACCTAGAAAATAAGTTCTTCCAAATGTCAATAATGTTACAGAAAACAGGGAGCTCAGAAAAAGAGAGAGGAGCTATATAGAAAATTGGTTAACTTTGACACAAATTATCTTGTCATTTGGTTTATAGCTCTTGCAACAATACCAGAGTTAAGGGCGGAACTGAAATTTAGAACCATAACCACAGTTGAATATAAAGAGAGGTAAGGAGCATATTAAAACTGTAGCTACAAGAGTTCCTCGAAACATTAGGAGTCCAGCATCATCACACGTAATTCCCATGTGACAAATGGGAAGAAGAAAGAAGTGGATGAGTTTAAGAAGCATACCAAAAAAGAAAAAAGTGCAAAACACAACAATGCAAAGAAAACAATGAATCAGGAGATATTCTTGTCAACCTTAGTTTGAAAGACAATTGTGCATTACATTTATGCTTCAGGTTTTGTCATGTTAAAACAAAACAAAAGTTAGAAATGAGCTGAAAAATGTCCGAATCAAGCATAAATTTTCCAAAGGTATCATGCATGATCATGTATTCTCTGTTTTAAAAATGAAAAAGAAAAGATGAGTCCACCAAACATAGAATTTATATAAGTTGGCTGCCAACAAAATATTGAAAAAAACTTCTTTCAGTAGGTTAAAAAAAATTAATCCCAATACTTGAAAACATATAACCATGTCTACTCTTAGCCATCCAGCTTAAATAGAAATCACAACAGAGCATGGCAGATTTTCAGAACTAATGAAGAAGGTACCTATAAAAGGAAAGAATGAAATAACAAAATATAACAAAAAATAATATAAAAAATTAGATGATTAATACTCCAACAAGTCACGGTGTTTTATTATTTTTTATACAAAATCAAAATAGAGATTTACTCATTACTTAGCATGATCAACAGACAGGAAAGATAAAAAGGACCACTTCTATTTAACATTGTGCGCAAAGTAAAACCACATGCTTGTGCCAGAAATCCAACCAAAAATAAGTGCCTAATCCCCCAAAATAGCAACAAATTAGTGAAATCCATTGAGATCTTCAAGCAAGGACAATAAACATAAGGCAAAAGAATATACACAGGTTAGCATCAATGTCACTGCCTACATTAACAGAATTGGCCAAGATAATACAGTTTGATGACTTTCTAATGCAGTAATTTTGCTATTTTGACCATGAACTAGGTAAAATGTTTCCTATGTTCTCAGCCAAGTGGCAACATTAGTCCACAATCTTCCCTTGTTCATGAAATGGGTTATCCTGTTTATTTCCTACTTAAAGTAGCATATTTTGACTCAAGACTAATTGATTCATGTATAACCATCTTCTCATGTGGACAAAAGAGCCTATTTGGTTTCTTCAATTCTTATAATTACCATTTTACACTCCTTTGTCCTTTTAAGCAACACATTCAATTCAACCTCATTTGTCATTTGGTGGGTTAATATCTTGTATGGTATAGGAATGTGCCAGCTGGGGTAACATAATCATTCCCAACAGGGCAAAAAGAAAAAAAAAACAGAGAATAAGCATAATGCAGCTGACATTGTCGAATGCAATCTGGTCCAACATTTGAAGTGGCAAAAAGCTGAATTAGATCGACTTGGTCTGCAAACAGCTCCAAGATCAGATCAACCAATGCCATGAACCAAAGTGCCAATTTTAGCAAGATTGAAGTAAATAAAAAATTAAATTAAGCAAATCAGATTTTTTCTTTTTCTTTCTGGTTTAGACTACACCAAACTATGTCAATCATCCTTTTGTAATCATCAAATATAGAACACTTTTATATACCCCTCAAATGAATGTTAAAGATGACAACATTAAACTGACTCCTGACACACCATATTCAGAATTCAATATTTTTATCGAGGAGAACAGCAGCTATGCTCAATACTGTGCTACATTTCAATTTCTCCAAACATATCACTTGTTAGATAAATTTTCATAAGACAATAAAAAGAAAATGATAGAAGAGAGTAAAAGGTAAAAAGAACACGGAGAAAAAAGGAGAAGGTTTGTGTACCACAATCTAGGGTCATTAGGCATTTCAGACAGTCGAATCTTGATGAGCTCAACTGCAGCTGCTTTTTTACCCAGTAGGCTGTTTTTAACATTATATGCCAAATGAGATTTCCACCAGTACAGGACCCATAGAACAATGACTAAAATCAGGCAAAAAGAAAAGCAAGATGCAGAACAGCAGGCTATCAAGGAAAATCTTACCGGTTACAATATATTAAATTGTCCCATAATTCTAAGCCCTCATAGATTGTAATTGCCTCCCCCACTAAACCGCAGCTAACTAAAAGTTGAGCATACTCCCTAAATCAAGAAAAGCAGCAAGTAAAGGAAAAATGATCAAAAGAACCAAAAGAATGACAACCTACACAATTGACTCTAAAAATATCTGGAAGACGCTCAGATTTAGAAACATTAAAGAATGTAGCAAGGTGCACAAAAGAGAAGGAAATCATTTTACTTCTGCAGGGCAGGAATAGTAGGAATGTAACCCATGTAGCAGAAAGGAATCCTTTGTGCCACTCCAGGCAAAGACTTATGGATACCCTCAACCTGAAACAATGCAAAAACTTTTCATCCAGCAAGCTATGAGGAATTGAAAAAGGTTTCAGGACACGCAGGAAGATGGAGACAAACGCACTCAATGCAAAAACAGTGCATCAACAAAACTCTAAACGCATAAGTGATGAAAATCAAATTAGAGGTAATTAGTTCTCAATTAAAAAACAGTGATGAAACAAAGTACAACCATATTCAAAGAAATTTTACGGCACAGATGAACTCCACAAGGGAAACTACTGAAAATGTTCTGCTCAAGAACCATAAGCACGAGACTTTTGTCCAAGTTATAATCACTTTTCAGTGGTTTCAAAACAAGCATGGGGCAAGCATGCTTTATCTTGACATTAGAGAACTTTAAAGCCTTATATACTGCAAATTTGAAGCAGACTGCACATGGGAGTCCATAAGCCTAAAATAGGGTTTTGAATGCCTTTTTTCAAACTCATTTTGATTTATTAAAACAACATGTTTTACCTCATTTGTGTTTATAAATAACTCTACAATAATAAAAGGGTGTCCCAGTTTACGAGACTTCTACACTACAGGGTCTAGAGAAAGATTAAATGTACGCAACCTATCCCTGTCTTAAGAAAGAGGCAAACAATTCTATGATAATTTCTATGATAATAGCTAAGCAAAAGGTTGGAGTTCTGAGAATGATCTGGGGAAAGCTATCTAGGATTCCATTGATGATTGATAGATATATTTCTTGGGCATATCTCAAGCACATTCCAAAACACCCCAGAATCTAGCACTAAAACTGCTGGCAGGGAAAGAAAACCAGCAATATCATCAAAAACCTCCAAGGATCAATATATCACACTCAAAGCTAAAAAAAATTACACAAGAACCCAATATGTTAAAAAAAGGGACCCAAATAAACCTTGAACCAACCAGGTTCCTCAGCATAGGATTATCATGCAATATATAGCCTGACTATCTTTGAAAACCTCAATATGGATTATACAAGCAATTATGAGTGTGCAAGGAAAACCAAAATCTGAAGTTTTTCTCAATCTTTTTTATTTCCTGGAGCAACTATCAAGACACATAATCATTGAATTTGTCCTCCAAATACCTTGCAGCAATTGAGGGAAAAAGAAGAGATTGGTGTAACTCAAAAGAACTACCATGTTAAAAAGGATTATAATCCAAAGGGAAATGTGCTACCTACCAATTTTCCCATCATTTCCAGAGCGCGTTCCTTTGTGTGAGTGCGACTTGACTCCCACCGAATACGTAAAAGGTTATTAAGATATCGTAGCTGTATTGCCGGGGGGGGGGGAGAGCAAAAATAGAGAAAAAAGTAAGCAGATAGAAAGGAAAATCATAAGACAAATTTTGTGATTAAAGGTCCATTAGCAGCAGGAATTCAAGCTGAATGCTAAATGGCATGAAACATGCTTACTTTGGTACATTGGGGTCAAGGGGTGACACTTTTTAAAAGGTTTGGTTCCACATGCTTGTTTTGCATAAAATTATATTGGTAAACAATATTTGTAACTTCACACAAAAGGATGTAACCAAATGTATTCCAGTTAACACCTTAAATCATTAGGTGGTGAAATCGTAAGCCAGGCCAAGCCTCATGTGTTAGTAATAAGAGATTTTATACTTTTGACACACCCCTTGACATATTCTAGACCAGATAGAAAGTGACACAATATAACTTGAATTGAAAAATGGGCCAAATCAGTGTTTTTAAGAGTACTAGATGCCTTGAGGGGATCAGGGCTCATGAAGCCTAGGCACAAGGCTCAAGCGTGCGCCTGGACGAAGTGAGGCACATAAATAAAAATAATGCCAAATTGCTAAAATAGACATATAAGCTAGACCTCACTATAACAAAAAAGTGTTTGGTTGAACAAACGAAGAAAACAAAATCAAAAGGTGAAACAAAATAGGGAGACAAAGGGCCATGAGTGATAGAGAGAGCTAGAGAGAGGCAGAGACAAGGACAATGCATTTAATAGAGGTAGATAGAGGAGAGAAATTTGAGATTTCAGTTGAATAAGACAAGAAAGGAAAAAATGTAACAGAAGAGGGACAAGAATGGTAGAAAACATTTAAGACTTTTATCCTAAAATAAAGGAGTTATCTTCCCCTGAGTGTTTGAGTTGTACCAGAACTCCATGTTTCTATGAGAGGTGAACTTTTTAAGTGCCTTATACATGCATAAACTATGTGCCCCCCTGCACCTTAGGTGCACTTCACAGAAGTTGCCTCCACAGAAGTTGCCTCACCTGGCAACTAAAAGGCGCTGGACTCCTAGTGCCCTGTGCCTTGCACTTTAGGTGCACCTGAGGTGTGCTTTTAACTACACTGGGCCAAATCATGTACCAGAAGCCACTAACACATTGCTAAACTGATTAGATTGTAAACATAGAAGGAATTGAACCACAAGAGGCAGACAAGGGACGATGAACCATATCTACTTAAAAGCTCAAGTCATTAGGTGATAAAATCCATAGAAAATATATGCAAGTATTGTATTTTATCAATGTGAAACTCTATACTTTTAACATTAACTTGGTAGTGCATGAGAGCCCCACACAATGGGGCTTGGAAGGGTGATATGTAAGCAATCTTGTTCTTGTTTTTACAAAGAGATTCTTTCTACAACTTGACCTCCAAATCAAATTTGAGGAATTCTACCGTTACATACCACACAATAATCAATGAATATTTCAAAAGTTCAAATGTATTGATTGATAGCTAACATTTCAAGTAAATATTAAGCAGCTTAGGGGTAGCTTCTAAGATATTGACCTCAAAATATGTTATGACATAATGCAGCTCTTATAGATTAGATGATGAGTATATTATGAAGGTTCGGCAATGCCTCCTGTTGTTCCAAAGCTAATAGTAATAGGTTGCCCTTTCCAAATGCACTACTGCATTCCAATAGAAAACAAAACCCCATGCAATAAAAACATGTAACCAAGAACATTAGATTCAAATTACCATAAATTTACCAGCTTTATAACCACATATTTCTGACAGAATTTATGCCAAATAACTGTAAAGTCTCTTCCAACTTACAATAAATAATGATGACTGCTGAGAATCAATCGCCTCGATATATGGAGCCATATTCCACCCTGAAACAGTAATTAGGAAATTAAAAAAGTATGTAAGCTACATGTTGAAGTTTAATGCACTGATATACAGTCAATCACTGAACTGTGTCCTTATAAGCCAATAGAAAAACTAGACATTACAGCAATTAATTGAATCTTAAGCTATTAGATTTGATGGTTTTTCTTTGGGGTGGGGTGTCTATATATCATTTGAGCCATATTAAACACATATAAAGTGTAAGGCCCCTTAAAACCTCCCACTTCCAAGATTAAACAATAAGAACAAGACAAGCATGAAAACAGCGATAGCATGTTAAATAACAAATAAATTAATTAAAAAAGAAGAAGAAGAAGAAAAAGAACAATGCAAATCTGCAACAACAAAAGGCTCCCACGCAATGCTTCTAATCTATGCCTGAGATTGTATGGACAAAATTTCTTTCACATATTCAAATGCTGAATTTATAAATGGCATAGCCAGGTCTGCTAGTAGTATCTCATAACTAAGTGAGTTTTACCACACTTCTCCCCCAAAATTATTTATTCACCATTTTTTCCATTATGTTGTCTGAATGTGTGTCCAAAACAGCAAAGATGCAACTATTCATGATTTCAAACATAATGACTTACCTGCTTAGTGACACATTGTGCTTAGTCCAATTTCCCTAATGTTAGTTTGTTATAAATTTCAAATGGATCTAGTAGAAAGGTAATAAAAAGTCCCCCACCAATGATAAAAGCTTTGGAAAAGTGTATAAGGTGCATTGGCCCTTTTCAGTCAAAGCTTAATGGAAACATGAAAACTCTTAAAAAAGTAAACACAATTTTGATGTTTAATAAATAAAAATAAAAAACCAAGAACTTTGCTCCACCATGTGGACAAAGTACAAAGTTTTTCTATAACTTTAAGGGCAATGCCATGATTTGAATAGAAAATATGCAAATTAAACAACATGGTACTCCAATAATGCAGAATTGAACTTCTTATACATGATCTTCAGGTAATGGTGTTGTAACTAAAAGCAGAAGTTAGGAACTTATTTGATCCACATAGAACCTTTGTGGGAGTTCCCATCCAGAGAAAAAAAGGGGGAAAGGTAAAGGGGACAATAATGCTCCCCATTCGAATCCCAGACCTCACTTATAATTAAATTCCCCCTTCCCATTCCAATTGGACCCAAAAAATAATAGAAATGAAACAAAAGGGATGAAAATAGTATCAACAAGGCAATAAAACAAGAAACATGCCCAATTTCATTGTATATCAACTAGATGAAAACTTCTAAAAGCACCCATGTCACACCATGTAGACACCAAATAAAAATACCCACACCTAAAGCCCATGCTTTGATACATGTAGGTCTAAAGAATTCCCAGCATTTTCTCCAATCATTTATGCCAAATCATCAAAAACAATCACTTTTCAATCTTCCCAAGAACACAGCCTCAAACACATTTAAATAACATATCATCAATAGCCTTGTGAGCCAACTTTGCACCCTAAAATTTTGGCATTAATAATTACACATGATATGTGAGGAAGAAAACTAAAAGAGAGAACCCCTTGCTTACCCTCCTTAGCACAGAAGAGGACCAATAAATAAAAACAATTGCCATCAAACCTATTTGGACTCGACACATATAATGTCCTACAAAGATATTGCAGCATTCCAATTGTACTATTGAAGCCAAAAATTGATAAAATTAAGAAGACAGATGGTGTCTTCCAAACATTTATGTTGCAATGGTGATGTACAGGGTTCAGATTTCAGAATTGCAGTGCAGGAAGAATAGCAATGGCAATAGCAGTCAGGGAAAAAAAATCACAAAATGAGGATGCATTATTGGCCATAGCAACTGGCAAAATCTTCTCACAACTGTCTCAGCCAGCTAGTAGGTCATCTGATTGTTAGCTGTTGGTCAAACTTATTTAATGATTTGTCTGCTATGTCAGTGGTCAGAACAGTACAAAAGTAGGTCAGTGTGATGATTGATGAAGAACCTGCCATTCTGTGTACTTCCATTTCTCTATTTTGTCTCCCCCCCTAAAACTTTTCCTGTATTATTTTTCTTTCTTATTTTCCACATACATTCTTGTTCTCTAATTCTGGTAGTTCTAGAGTTAATAAGGAGCTTTGCATGCAGAATCCCAAACCTTCCAAAAGTCAAACCTCCAATCTACACACCCCAAAGGGGAGAGAAGAAAAAAAAAAAGCATCTTAAAAGAGAAGGAAGAACCAGAACATCACTCATTAGATTTCTAAAATGATGAAAATGTCACAGAATTGAAAATGTTTTGGGTCCACTTGGAGTGGGGGAGTGGGATTTAACTTCAATCATGTATTTGAAAATTTTAAAAGTTGCAAATAGGAACATCACAAAAGAGAGCAATGATAAAGACAAGGAAACACCATTAGAAGAATAAATTCTTCCAAAAAATATTCCCTATCTTAATGACAAAAAAAGGGGGTATATCCAATAGACAAACTTCCAAGAGTCCATTGAGAATTTTCCCACAAAATTCCATAAAAAAAAGGGGAAAAAAGAAAAGAAAAGAGGAAAAAAGAAATAATAGTGCTCTTCCATATTAAAATGAGTTGGTGATGGATATCATTTTGAAACACTTTCATTATTATTTTGTGCTTGAAATTAGCAAAACTCTATGGCGTGATAGGACTCATTGAGGACCAAAGTCAAACATTGCAATCAATGCTAACAGAAGGTTCAGTTCATTATTCCGACATATACAAAATGACTTACTTTGCAAATCATCATCTCGGTGACTTTTCTCAATTAATAGGCAGTGTGCCAGAGCCACTGCCTGTTGAATTGTGTTTAAAGAAGCAACACAAACAGAATCAGCATTTTGATTGCCTTGTGCTCTCATTCCACATTCATTACCATTCTCTATTAATTTTGGAGTCATAAGTACTTCTGAAGCTTCCGAGGTTCCATGTTGACACGGATAAATATTAACTTCAGGATTTGTAGAATTGTATGTCTGTATTCCGTCGTCGTCATCATTTAATGACCTTCCACTAGCAACCAGTACCCGTTGTGCCTTTGGCATATGCTGTATGCAAGAATAACCCTAGGGCTAAGAAGGTAGATTTGTACAGAATTGAAAACAATATAATCTAGAGTGTGTACCTGATACAAAGTACGGTAACCAAGAACCCCAGTAACAGAAAGCTGAATTCCAGCTGCTCCTTCAGCTGACTCAAGATGCAATCTGTTACCATAGAAATCCTTCAGCTAAAAGAAAATCAGAGGACTATGAAAAAAAACACAGAAAAAAATTGATCACAAGGCTGGAATCTCTAAGAAATATTTTTTTCTATAATAGGAAAATATTTGAAAAGACAATCATTGAGCACATGTGGGATGGATAATCAACCATGCAGGTTGTAGAGCAATGAAACCCACAGATTAGAGACTACCCAATGCATGGTTGTAACATAGGAGTAGTTTTTTCTCTTTTTTTCTAATTTCCCTTAATTCAGGATAACTGTATATGTGTTGACAAATTTAGTTGCAAAATGCACATCAATCAACACCCTCACTCAAGATGAACACAAAGAAATTACCACAATGCCATTATTGTGTTTCATTTTCCTTTTTTCTTTAAATGCAATTGGAAAGAAACAGAAATTTCTATATCAAAATTCTGTGATCCAAATGGTCTAAAAGGGCATGGGCACTAGAGGTGGCAAAAGCTGACACAACCTGAGCAACCTGTCTTAACCTGCCCAAACTCCAATTTGACCCAACCCAAGTTGTTTAAAAAAGTCAATGACCCATCATCCAAACTATCAAAACTTGAAACAGCCTGCAACCTGAATAACTTGAACCAAAATGACTCATAAACTAATTGACCCAACTCAAATCAAAGTTATCCGAACCCATATCTCAAAGAACACCAACCTGTCAAACCCGAAACTTGTTCATAAGCTTGGGAATTCGAGCCTGACGTTGTCTAATATTTTTATTTTCATCAATTGATCCTATTTTTTATGATACATTTGCAAAAAAAAAACAACATTTTAATTATTTTACTTTTTATGGAATACATTTTAACAATATTAGTATGTCATAACTAATATGGGAAGAAAATTACGCATTTAAGTTTTATGTTGAATTAAGAACAATAATCAAGTCAACTTAAAATCTTAAGTATTTGTCTCCAAAAGTTGAAACTATTACTTGAAATTACCTAAACCCCAAGAACTCAAAATTACACATGCCCAAATAACTGTACACAAAAAGATATGATAATCAAAGTATTGAAACCAAGTTACCCAAAACCCTAAAAATCTCCAAAATCCAAAAAGTTCAAAATTCAAAATAACCTAAGACCATTTGCCACCTCTAACAGGCACTAAGTAGTACGCTTCTCATATACAAATAAAGAGGTCCACAACCATTGATATTCAACTAACCCTCTTGGACAGTCAATAACAAGGTCTACTTGAATGGCTCACTATATTACCATGTAATAAGAAATGGTAACACAGATTGAAGTAAGCAAACACATTTAAACATGTTTTGTGGTAAGTTCTTCATCCACATAACAGATGATTATCATTTTGTTCTAGCAACTAAATGCTTACAATGAAAAAATCCTCATAAATGGGCCCTTAAACATGAGATTGACCCTAAATTAGTCAACTGTGTTTGAAATGCTAATCATATCGATCCAAAAATAAGATTAAATTTAATTAAAAATTCTCATCTTTGCAAAGAGAAATGTGAATTTGTCACTGAATTTTATTTCAATTTGGGTCACCAGCAAAATAAAAACAATAACCATTGATTTTCACCAGAGCACAGCAAACTTGCCCACTTGGTGAGAGGTGAAAAGACTATCACACTACTCATAGGAAAAAAGATAAACGAAGCTAAATTAAAACTGTGGGGGTAAAATGTAAAGTTCAGGAGGCAAAATCTTCTCTAATATTCTATCAAACAAAACTAATCAGTTGGCATCATACAATAAAGGAACATGGATAGGTTATCATATTCATGCACAGACTAAGCAACAGGTGGACATACCACATAACAAAAATTAATTATTCTGATTTCTTTTGCTAATACTATTCATTTAAATTTACTTTAATATTTAATATCTAATCACTATACCAGTTAGTTTTGATAATTCTTTACTATTTGTGGCACAACAGGGGTAAAGCCTGAGGTGAACCAGGCGGGTTGCCTAAGTCTTGAGATAATAGCTAAGAAAGAAGCATATGAGTCATGTGTTACATAATGAAAATTAATTATTTTGACTTGTTTTACTAAAAATTTAGCCATCCATGGTTCTAAAAAACTGAATCTGACACAACACATTATATTCACGAAGTCTTCTAAAACCATAAAAGTACGTGTTGAAAGAGTACCTGAAGGCGTCGACGCGTCCGTAGATATATTCCATTACCCCTGCTTCTAGATGGACTGTGGAGACAATAGCCATAGCTTCATAATCATGCAAATTAGCACTCCAGTAACTTTTTACTTGTTTCAAAGTGCCAAAGTGATGTAGAGTTTCATCCATACACACTTGCAAAAGATCAAATAAAGAAGAACATAGCTCATCCAAAATTTGCTGTTGAATGAGTAAGAGTCTTGCAAACCACCATGAAATGCTTCTGAGTCCATATATGGAAGAAATGCTTCCTTCAAATAACAAATCTTTTGTCCTCATGACCAACATTTTAGCAAAAACTAGATACTACAGAACAACAAAGAAATTCATTGGGGTAAAAAATTAAGAAAAAGAATAAGAATCCATGAAGGAATCCTGGATTAAGTTCTCAGCATTCAGCAAATAATCAAAGACAGAAAAAAGAAGGTACAAGTTATGCAATCTTCCCCTTGCAAAGAAGAAAAGAGAGAGAGAGATTTATGCATCCATTGTATAAATTCATATATGCAAAGAACAATTATGTACCAAATCAAGCTCCTAGTTCTTTACAAAATGAAATATATAAACAGATATAGACACAATTGAGCAAAGAAACTGATTTGAGTACCTGAAGATTAGCAACCTTGCCTAGCAAATGAGACCCGTCAGACATGAGCTGACCATGCGCCCAATTTTCCCAATCTACAAATTCTCCACCTTCTGACACTTTGAATGGCAGAGGACATTTTGGTAATGCAACTACAGGTCTTTCACATACAATCCATAGGATGACAGAAACAAATATCAGACCATGACTGACAATAATAAATAAAGTTAACACAATCCTACTCAATTATACAAAAATATATACACCCAATCACTTTGGCAAAATTTATGGTAACTTCAAAGTCATCAAAACTGTGATGACCATTGTAACTTTGTTTAAAAAAAAAACTTGCAACATTGTAAATAAAATGTTGTAAGTTCTTCGCCTATAAGTTTTAACCTTTTTTTTTTTTTTGCAGATTTTACACCAAAATACTGAGGAAGGTACATCTTTTGTCTTCAAAATTAAAACTTTTATTTTAAATATATATATATATATATCAAAAAATTACGAAAACTTAAAGTCACTAAAATGACTTTTTCTGTTTAAAAAAAAAAAAAACAGAGAGAGTTACCCCGTGATATTGGACTGAGTGAAACAGGAGAAGGCGGCGACAGCAAGGCAGACAACGAGAATAACTCGACAGCCACTTTCCTTAACATCAACGCTGTCGTCTTGCAGAAACGAATCCAAGCAGACCAGCAACTGTGAGTAGAACCGGTCGGCCGAGTCAGAGTCGGTGGCAGCATCTATGGCAAAAATGGGGCCAACGGCGGCAGAGAGGGCCTGCAGGTAGTTTCCAGCCTCGATGGAGTTGAGGACGTGGTCGATGTGGGCGTCGAGATTGTTCTCACACTCTGAGGGCGGTGATGGAGGGGATTGGGACTCTGACGATGGGGGAGCGACGGTGCAACGGAGGAGACGTAGCTCGTAGCCACGAAGAATCTCGCGCTGACGCTGCTGCTGCTCCTCCCCCTGTGTTGGTTCCGCCATTTTCAATTACGATAAACCCCGAAGTTCAGTTCAATACAATTCAATCCTCGCTTTCGGTCTGGCGCCGACTTTAGGGTTTAGAATGGGGTTTTACCTTTTATCTTGTTGGTATTTTCCTGTTTCCTATTTTGATATTTTTAATATAGTAAACATACGTAATTAATTTTCAATCAATAATTAATATTCACGTGAATATTTGGATGATTGTACCGTGAACTCTGAGACTAGAGAGCTAGAATTAAAAATTCCCAATTTTGGAATACTCACTGGCATCTCAAAATGAAACTTCAAATTACTAATTTCTTGATCGTTGGGCTCATGGATTGTCAGGAGAACATTTTGTAGGGGACGCTTTGATTTAGCTGATGGATTGTCAAAAATTGTTATTCGATAATTATCTTCTGCTTTGATCAAACACTGTTAATTCCATACGTTAATTATCAAAACCATCCACGTTAATTAATTAGATAAATCGAAGCCTATTGATGTATATGTACGTGTGTGTGTGTGTGTGTAAATTAGAGCCAATAAAATACAACTATTTGGAAAACCAATTTGCAGAGTGAGGAGGGGGTGTGTGTGTGAGTATTGAAATTACTATAAATAATTTATTGGAAGTTAAATACTCGTGATGAATGTTAAAAACAATTAAATAGGATACAAATGGTCACATTTCTAAATTTAGTGATTACTAAAATTACCAAATATCAACTTAAAATGCTTCAATTTGATTTTAAGTTCTCAAAAACTTTCAGTCGACCCTTCCTTCTTTCACACAATGATAATAGATTTGATTTTTGAAAAATAAAAAATAAAAAATAAAAAAGGCTATTACTGGTCCATAGAGTGTACTTTTTCGGTGAGTTTAGTTTGAGGTCAGTCCACTCTGTTGCATGTATTAGTTACAACAATGACCTGTTAATCATTAACTTTCGGGTGAACCGAAGAGAACGTGAATCTCATCCAACTTTCTCGTATAGAAATAGATAGGACTGTCCAAACGTTTTGGACTGTGGCTCACACTAATTGGTTAGATTTCAAGATTTGAGTGATGCATTTGAAGCTAGACATCCTAATAAACTTTCAAGATATATGCAGCAACTTGATTTGAACAAAAGATAGGTGAAGTGTTGCATTGATAAGTTAGATTTGTGGACTTGGCCAGGAGGGAATTAGAAGAAATTGTCATAGTCCAAGTAAGGTTTAAATTATTCAAAATAAAGTTTGATGGGACTGAATCTCTATTTGGGATAAACTCTCAACACTTCAATTATTCCCATCAACTATAATTAGCAAACATTTACCAAGACCTTCAATGTTTTCATTTTAATCTGTTAAGAAATCAATCAGCTTTAGGTTAGAAAGTTGTTTAATCCTGTTCAATAGGTCCAATAGATTAATGTCAAGTATTCCATGGATTTCACTTTCAAATTACATAATGCCATGCAAAACGAGACAAGTTTGTGTTGATAGAAAGCCGCCAAGAACTTCTCAAAAGGCTAATCTGAATTGGGAAAAGAAATGTCATTCTTGTGCCATTAGATGCATGAGTTAGTAAATACATCTACTCCAAGGCGAAGAAACTTCGTGACATGTCCCCCCCCCCAACCTCTTGTCGGTAAGGTGGTGCGATGCAATGTTTTGTAGTATCAGAATGGACGTGTCAAAATGCAATCCTTCAAAGATCACGAGCCCATGCATCCCATCATGGTGGCCTTAGGGAGGAGGATCAGTCCTTCCACCCAGCGACCGTATGAACGTCCCAAGTTGTTCCATAAAATTGAATCCCATGTTCCCGGCTGCTGGAAATTGAAGTCATAAAATATAAATACTTCGATTGGAGTTTACTCGACGGCTCAAGATCTTTGAGTTGAGTCACTGACCTTTTGCAACATGGGTCATAAAACTATTTCTAGTCCATGTCAAGATTCATCCTCCCCAATGCGACCAACCTTATTTTTTGATCGATGGAAAACTGAAATTGCCTGTGATTGGTTTCAAGGGGTCAATTGGAAACATAATTTTTTTTTTCCTTTTAAAATTGCAGTCATGTGGCTCAGTTGGTTTGCACGCACCATATTGGATCTGCATATTTATACCGTCTGATCATAGGCCACTCATTTTCAATGGAACCAACAAAATTTTAAGAAATTGCATTGTGGCCTAATACTAATAATTGAACACGGATCAACCAAGAAGATGAATGGATATCAAACACATCAAAAGCCACTCTTTAGGATTGTTGTTAAGACAAAATTCTTTTGAACCTAACGTCATAAGGAAGAATGTTAAGAGAAAAAAAAAAACATTGCCACTTGTGCTGCGGCTGATTCTGGACTAGCAGCCGGGGAGGGTTGGATAGCTCTTCGCGCGGGCGGCCAACAGAACCCCTTCATCGGTCGTGGCCCCCGGCGTGGCCGGTGCCCCATCACCGGGTTGCGCACCGCCCCCCCGTGGCCGGTGCAAACACATTTTCAATTAAACCAATAAAATTTTAACAATTTACTTTGTGTCCTAATATTAAGAATATTTTAACATGGATCAGCCAACCAGATGGACGGAATATCCAACATAACTACTGAGGCTGTGCTTAGGATTTTGCTAAAACAAAAGTCTATTGGACATAACGTTGAGTCCTATCTTTCATACAGAAGAATGTTGAAAGAGAAAAACCAGATTAGCAAGAACATTATGATTCTAATTTCTGATATGATTCAACAGGGATGGTAGCCCCAAATGACAATGGTAACATGTATCTGGCACTACATACCGATTGCGAAAGATTCTTTTATAGAAATACATGAATCCAAATTTTGTGGAGTAGCAAAGCTGTAAAGTCGTAGGTTAGATGTATGAAACTCCAAATAGGTATTAGAAGGATGCTTGGATGTACTAGATATCTCAATACACAGTGAAACAAAGAACTTCAAAGATAAATCCGAAGTCAAGGAGTCATTGATTATCTTTTTGCTTAACTAGATGTCTAAATGCATAGCTTACAACCATAGATGTAACCCCTCAATGTGTTAGGTGCATATTCTGTCCCCAGAAAGAGCGTTTCGACAAACCTGTCAAATTGTTCTTGACATGTCTAATTCAACACGACGATATAGATGAGTACTTTCAGATCACCTCGCAACGTCAGAGAAGTTTTAGCCGCAGTCTTTAATGGCCGTATACATACACGACTAACACTCCGTCCAAAACTTTTTTGTGGCTTTTTCTTTGCATCATCTTCTCTCAGTGCAGTGGGCGAAACTAGAGATTTGCATGTGGGGTGGGGGCCTAGCGAACAAAAAAAAAAAAAGTACATAAAAGCATGGAAATGAATATATTACCAGCGATTGTGAGTATTGCCATGGCCTGAAAAAATAAAAATAATGATGTGACACCCACTGGGCGAGAGGTGGTGTTGTTGAAAAATCTTATGCTTTCACAGGAATGGCCGGAGGCGTAGGGTAATAGAGCCGTATAGGCCTAGCAGTTACGTACTAACGTGTCCGTCTCCGATTGTCTGTTGATCAATTATTGTTCGTGTCCTTTAGACGACAACGCAATGACCCTCTCCCGTCGACAACTCCTTCGACCCTCCATTGCTTTTATAGCCCAGTTTCTTCGTTGTCTCTCTCTGCCACCCACAACTCACTTCTTTTACCCTAACCATAAAACGGACACATGAACCTATTGTTTGCATGCAATCCTGGTCGTCGGATCATATAATATACAGAAAAGTTACACGTACATAGAACGTGAATACACGTTAAATTAATATAATTTTTTAATTAATATATAATTATAATTAATAATAAAAATAATAAATATGTAATCATTAAATGTTTTCAAAATTTTTTTCTAAATAGACTTAATTTACCCATCACATTTTCTTATATCAAATTTATCGATATTTTTGTTGATGATAATGTACGTTAGCGGTTATACATTATTTAATTTTTTTAAATATATAAACATTGATATTTTAACGGGTATGTTTTTGAAAAGAAAATAATTAGCCTTGAGATTAAGACTCATAATAACTTAGCATTTCCCTTCTTTCTCCCGACGATTTGCAAACTAAGTCATATCTATTATCATACGTCTAAAAAACAGAAGAAATATATATACTAAAAAGAATCAACTCATGGATTATTAACCGAACCTCCGTGAAATGTTGTTTCTTGCAGAAAGCTAAAAGAAATGTCTCTTCCAAATTTGACCTTTAGCTGGGTCTCTATTGGGTTTGACTTGGCTATAATAATGGCATATGAAATGCAAAAATGCACAATTTGTAAGTTTTTGCAACTTGATCAATTTTCATATTAAATTCAAGAAAATAGCATTTTAGAATAATAATCCTCATATATATATATATATATATATATATAAGCTTGATATTGTAATTTAACTATTTAAATAATGATATTTTTATTAATTATTTTTCATTCGCTATTTGAACAATGATAAATTCATATGTCTTTTTATATTAGTATAAATGAAAGTAAATTTGAATCCCAAACAGCGTTTATTACCATTAAGCTTCCAGTTTGGGGTGACGAGTATATAAAATACACCAATAGGACAGTCATCATTGTCAATAAGGAAAGCAGAGGTCCTTAAATATAACATATAAGATATATATATATATATATATAATACAAAAATTAATTATATTTTATTACTTTTAATCGAATGTAGTGAACACGTTCCCCCCCCCCCGCCCGCCTCTCTCTCTCTCTCTCTCTCTCTCTCTGTCTGTCTCTGTCTCTGTCGCTTTGTGTCCGTCACATTGACAGTCACAGACAGACTCCCTCTGTCATTGCAGGACTTTTACTAACAAAAGGGAACAAAAGAAATGGAAAAGTCGAAAGCAAACAGATACTAGGAATTGACACATGTTAAGTTAAGCAAGCATTGCTGCATTCCGAATTGCTTGCTGACGATGGAGCCCTTTGCTGCTGCTGCTGCTATATATTTCCTTTCTTTCTTGAGTCCAATTTATTACATTATCCCTTTATCTCTCTCCCTCTTTCTGTCTTCCCCTCTGTATTGTCTGTTGCAGGCAGGAAGAGCCATTATATTCTTTTCAGACTTCGCTTCGGCCATCTCTCTTTCTCACTCACAATTAACTTCTCAAACTCTTTCATTTCTTCTTCTTCGTCGTCGTCTTTGATTGTTTCTTTCAAACAAGTGAGCCTGTGCGGCCCAGAAATGATGGGAGAAGAATCCTCACGGACACTAGTACCCTCCGATACAACTGTCGAACAGGTTTCTTTATTGTTTTTTCTTTTCTTGTTCTTGTTCTTTTTTTTTTTTTTAAAGAAAAAAACAAAAATAAAAGATATTTTCGTGTCATGGGGGTTATTCTGTTTTGGATTGGTTTTTAGCTCATTGTCATACGTTTTTAGGCATGAACTTTTTATCAGCTCTTCGTTCTTGAATCTGCATTTTCATTTGCAGGTTCCTAACAAATATGTCTTCCTTATGCCACCCCCCCCAAAAAAAAAAAGAAAAAAATGAAGAAAAAAGCTTGAAGCTTTGGATTTTGCAGAGATGCAATCTCTTTCACATTCTTACAGTTAGCATTTTCAATCTCTGTTGATCACTCAATTCCATTTTAGTTCATTCTTTCTTATTACTTTCCTTTTCTATTTTCTTTAAAATGATCACTTTCTGCTACTTATTTTTATAGTTGCTTATTTTTGCTTCTTGCGAATATAAAACCTGGAAGGTAGCGGCACCTTCATTACATTGCTTCTGTTTTCTCAGCTTACTGAAGTTACTTATGGGGTGAAAGGTGACACTCATGTTGTTAAAAATAAGTTGTCAAATTCCCCTTTATTAGCTTTTCTTTTCTTTTTTTTTTGGGTGATTGTGGTTGAAGCCGGTGAACTTCTAAAACCCATAATAAAATGCAGGCAATTTTGGGTATGAAGAAGGGTGCACATCTTTTGAAGTGTGGGAGACGAGGGAAACCCAAATTTTGTCCGTTCAGGCTTTCCGTGGTGAGTTCAAATTCCATTTGATATGCACTTGAAAGTCTTTACACGGTTATGTCAGCTCTGTTCTGAGATGCGATTAGTAATTTCTTTCTTTACTTACTCTAATTGATAATTTTGTGTACTTCATACTCCTGGAAAAGTTATACATAATTTCACCAGCTTACAGATTTCTTACCACGATAACTTCTTTCACATCTAGGAAGCTGAAGATGAGATGCCCTTTTTTTTAGTTTTTCTTTCTTTCTTTATTATCAAGTTTGATTCTTTGTACGTTCGGCCAGGTTTTCTGATTTCTGTATGAATGCAGAAACCAGTTCCTCTGCCACTAAAACAGGCTTGAACAGCATGAATAGAACTGAGACATCTGTTTTTTATGTTTATAGGTATATCTTGTCCCCACTGGATAAGTTGAGGAGGAGTTAGTAGTCATAACGATGGGAGAGTTCATGATTCTGGCTGAACTCTTACTCTTCCTTCGTGTAGTTGTATGCTTATAATGTACTTTTTAAAATTCCCCTGTAAATGAACTTGGTCTGTTAGCTTCCCGCTTAATCAACACCCGTAAATCCAATGTCTTTTTTGACTATTGGGTAACATTGATTTACACATTATTGCATCTTGACTATTTGTCTTTTTTTGCTTCTACTGTTATGATATGCAACCAAAAGTTTGATTATATTTATGCATTTCAGGATGAGAAGTATTTGATATGGTATTCTGGACATGGGGAAAAAATGTTGAGTTTGAGTTTGGTGACAAAAATTACCACTGGACAGAAGACTGTATGTAATCATGGGTAACTTTTCCCTTTTTCAATGTAATTGACTTACTATCATTTGTGGATAATGATGTTGCTTCTGACAGGCCAATTTTCAGAGACGACTACAACCAGATAAGGAGCAGCAGTCACTTTCACTTGTCTATGTTGATGGTGAATGCTCACTAGATCTGGTAACTTTTGTATTAAGTTTCTCATGTCAACACCAAAGCTTCTTAGTTCTTGCAACTGCATTTTGAATTAGATTTGTGTTTTAAATGTCTTTATTTGCAAATCATCATTTACATAGATATGCAAGGACAAAGCACAGGCTGATTCTTGGTTTATTGGCTTAAGAGCCGTGATATCAAGGTGTCATCGTTCCATGCCACATGCTGGTCCAAGGAGCCACAGAGGGATACAAAGTTGCATCAACAGTCCGGCTGGTTATATTACAAGAAAGCATAATTTAGGAGTTTTGGAAGACAACCACGAATTCTCACAGGCAGGTTTTAGATTCTATACTTTTTGCTGCTTTCTCACAAAGATCAGCAATTTCACTTGTTTCCCTGCTCTTGCTGCAATGGTTTCACTTGTCTCTTCTCTTAACTACAGAAATTAATGACATCAGGTTGACTTTGAAATTATTTATCAACTACAAATTGGTAACTCATTTGGTAAACTAAAGGAAAGATTACAAAAAAGAAAGGGGAGATACAAGCAAAAAGCAGATGAGTTTTGAAAAGTGGATGTGTCATTCTTGGTGATGCTTTTCAATTCTCATCTCCATGTCAACTGTTAACAGCTTAATGTGCATTATGACTAGCTTAGGAGCCAAGGATATGCTCGTGACATTACTTGGTTTATATTAGAGCAAGCATCACTGAAGTGCTTTGTTTCTTGGCATATTTTTATATTTTTTATTCCTGTTCTTAATGCTGGAGAACACTGCCAAAAAGATTCCATATAGACATCCTCTCACTTGTATTCTGTAAGAAAATCAGACATTTTCCCTTCCTGTTTTGTTTTTGGATGAGGAATGTTGCCCTTTTTTTTACCAATCTGACATTTTGTCTCTAGAGCCACCAATTATTCCTCAACTAGCAAGATAAATAATTGGATTTTGGTTTTTGTTTTTACTTCTTGAAGGTGCGTAGCTTATGCGGAAGCCCTACTCAGTCGCTTTCAGAGAGGTCTGATGGACTGTCTCTTTCTTCTGATAGCTTTTGTTTGTCAGAATCAAGCCTTTCTCAATTACTGGATGCCCACATGACAGATGCTTCTTATGCTGAACCATATCCCAAGAAGTGTGGAAATATTTATGCTTGTTCAGAATTCCAAAAGATTGCATCACATCCATATATTGCCCCTACATATGGGTCCCAACAAATAGAAAAGAGTGACAGCTTAAAGGATGTTCTGATATGGGGGGAAGGGGTAGAAAGAGGGCATGGGGGTGTGGTTCAAAGGAATGATAATCACCATGGGATTCAGGGTGATGTTTTATTGCCAAAATTATTAGAATCCACTGTGATGCTAGACATACGAAATATATCCTTAGGAGCAAGACACGCTGCATTAGTCACCAAACGTGGGGAAGTTTTTTGCTGGGGTGAGGGAAGCGGGGGAAAGCTTGGGCATAAAGTCAATATGGATGTCAGCTACCCAAAAGAAGTTGAATTCATGGTTGGTGTCCATGTAAAAGCAGCTGCTTGCGGCGATTATCAAACATGTGCTCTGACCCATTCTGGTGAACTGTATACATGGGGAGATGATAAATATGGTGTTCATTTGGTGAGTGAGGACAGAAGAGGTATCCCTTGGCTGCCACATAAAATTTTTGGCCCCCTGGATGGTATCAACATAGTGACTGTTGCTTGTGGGGAATGGCATACAGCGATTGTTGCCTCTTCTGGGCAGTTATTTACTTATGGAGATGGAACTTTTGGGGTTCTTGGGCATGGGAATATTCAGAGTGTTGCCCAGCCCAAAGAAGTTGAGTCCCTTAAAGGTTTATGGGTAAAATCTGTTTCATGTGGTTCATGGCACACTGCTGCTATTGTGGATGTGTTTGTAGATCGCTTCAGGTGTAATGCCGTTACTGGGAAGTTATTCACCTGGGGTGATGGAGATAAAGGTCGACTTGGACATGCTGGTTTGGAAAAGAAGCTCCTACCGACATGTGTTGCACAACTTGCTGATCATGACTTCATTCAAGTAGTTTGTGGAAGAATGCTGACTGTTGCACTTACCAATACTGGTAAGGTCTGTACAATGGGAAGCTCAGTGCATGGACAGTTAGGTAATCCACAGGCCAAGGATAAGTCAATCACAATTGTTGAAGGAAACCTTAAAGAGGAGTTTGTGAAAGATATATCATCAGGATCATATCATGTTGCTGCCCTGACATTGGAGGGAAGAGTATATACTTGGGGAAAGGGTGCAAATGGACAGTTAGGATTAGGCATCATTGAAGACAGGAATTCACCAACTTTTGTTGAGGCTTTGAGAGACAGGCAAGTGGAAACTATAACATGCGGATCAAATTTAACTGCTGCAATCTGCTTACACAAATCTGTCTCTACCAATGATCGATCAGCCTGCAGCAGTTGTAGGATGCCTTTTGGATTTTCAAGGAAGAGACATAACTGTTATAATTGTGGTCTTTTGTTCTGCCATACTTGTAGCACCAAGAAGGTTACAAATGCGTCATTAGCTCCTAATAAAAAGAGGCCTTCTCGAGTCTGTGATTCATGCTTTTATCATCTGCAGAAGGTCACTTATTCTGCATTAGAGGTAGAAAATCATGATTCACGGCTGGTTTTGTCCCCACGGAAGGCTATATCTGATATGAAAGAAGACAGGGATGAATGTCTCACTCCAGGGGGGAATCTTAGGTTAACAAAGCAGTTGCACATTGTGGAAAGCCTACCAGGCCAAAGGAAGACCCAGAAAAACCTAGTGGAAAAAGAGAAACATTTGGAAACTGCCTCACTTTCAGCTGGATTGCCACGGTGGGGGCATGTCCCGTGCCCTGTTTTATTTGAATCATATTATAACAGCAATTCTGTCCATCCACTAGATTCCTTATCTAATGTCCTCGGTGCTTTGAACATGGAGCAAACAGCAGAGTCAAACAATGTGCTTGCTGAAGAAGTTTTGAGACTGAAAGCTGAGGTAGTTACTGTGTCTTCAAAACTGAGGTTTCTTGGCCCTGATGTCGTTTTGCTGCTTTTAATTCTAACTAATTTTCTTGTTTTCATCATAAACACCAGAATGGCTTGTGCTTGTGCTAAATCTCTCTATCCTCCCTCCTCCCTCAATTAATTTTTTCTGCAGGGATGAAAACATTTCTCCCTGATAGCTAACTGATTATAATTTTTATTTCAGAATGTGCCCGAGTATGTTTTTAAGAGCTTTGTATCATAAGGGAGAAATGTTCTTGATGATTTTTCCAGTATTATTTTCTTGTTTCACATATATCTGGCTCTCTTGAAGCTTTACTGCATTTGAGTGTATTGAGCGATGGAATTCTAGGTTTGGCAAATAGCTCTTGAGGACAGTTTTCTTTGTTTTCCATTGTGGACAGACCACCAGAACCCACATTTCCTTATTGCATTTACTGTAATTTTCCTTTTTGGTTTTTTCAGCTTCTTTTGTTTTACTTGTATTAGTATGTTTCTCAAAGAAAAGTGCATGGCTTGGAAACCTTTTGCGCTCACAGAATCATTTTGATTTACTAGATTAGCAGGCTTGAATTGCAATGTCAAACTGGAAGCCAGAAAATCCACGAATGTCAACAGACAATAGAGAAAACTTGGTTAATTGCTAGGGAAGAAGCAGCTAAGCGTAAAGCAGCCAATGAGATAATAAAACTTTTGGCATCAAAGGTACTCTTATTTCATTGCCAGTCCCATAGTGCATTCTTTTGATGTTAATATCATACAAATGTACCAAAAGATGCATTCAGAACGAGATGCACCAAAATTTACTAAATTGGGAAACAACCAGGAAATATTCATTCCTGGACTCCCCAGGGAATTGAATCGGCAAATTTATGTATTCAATTTGTTTTAAGATTACCATTGTGTTCAAATTTGACTATGGTGCATGCACAACTCATTTTGCCAGATTCTGTTTTCTACCAATTTTTTTTTTATTTTTTTGTTTTGCTCAAATTATAAAGCTGTTTGTGTTATTATTATGATTTTATTGTTCAAATTTATCTGAGCCTTGATGTGGCTAAGCACCAACTTTATTTGAGAAAGATATAAGATAGACATTTGCATTATTTATTACTGCTCGAGGGTTGTGGCTATTGTATTGGAGGGCTTGTAAAGTGGAAAATGAAGGACTAATTTTGGCTGCATTTTTATTTTATTGCATCAAAATATTACAGCTGTGAGTATTTATAACCAATTTATATAAAAAGTTTGTTCTTTTCTTTGTTTACAGCCATAACTTAAAAAATAATTACATAGTCAAATACTTGACACATGGTACAAAAAATCTCTACCTAACTTCAACAGCTTGCTTCTGGAGACCTCCACTGAACTCGATTGATTCTGATGCAACTCCAGTTCAGTTTTATGTTTCGATTTAATCTTTTAGTTGTTATTGTTTGCATGCTAAAATGGATATTGCCACTTGGAAGCCTTATGTCTGCAGCACCACTAACATTCCCATTGATGTGGCTGCTGGATGTTTTTGCAAATATTCTGGTTTGTTGAAGATGACTGTTGATGCAGACACTTCAAAACTGTTGAAGATGACTCATTCTTGCTTTTACTCTTAGACTCTTGCAACTACTCAGCAGTTGAGGTGAATTTAAAACTCCAATTTTATTTCTAAAACATACTCTAGTTTTTAGGCTCACAAACTGTAGTTTTACTAAAAGCTTTCACAAAGTCCGATTTTTCCTAAAACACTCCGCTTTTGGCCTCTAAGACTTTGATTTTTGCTAAAAACCCTGCTTTTCAGACTTCAAAACTGTGCCTGCAACTTTGATTCTCAAATTCTCCTTGTCTTACTATAAACTCTGTTAATTTTTGTCTAAAAACTCTGGTTTTGCTCAAAACTTTCTACAATTTTACTGATTTTTCACTAGTCTCAAACCTCTGAAAACTGAAATATGGTTTTAACGGTGGGAAAGCACTATCAAGTTTGACCTCACAAAGTGTGTTTCCTGTTCCTCCAAAGTTGTGGAGGGTATTAAGAATTGACTTCTTCACTTCTGCTCCTCCTGAAGTTGAGGAGGGTCCTTAAACTGGTGCAAATTGCAAGTTGGACCATAAAAACTTTCTAATTTTTAAAAGTAGGCTGCAATCTGATTTTTTCTTCTTTATTTTTACTCCTCAAGCAATGGAGGTGAACTGAGTTGATTGGAAAATGTTGCACAAGCAGCTGCAAAGTTTATGGATTGAAAACCAGACTTAGGACTGAGTTGGCTATTTTCATTATCCTTGCTGAGGCTTGGTGAATTGATGAAAAGAGGCTGATGATGCAGCTGCATACTTTGCTGGTTTCAAAATTTTCCATGAAATTGATTTTCTGGTAACTAGAAAACTTTCTGGTTTTCTCTCTACAAATTCTGTAGAGCAGAATGTCTGGTTAATCACTAACTCCATTGCCTTGTTGCTAGAAACTTCCACTGAACTTGACCGTTTCTGCTGCAACTCTAATTCGGTTTTCTGGTTCAATTTCAACTTCTAGTTGTAGTTGGCATGCTAGAATGACATTACTGCTAGAAAGTTCCACTGAACATGCCCTCATTAAAATGTTGAGAATAAGCAGTAACCCATTATTATGTTGCAGCTTCATTTCATTTCAGAGGTCTCAGCTGGAAGAGAAGTGAAGGATGGAGTAAATATAAGACTTCCCCAGCTTGCAACTCTGCAAGATCGCCCTGCTCCTGTGATTGCGCAATCAACCCTCACTTTGAGTCACTTGCTGCCTGAACTCAGCTCACTGAAAGACACAGGATTAGATAGTTTTTCTAGCTCTCCCATTATGTTTTCCAATAGGTTAAATTTTTCACGTGAGAGGAAGAACGATTCAGGTGTTCAAAATCCAGAAGATAGTGGAGATAAAGCCTCAAGACTCGAATGGGTGGAACAATATGAACATGGTGTATATATTACGTTTATAACATTGCCAGGTGGGAAAAAGGAGCTAAAACGAGTCAGATTTAGGTAGCTTTCTTCCAACATTACTCAATCATATCGTTTTCAAGCTTTTGTTGCTGAAGCAGGCTGGAATTATTATGCTAATACTTGGGATTGTGCTTTCACAGCCGGAAACAATTTACACAGAGGGAAGCAGAGCAATGGTGGGAGGAGAATCAAGCTCTTGTATACCAGAAATGTGGCATTGAAGAATACAAAAACTATAACCAGAACTCGATGAGGAGCTAATCACTACGATGATCTCATGGTTCGGGATAATGAAAGTAGCACCTTACAGGTCTCAGAATAGGCAGGTTTTTGGTCCCACTTCAGTTACTTCAGTTGGCTGATCCATTTCTCATGGTCATCGCAGCAGAAGTTGGAAGGAATGTGGGAGTGAGGTTGTAGCTTCCTTATGACCTCCTTCTGAAGGCCTCCCACGTGCCGATGATTTTAATATGGCAGTGTATTTTGAAGTGTGAGGCCATGGAAGGATAGGAGAGGTTAGATTTGAATCATTGTTTATTAATTATTAATCAAAATAAATAATGACAACTTTATCGTAGAAACTCAGGTGAATAATGATATCATAGAGTTTGCGTACTTGATGCATATAAGAAAACGTGTCTTAGCATACGAGGTTCATATATTATGGAAAGACTTTTCTGTCATGTCACTCAACAGTCAGCTAGCTTGTTCTCTACCCACCACAAAGCCTCTACCTGCCCTCTAATGTCCGAATTCTCCGTAATCCATTATCTTTTCCATCAAATGTGAGCGCATTTCAGCATGATATAACCAATTAGAAAGTAGGAAATCTGTCGATCAGCTTATGTTAAAAAATGGATATTCAATTATGTACTTGACTGAATAATACAAACAATACAAACGTATCAAATAGTTATGCAGCTAAACATTAGAAAAAAGGTCATTTCCTGCCTTCCGCCTATTTTGTTAGATGCAAAATAGAATTAGGGGGTAAGGGGTCAACTAAGTACAACATGGTTCACCACACGATACAAATGGCCAAAGAAATGATCAGCAAAAGGCCTAATTTCTTCAGAAACACGGCAAATTTGCTGCCACCTCTTATGGTCACCTGCAACTCTCTCTCCTGCTTGTCAATGTTCCACTTAACTCTACCTTGATTTTTCCTTACATTGACATTGCTATTGCTGCCTTTCTTCTCAACGCATTCATTACATTTGGTGAACACGTCTATTAGTGTCTCCCTTTCAAGATCTTCCCAAAGATAGAAGCAGCAATAAAGCATTAAAAGCAAGGCAGTCACGCAAAACACAGAGCTTGCTACCTTTATCAAAGAATGCATGAAGTTGCTGGTTCCCATGCATATGTCCCTGGAGTATGCCTTGGACATTGTCTCAAATCTGTTTATGTCTGCTTTCTCTATCGGTAGGTTAGTTGCCTGCCCCTTAGGACTAAGGTGGATCCTAACAGTCTGCGAAGGAACTAACGGGTGAAAAAATGTGTCAGCAACTTGGCGAGTGGAAACAAACATTCCACGGTTTACTTTGATCTCCTCGAAAACCTCAAAACTTGGCAAACTGGCTATATCATCCCCGTTGACATTGCCTTCTTCTACGAATGTATGATCACCATTAGGATCATTGATGATGAAATCAAGTGAATAATCATCGGTGTTATAAAATCCCGTGCAGCCACTAGGATGCCCAGCTTCTTCTCCTGATCAACAGAGCATCGGTAAAATCAGTTATCATTAACCTCTTAGACATATTTCAAGTAATTTATTACATTGTGAAAATGCAAGAGAGAGCTACCTTGATCATATTCTTCTCTCTCCCTTTGGAAACACAAAATATTTTCTAATGGGACAATCTTGCTTTCCTCCAGGAAATTCTGGTCATTTTGCCCGGAGAAAAAAGGAACAAAGACTAATTAGTAAATAGTAAAGATGTATGATATAAACTCAACGCACATAGAAGAACAGTTTTCAAAGTTCTTTTCCTCAAGCTATTGCTATACTATAATCTTGTTGCAATTTGTCTGATTACCAATGTATGCATTGAGATACTTTCTTAAGCAATTTAATCCAAAACACTACTTGCATGCATTCCTAATCGAAGCACAATTACATGCCAATTTGTAATCTTTAATGATATACGTTTTTTTTTTTTTTGTTAAAAAAAACGGACAGTCATGTAAAATCAAGTCACATACCTTGTGCAGTTCTTCATTTGACATTCCTACCCATCTCAAGTTTTCCAGCATGCTCTGCATCTTAAGTTCAACATCCAGGTCTCCAATCTCTAGACACCTTCCATCGGGACTTGCACTTGACATGGGGTTGAGGTTATAATCATGATCGACTTGATTACCACGATGAGCACCTTTATCGTCTATGAAAGTGAAATCATCATCAAAAGTGGTGGCAGCAGCAGAATTGCCAGCCCATGTATTTCGAGTTAAGTTAGACTGATGGTTTATCAGTTGCTGATGATGCGGTGCTAACATGATTTCCTGCAAGACATGATCAGTAGTCTGATTTGTGCCTTCATGGTCGTGGTCATGAATAGAAGTTGACTTATTCATGACTCGAAGGTCTGTCAATCCAACTTGAGAGAACTCCTCTACTTCCAACCGAGGCGATGAGAATCTGTGCTGTAACCTTGTGCACCCTAATGCAACATCCACCTGCCATACATTATATATTGCAAACACCGTGAGATATGTAAGAACTGCATGAATGGAAAGACAAGTTAGCCACTGGTCTTTACGATAGGGAATGATTACAAAAACTGTTAAGAAAATTATATCATTTTATACAATTAATTAGCGCCTATCATTGGTACCTTTGTTGGCGAGTAAGAGGTTGCACCATAACTTGGAAAACAGGGGGTGGGCAAACTAAATGCATCTTCTGATATTAAGTCTGTCCAGTTTTGGCCGTCTCCTGTTTCATTGGCTTCAAAAGGGGACTCATTTACGCTAGGAAGAGGGAGAGGAGGACATGCATCTATTGGAATTGCATAGTTTGAACCATCAACATTTTCATAGCTTGTCATCGAATATAGATCTATATTAATGTCGGAGACGTGTGGTTCATTGGAAGTTTGATTCATCCTATAGCCACAATGCTCTTCAATCTTTGGCCCCATTGTGCTCTTCTTGAAAACCCGACACAGTGCATATGAATCCTGCATGAGTTCAAAATTTAACGAGTAAACACATTTAGAACATAACTAAAAGGTACAAGACTCTCACATGATAGGTCCAGAGAAAAAGAATCAAATGTATATAACTTTATTCTATTTTCAGAGAGAAATTATGTCCGTAACTTGAACACTCGTCCCCCATAATAGAGTAACTGCAGCTATTGTGACTAATGTGAAAAAACAGCAACAATGCTGCCACAGTATGGCATTTGCGGAGCACCATTTAAAACTTGGATTAACAAAGGAAACTGAATGAAAAATATAATAATATAATTAATCAGATTTACAGGTGGATTCCCATTCTACCATATAGAATGATAGTTGAGTAAGAAGAAACGAGTTGACCTGCAAACCAGAAGCAGTGAGGCATTCTCTCTCTTCAAGGCGGTACTCATGCATAACCCAATCAGTACGAGAACCATGGGGGGCTCTCCCTCTGTAGTAAACAAGGGTTTTCTTCGTGCCAACAGAACGTGCTTGAGAGTTGACTTTCCTATCCTTTCCAGTAGCCTTCCAGTACCCAGTTTTCGTTGCACGATTGGTCCTCGATCCGTTGGGATACTTTCGGTCTCTGGGACTAAAGAAGTACCACTCAAGATCTTTGCTAGGCAACAATGACTTGGCTGTGATTAAGTTACATAATAAATGTTTAAATATTGCTAATAACAACATTCTATACATGTTACTCTTCCTAAATAAGCACATTTAGATTGCTGAAAAGAAAAAGGGAAAGATCAATATATTTATTTGAGCAAAAAGAAGAACAAGCAATCCCAAAGACTGCTTGGAGTCATTTTGTAAGGTCAACTTTTGGACAAGCTATTATATCTTCTTCAAGACGTCAATTCCCCAAGTATATATGTGGCCTAGCCAACTCTTGAATGGATTAGCAAGACATGAAAGATATTGCTAGATCGTGACTGCAACCATTCAATATGATGTCTTTAGGCCAGTAGACAGGTTGAATGTGAAATGTCAAAGAACAGCAAAGAATCAATGCAGTATATTAAAGCAGAATATTTTGAGTAGTTTTCAAGAAAGCAATGTAATTAAGTAATAAATATTCTTTATGCCATTGTACACTCTATCTATCTTTGTCTGTTTGGTTAATTTGGTTTCAAGACCATCCAACCTTGTAATGGTGCACAAACTACACAATAGTCGACGGCACGGCAAGCATAGCATCTAATAAATAGATATTGGTGGGTACCTGGTAAGTCCCAGGGCTCGCACTTGTAGAGATCGACTTCCGGGATGACCTCTAGTTCTATCTCACGCCCATTGATCTTCCTTTTAAGATAGTAAGCGACGAGCTCCTCGTCCGTGGGATGGAAACGAAAACCAGGAGGCAATGAGACAGGAGCCATCACGATTCAACTTGTTGGTTTTCCTTTGGATGCACTTGTTGATCTTTGTTGAGATAGTTTATATATATATGACAGGGATCGGCGTTTGAAACAAGAAGTCCTGCACCACCTGGCTACAATCAAACGAGAAAACAATATGTCATGACTCATGAAACCCTGCTTGAACAGGGATTAAGTTGATGGGAAGGAGAGAAAAGAGAAGAGGTCAAACAATCATATGGCCCAAAGGCTTATCATATGCACTTCCTCGTACGAATGATAAACTGTCATGCATGCACCTAGAATCATATATAAATGGTGGCAAGCAAGATCTTGCTTTGTGTACGTGGTGTGTGTGTAATATGTATGAGAGAGAGACCTTAGTTAAGGAAGTCAGAAGAAGATAAACACCGAGAGATAGGAGAGAGAGACTAAAAGAGAGAGCTGGACGTGGGGACAAAAACATGAAGGGAAAGGAGAAGAGGTAGGGACGAGGGTGTTCAATGGGGTTTTGATAAGAAGACGAGAGATAGAGAGAGAAAGAGAGAGAGAAGCAAAAAGGAGGCAGCGCCGGTTGCTGCCAGCCCAAAACTTCCCTTTCCCTTTTCATCTGCTTTTCCCATCCAAAGATTCTTGTTATCGTTCCTTTCAACCTGACTACTCTCTCTCTCACCAATTATCCCATGCTTCGTTCTGTGTCCTTCCTTGGAATCTGAGCTCCACATGGCCAACCATGATTCGAATGCATTAGCAGCCTTTTCACGTTTGTTAAGTATCTTCCTTAACGTCGACCAACTTCCAAAAAGGAATTTCGGCGGCCTTCACATTACCTCAAACCTTGTCTCTTCCACATGGTAATTAAATCTTGTCCTGACCCGGACTCAAATTAATTAGATCCTCAAGAACTTAGCACACCATAAAAGGCATTAAAATAATAATTATATTTATATATATATATATATATAACCACGTTCTATCAAAGAATACAAACCAAATCATTGACTAGAAAATGTATAATGCACATCACCCCGTCAAGTAGCTCGAATGTTTTACCCCATGCACATAGAGAGTTAACAATCGATTGGAGCACCTTCCTCTTGTGGGCAACTTTATTTTGGAAAATTCGATTGTTTCTTTCTTTTCAAAGATTCCAACAAATACTCGCCAGAATCATAAAACAGACTTTCTTAGGAAGTTAAAGCGTCGGTTGAAACTTCCATCGATGCAAAATCTCTACCATGGCTAAAGAAAAAGGAGAAAAGTAGTTCAAGCATAGCAAGAAAACCTGCAGTGTGGCATTAAATGATGAGCATGCTCGTTTGTTAAGGTTAGGGGCTTTTTTTGGGCTTTTTCTTATGAAAAATTAAAATTTAAAATCTTCTTCATGTGGTTTTAAGATAGTGTTTTTTTTTTTCTTATGAAATGATTTCAAATTTTGAGAGAAAAAAAAAAAAGGGAATCAAGCAGTGCTCACTAAACACAATTTATGTTGCCTAAATAAAAAAAATTGCGGTAATACCAAACAAACCTCTAGCTTTTACCACTTTTAATGTTTTATATTTAAGTTGTTCATTTTTGGCCAGACGAACGAATATTTTCATAAGAACATTTGATATTGTTATTTAGGGGCTGTTTTGTGGTAGCATGGCTGTAAATGATCACCCCTGGTTGTCTTCATTCTTTCAAGGGAAGGTTATGCTTTTGTCAATCAGGCTATAGTGTAGAGAACAGGAGGGTGCTGGCATTCCCATAGCCGATTGTTGTAATTAAATATGAGGCTGCTTTTTTGTGGTACAGCAGACAGTGCTAAGCATTCAAAGTCTCATGCTGTTCTTTTGGATTCAAATCAATTTTGTAGAGGAGGAGGTGTTTTTTCTTTCTCGTGATTGGTCTTATAAGTTGCAGGAGCAGTGAGTCTTTGCTGTGGAGGCATTGTTTTTTTTTGTTTGTTGTCAAGATTGATGACGATATTTTTGTGATTAATAGAGAAATTATTAAATTTAATGAGATTGTGTGTCATGCTCTATCTAACTATGTTTTGACCTATATCTTATATTTGACTGATGTAATTAGTTATTAGATAAATATTATTTTAGATAATCATTATTTTAATTTGTATTTACTATTGAAAGGGATTTTAATTTGAAATTTGATTTCAGCTAATAAGGACACAAAAATCTTCTTCTTCTTTTTTGGTTACATTTCTTAGAAAGATATTAAGTGAGATCTGGTGTAATATTAGATAAAAATGAAAAAAAATTGTGAAGGTTTAAAATTTATAAATCGACCTATGACATTGATCGGTCAACCAACAAATAATAAAAGAAAGGCAAAAGAGAAATAAAGAATTTGAATTAATGAATTTAATTAGTGATTTCAGTAGATTTGACACTAAAGAAGTTAAAAGGAAAAAAATTTCAAAAATTTTAAATTGAGACTAGTAGTTGTGGTTGACAAATGAGACTGAAGAGTTAAAAGTATAAAAATATGAGAAAGTTAAAGAGATTTTAACTTAGTTGACTAGTCCAAATATTATAAGTTAATTAATACTTTAAAGATAAATTTTTTTGTTTTAAAAATTGATTTTTTATGAAAAAAAATTAATTTGTAACTTCTAGTTTGTTGTGTTTGTTTATAAAAGAGTTATAGAACTCTTTTGTAAAGTATGGTCAAACAAACTGAAAAATGGTCATTGAGAAATTGTATTTTAGTTTAAATCAAGATGATATAGTATAAAAGATTATTTTCACCCAACAAGAGAAAAAATAACTAGTGAAGTTAAATTCTTAAGGGGTCTTGACTTAAGTTAAATTACTATAAATTTTTATGTATGCATTTTTTTCTTATTTACTTTCAGTTATTTACATTTTTTTTTATACTCGTTGACATCTTATTGTGAGGAAATAATGATGTTATTCATCTTCGAAAGATTTGTGAGTTGTTATATTCAAATAGATACAAAAGTGGGCTTGCTAAACTCTTAGCAAGAGTTATTCTTTTCTGATTTGGTTTGTTGGGTAAGTAGTTTAGTTTTTGGGTTTAGGTGAAATGGTTTTGCTATCTTATTTTAATGGAATTGTCATCTTTTGTTTAAGTTGCTCTATTGCTTTTATAATAATGTAAGAGCTGATTTATTGTTCAAAGGAGTCTTGTATATGTGAAGTATCCTACAATTTTGGATGTCACAAATAAAATTGATTTTTATTGTTAAAAAAATATTTAGAAATAAATATCTTCATTTACATTATATATCAATTCTTCAAACTTTTTTTTTCTTAGGAATGCCATTAGAATAGGAGCTACACATGATTGTGTAGCTTTACTTTTTATAAATCTTATACATTCTTATATAATTAAAATATATGAATATCTAAACTATTAAATTTCTTTAAAAAAATTCCTTTAAGGCTCAAAATCTTACTCATTCAATTTCTAAATTTCAATCTAAAAAACTTATTAATTAGAAAAAAGAAACACTCAAAAATATTTTTTGATGAATAATAATTTTTTTCAAAAAAAGAAAGTACAAAAACATGATGAAATGTAACGTGGATAAACAGGTGGAAAATAAGTTATCAAATATCAATACTAATTTGAGCCTTCATAATTTTTTTTGGAATCTATTAGAAAGAGAAAGAAAACCAAGTCTTAAAAAATAAATTTTATTACAATTGATAATTCATAATTAAATAGACTTAGACTTTACAAAATTTTGTTTATAATATTTTCTAATCTTAAAAAAACTTAATAAATAAGGAAATAAATAAACAAGATATTTAAATTCATAAATTTAACTCTAAAGATATAATATGAATCTAAATTACTCTAAAAATAATTAATTAAATTATAAATCAAAATATATTTATTTGTTAATTCTTGAACTTATATAATACAAAAATTAACAAAACTAGTTATTTTATGCAAGTTGGACATTGTTTTCCATTCAAATATCTAGGCCTATAGTCAATGAATAATGTATATCCATATGGTTTATGTTATAATTGATTAAGTGTGACATATCGTGATGAGTACAACAACAACAAAATATTAACTTAATGTTCAATTTTAAGTTATATAAAATCTTATCATAATAGTGAAGGTTAAACTTTAAACTTAACAGTTTATACAACTTTAAACATATTTGAATTATGAGTTTACCTCAACAAATCCTATATCACTCAATATTAGTTTACTTATCAAATGCATCATAATCAAATTTTGAACTTATAAGTTTGACCTTTTATCCTTCATCAATATTATGAAACTTAGAATATATTTTAAGTATTAATAACTACCTTACAAAATCTTTTAAAAGGAATTTCTCATCATAAAAATGATACCATTGAATATAGTAACAAATCTAAAAATAAATTGATAGCAAGTAACATCTTTAGTATGAAATTTATTAAAATAACACTTTTTATTTTTACTTTTCTTTTTTTTATTTAATTTGGCTAAATGATTTTGAGGATGAGGTTTATTAAGATCATCACTCTTTCAAAGACATTGACTAATAAGCACTTTTTGTTTCACTATAATAAAAGTGATTTTAGGATTGTTTGTATATTGTATCCCTTTTAAAATTTTAATATATTGCTCTCTTTTTAGCATTTTCAAATAACCTCATGTTAGTCTATGCATATTAATCTTAAAGCACCATTTAAAGTGACTTTGTCAACTTATAATATGTATCACATTGTATTCATGTACTCATTTAAAGCTAATAAGCATGTTGAATTAAAAGATACATATGATAGGCTTGTTATATATTTGATATAATATATAGTTTATATCAATGCAAGAACCACTCTAATTTTATGTAATATGTTATATTAAATATGAATATAATATCTTAGTCTTACTAGTGAAGGTTATGAATGTTAGGTTTTGATGTGTCCCCTATGATAAGTAAATTTTCTTTCTATAATTGAGTGATTGATTATTCTAAATTTTCATATTATATACCAACTCATGATTAGTATAATATATTCTTATTTAAAAATATTATTCTTGATTATAATATGTAATTTATTTTAAAATTTTTGAATTTTATATTTGAATTTAAATTGAGTTAATTGTTAATCAAAGATCTTATAACTCATATAAAATCTTTATTTTTAAAAAGATTTTGAATGAGATCATGGAAGATCTTAAAGTAAGATAAGAAAAAAGGATTTAAAGTTTGTATAAATTTTAAACCATTTAACCAATTACTAAACATGCAAAAAAGTTTTAGATTATGAAAAGCAAAAGTTACACAAATTTCAAATTGGTCAATCAATCAGTTGATGAATACCTCAAAAGAAGAAATTCTTAAATTCGGTTTCAAATTTTGATTAACTTATTTCATAGAAAGAGATCTTAATCATAATCATTAGTTTAGCCTTAAAATATAAAGAAAAGGTAGAGAGCTATAAAATGTGATCCAAAAAGAAGAGAGTTGGGATTGCAAGAAGAGTAAAAATACTCTAAATTAAAAGCTTTTAAGAGTAAATGTGCTCTAAAGTTATGAATAATTGTTGGTTCTTATGTAAATTTTTTCAAAATTTTTATGAGGTCAAGATATTTAACATGTAAATGGTTTTTTTTTTCACCCATTAAAAGAGAAAGTGATTAGTTGATTGAATTCTAAAAGGGGAACCTTAAAAAATAGTCTTAAGCTTTTTATTGAGTTGAATCAATATATATCATTGTATTTTCTCTTTTTCTTTTCCTATGTTACTTTAATTTTTATTATGCAAATATTATTTATTTTACTTGTAATTGTTTGATTATTATTTATTATTATGTTTGATCAACTTTAATCTCTTGTTAGCCTTGAACCTTTGAATATTTTTTCTATTTTAATGATCTCGTTTGACTTTATTTTAATTTACTCTCTTCCTATGTTTGCTACGATATGTATATTTTACTCTAATACTTATATTTGCAATTACACTTATGTTTATTTTGATATTTTCTCTTACTTGATTAATTAATAGTACTTTACTCTAATTTCTGTATTATTTGTTAATCGATTGATATCTTATTGCTTTGACATTTGTTCAGTTCATAGGTTGATCAAATTACTTTATGAATTGCTTTAATTACATTAGTAAAAAGGAAAGCATACATTTAGTAAGGGTTATTACATATTATTCATCTTATTGTCCATTAATCAATCATGATTGTCATAATAAAAAAGGGAAAGATTTGTTGTAGTCATTAGGAAAATTATTAAGTTTAGTAAGATCATGTGTTATACTTCATTCCATCATGTTTTGGTTTTTTCCTCATGTCTAATTTATTTTATTACTTATTAGATAAGAATTATCCTTATTTAAATAGTTTTTATTTGATTTATGTTTATTATGGAAGTATTTTTAAATTTTAAATTTGAATTGTACTAATAACTACACAAATTTTGTTTATGTCCAATCTGTATTTATAAAAAGTGATTAAGTGAAATTGTGAATGATCTTAAGGAAAGATGAAAAGAATTGTAAAAACTCAAAGTTGACAGAAATTTTGGATTAGTTGACCTATGTTATTAATTGAACAATTTTAGGAAAAACAAAAAGAAATAGATAATTTAGATCGATCAATTTATGGTATTGATCAATTAGCTAATTAAAAAGTGAAGAGAAGCAAAGAATTTGGATGGATCGATCAAACATCAAAATACTAACAAAAAGAAAAATTATAAAACTTTTAGATTGATCAACCTGACCAATAGCTATAATCGGTCGAATATAGTTGAAGAGCTAAAAACTTTAATTTTGTACAAGTTATAAAGAATTCAGACGAATCAACCTGACCAATAATTTTAATTAACCAATGTAACTAAATAGTTGAAAGTACAAAAGTTAAAATTTTGGATTGATAGATTGATATAAGTGTTGTGATCGATTGATACCTTAAAGTTAGAATTTTTTTTTGGAGTAATAAATTCTTTTTATAGAAAAAAAAATTAATCTCTAATAGCTAGTTCCTGTTTTTGTTTATAAAAGAGTGTTAGAACTCTTTTGTAGATAACAAGGAAATAACATTAATTACTTTGTACTTTTTTTAAAGTGAAATTTTTAAAAAAAAAAAAAATTAAGAGAAAGAAAAATTAAGAGTAAAAATTTTAAATAAAAAGGTTGAGATTAATAATAATAAAAAAAAAAAAGAATACACTTAAAATAACCATGAGAAAGTAAGTTTCCAAATATTGAAGAATTTGTGTGTTCTTGTGAAAATGTTATGAAAGTTTTGTTATTATTAATTATGAGATAACTTAGTGTAAAAATTTGTTTTTACCTTATTAAAGTTTTAATGAATTAACTTTAAAAAATAAATATATTATTATACATATTATTTTTTAATTTTTAGTTATTTATATTATTTATTTTATTATATGTTATTAATTATATTGTTATTACTCTGTAGAGTTAGAAATTAAATGCAGGTTCGGCAATTAAAAGATTAAAAGTTTTGAACATTAATAGTAACTCAAACCTGGGAAATCTTTCTAGGCTATATTACTTGCAGAATCATCCATTATTATGAACAGGCCTATTTTATTCCGAATGGTTATTGTTGTTGACCTGGTCATCACAAAGAGGGAAAGATCAGACTCTTACCCACGTAAAAAGATGGAATAACTCAATACAGCAGAGTTGTTCATTACCTATATTTTTCTTTAATGGGATGGTGTATTTATTGAAATTCCATGGCTAGATTTCAAATAACAAATTGTTTATCACAACCGACTAGATAAACGGAGAAGGAAGAGGTTTTATCCAATTCTTTGGTAACCCTTTCTTCTAGCAGATTCTAGATCAACTGCAAAGTAGTGAGAAACGCCCTTAAATTAACAAACGTTTCAGACCACAACTTGCCAAGGAGATAGTTTTGCAAGTTTATCAAGAGGGTCATTAATTTTGTGGATCAGATTAATACAGTCACTCTTTAACGACGCCTAATATTGATGGGAAAAGGTCCTGAATTTTTTGCAAGGGTTTATTAGGATAAACTAAAGGAGAAGCAATTCTAAGAAGAATGAGAGAAAATTTTCATAATAAGAGAAATATAACTCATAGACTAACCAGAAATCTAAAACTTGCAATGAACATGACAAGAAAGAATGACAAAAACATACACAGGCAGATGACTGAAGAGAGCTATGGAAGTTACAAAGAATTTTAACTGTCATATTGTTTGCCCACTTCCATTGAGCAAGATATCAGCGAAATCCTCCTTGCGAAGGAGCAACGTACTCATCATGTAGAATAGTATCAATCTCCTCGCAATATTAAGTAAGAGATGACTTCACAGGGACAACAATTTTTGCAGGAATACTAAAAGCCAAAGGAGGTTCGAAAGTGCCTCAGTGAGGTGACAAATCCTCTGCAAAGAAAATAAGACTGATCAGGAAAATCAAGCAAATATGCATTATGCCTAAATTTTTCAAAGGTTGATAAAGGACCGAAGGCTTGGGCACACAGCTTCTTGGATGAACATTAAAGAAAATGTTCATGGCAAAAGTGGACCCTAACAAAATCACTCACAATAAAAGACTCCAACTTTTGATTTTCATATCATAATAGAGTGACCTTATTGTTACATTAAGGTTTGCCCTTCATATGAAACCAAATTTATTGTCCTTTCATCAGGACTCTGCTTGAGCCTCGTGGCTTAGGTTGGTTCACATGTTGCAAAGGGCCTTGTGGCTTTTACTCATGTAATTGAAATATATGATAGTTTTTACCATGTATGTGGCCGTCTAAGATTACTGATCTTGTTTGATTAAACATATTTATACAAAAAAAGTAAATGTTTCTTCAAATATGTCAAAAACTGATAGAGCTGCTCTTGAAGCCATTGACCTTTAGTGGAACATGGGAACCTCAAGCCTTTATCTCAAGAGTACAGTAATTGAGAGTTTGAAATAACACTTTTATTCTATGTATAGCTATATGAAAATTGTGGTTTTTAAGATGTGTGTTTATTGGCTTCTGCTAGTAAACTTATGTGGTGAGCAATTAACATTTTTCATGGGCCATTTCCTTTTTGGCTGTAGACTGACATAGGTTATATATAAGCTAATATTCTTATTGTCAACAATGGATCTCTGAATGGGTCTGTTTATATTGTTGAAGATATGCATCTTCCATATTCTTTCTGAAGACTGACAATTTTTCATGTTTTAAGTTTTGGGTTTTCATTTTTTTAAGATACAGAGTTGCACTGCTATGGTGTTGGGGGAGGGGGGCTGGGCTTGTTGAGTCTGAAGCCGAAGATTCTTCTGTCCCTGATGACTCAAAGCAGGGTGTAGTTTTACCTCTAAAAGCTTCTGTGGAGACCGTGGTTACTTCAGTTACTGCTGTTCCTGATTCAGATCTGCATCATCTTGGAGTTCCATCACAAAGGTCATCTATACTAATTTAGAGGCCAGGGCAGAGAACACACCTGAAATGGAAGGGTCCAGACAAGATCAGTCGGACATATGGTGACTGGATTGATGACAATGAATAAGAATTCAATTTCATTTCTTATGTTTGTGGAACCAGATTGGCATTTAAATGGTTCACGGAAAAAGGTTTCAATGGGATAAAAAAGCATAATGAAGAGTGAGTTTCAGCCTTTTGGATGTGAATGATGCCTCGCATAATGCCCCATGACTCCCTGTTATGAAGGAGATGCCCCTTCATTTTCTGCATGAAATTATCTTCAGTAGTGCCAAAATCTGAACATTCACGTTGTAGTCTTAAATCTTGTAATCAATCATGTTCCTGGATTACTCTCATCACCCAAGGAGACTTGTTGTCGTTATTGTTGTACCACTTTGGATTATTAATATACTAAACTAAGTCTCTACCTGTCTCTCTCTCAGAAGATATATTTTGATTCCAGAAGGATGAGAGAAAAATTCCATTAGAAGAGGAATAAAACTCGTAGACTAATAATGAGAAATTTGAAGAATTTTAGCTTTTTTATTATTGTTTATATCATTTCAGTTAAATTAAAATAAATTAAAAAGTCTTATTAATTATTTCATTGACTATATAAAGTTATATTTATTCATCAACATTATATATGTATACACCCAATTGGTTTGTATTTCATAAATTCTACTTTTCCAATTAAATATAAATGATCGTTAGTGTATATTTTTTTTATGTTTATTGTTTACATACATAATATGGATTCACTATATTGATATTATAATTTTGTTTATACAATATTTAAAAGTAGAAATATTAATATTAGCATTTTTCACCATATATTAAGTTTATCCACACATAGGAGTAGTGAGCGAAAAAAGACTTTTGTCCAATTATCGATATTGAAAGCAGTCTACATACATAACGGGCAATATATATATATATATATATATATATATATATATATATCTGCGTAATAATGGTCACAGTTAATAAGCAGTACAAAATTGTAACGATATTTAAACAAATAAAATAATAATAATAATTTGAAAATTATATATTTTGTATCTCGATGACAATACGCTAAATTTGACTTTGTAAACCCAGTTCCTGAGTGTCCACATGATTCACAAAACAAAATGGTTGCTGGTGCAAGACAGGAAATGTTCCCAGATGGTGCAGATTGTGGCAAAGGCTTTGAGATAACTTGCGCTGAAAGTTTCACTGTTTGCAAACCTCCCCTCTCCCCCCCCCCCGCGGCCAGGCTAAAGTGATAGTACGAATTGTGGACTCATGTGCTGATGAGACAAATAATCCATGCACACCCTTTGTCTTGTCAAACGAAAGCTTTTGCCACGCATGTTACTGATACTTCAGTTGGTGAAACCAGTATCTTTTAACGACCTGTGTGTTCCTCTATTCTCATCTTTACCATAAATAAAATTTAATGTGCTCAATTATCTTTCTCATTCATCATATGCTGATTGAATTAGACTTTCTTTTTCGTTTTCTCTTTGCTTTAATTTGGTCAAAATGGCTTTCAGGTTGGAGATAATTGAGATCACTACTACCTTTAAAGGCATTGGCAGATGAGCACTTTTACATATCTAGGTACGTTGTTTTGATAAGCTCGCGCACACGCTTCTGCTGTTATTGCTTTGGAATACGGGCAACTTTGGATAATGGAAGAGACATCGTGTCTTTCGTTTGATCTGAGCCACCATGAAAAAACTAAGCTATTTGGTTTCTAACGAGTTGATGGATGAACTATCAAGTTGCCTAGATTCCATGCCCTGAATTTGAAGAATACCAACACTTTTTCGCACAAAAACTAATAATAATTACTAATATTTGTAGCAGAACGTGAGCTTGATAATCCTATTTAGACAAGACAATTAACCAAGGTTTAGTCCAAAAGAGTTTATATTTACTAACAAAAATAGAGCATACCTCATTCTGGAGAACCATGACCAAAATCGATCTAAATTTTTATAATTAAATTTTTAATTTTTATTTTTATTTAAATTTTATATATTTTAACTTAGTCTTTTAGAGATTAAAAAAAAATATTATTAAGCCGTTAATAATTTTTATTTATTTAATATATAGTTTTTAATAATTTTAAGTATTTTTAATTAAAAAATTGATTTAAAAAATTTAAAAGTATACCTATAGAATAAAAAATATTTAAAATTTAAATTTTAATTATAAAAATTTAGATTAACTTTTTTTTTTTTTTTTTGTGTGTGTGTGTTTTTATATCCCTTGTTAGTTCCCGAGTCAAATTAGCCCCCATGACAGCAACAGTGATGGCTCATGTGTGGTCTACATGTATAAATATAACAGCAAATGTAAGACTTAAAACCCACTGAGATTGCATCGTGGTTGATTTCGAAATTTAAAAAGAAAACGGACTTTGATCCAAAACAAAAAGAAAAGAAAAGGAAATCTTTAACGTGGAATCTGGGCTTTTGCTCGAGTAATTTAAATTTAGCATCTGGCGACTGACATGCATCGTTCATTCCATTAAACACGACGCTGTTCTAATGGGTCCAACACGGTGTATCCATCGTTGTCCTTGCCTTTCTGGCTGAGTAGATGTCTGTCCAGGAAATTAACAATGCAATGGCTTTTCATTTGTGTCTATCATGAAATGTGGTTAATTGGAAATTACTTTAGTACCAATAAAACCGAAAAAAATTATTGAATGCACTCTATTGTGTATTGCTCCTTCCACTCTGTTCTCGATCTTGCTTCTCGTCAATCCCTTGAAGTCACATTTGGTCATAGATTCTGGTGTTAGCCTTGATTTATTTTTAAATTTTGAGAGAAAAAAAAAATTAAATTAGAATTTGATTTGTATTTTAACACCCAATATCTTAAAAAGCTCCTAAGCCATTAGGCTTATTTCCACTAAGAGTCTTGAAAAAAAAAAAAAAACACTAAAGAATACACAAAGTTTTGAAAATAGATTTTTTTTTTTCAAAAAAAAAAACATAATGAATTGTACAAATATTAGAAAAATGTGATTTTTGGAAAAAAAAAAATCTGATTTTGTTATCTATCCGATTGAATAGATTATAATTTAATGAATTTGAATAATTGTTATTGATAATCATAAAAAAATAAAAACTGTGTAACTTGGGAATTAAATAGAAACTAACTCCAAAATTTAAGGGAACAAAAAAAAAAAAAAAAACAGAGAGAGAGAGATGGTTTGAACTATATATACCATTTGAAGGACTTAATCATGCTATTATTCCCTGACTGCTTTGAAATATATAGCGAGAGTAGACCACAAATGCTCTCTCGTCAAGTACACACACATTAATTTTCATTCTCGGTGAGGTGCAGAGGTGCAAACAATTAAATAGCAGAGAGCGAGAGGTGGAAAAACAAAATCTTCGGACGAATTGCAAACGAGGGTGCGAGAAGGACAAAAGTTAAAAGTGTCTTCTTCCCACACTTGACGCTGTAGATGCATGACTAGGGCACACCACAAACTGCTTTACACTTGTCAGTTAACAGTGTCTTCTTCTCGCACTTGCGCTGTAGATGAATGAACCACAGCCTGTTAGTGTTCCCATGGCAAATGCCAAAAATCCAGAGTTTCCGATTAATTAAGTGTCGGTTTGATGTTTAATTTAAATTATATAACACATTTATGTCAAAAATTAATTTTTATAATTTATTAAATATTAATAGAAATACATTCAATTCAAAGCGTGACTATTCAAACGACAACATCAATTCGAAGGACACCCATAGTGATCCATAACTTTCAAAACACCCAAAGCACAGCCGCACCAATCAAATCATGGGATCCAACCGCTCTTTTTAATTTGGGAAAACGCGTACGCCTCTTTTCTCTTTCCCTTTATTTTATTTTATTCTATTCTTTCTTTCTTTCTTTGAAACAAATTTTTGCTTTCAGTTCTTCTCTCTCTGTTTTTGTTTTTGTTTTTTTTTTTCTTTTCGCCCAACCAGCGTATAAATACAACTTAAACCCACCGCAATGTGGCCAACCCAGCCTGCAGCAAAGCAACGTGCCCAAGCGCTTATCTGTGTCCTTCTCTGTAATGGGTTTCTGCAAACGCAAAGAAACCATGCTTCTTGTTCTTTTATTTTCCTCTCTTTTCCTGTCAACCCAAGAAACCCAACCGATGAACAATACTATTCGTTCCATCTGTTTCCCACTTACCTCCCTCCCTCGCTCCGCAAAAGCTTCTCCAACTCTTTCCTCTTCCCTTGTCTCCAAGATTAATAATCGTAAGCAGAACCCAACAACCAGAAGCCCCTCTTCATCATCATCAACTTACAACTACAGATCGACCTTCAAGTACTCGATGGCCTTGATTGTTTCTCTTCCCATAGGGACCCCGCCTCAGACCCAGCAGATGGTTTTGGACACTGGCAGCCAGCTCTCCTGGACTCCGTGCAAAAAGAAACCTCCCCCTCCCACGACGTCGTTCGATCCTTCTCTCTCCTCTTCTTTTTCCGTTTTGCCGTGTAGTCACCCAGTCTGCAAGCCCCGAATTCCCGATTTTACCCTCTCAACCTCGTGCGACCAGAACCGCCTGTGCCACTATTCTTACTTCTATGCTGACGGGACGCTAGCCGAGGGCAATCTCGTCAGGGAAAAATTCACGTTCTCCAGTTCCCAAATTACCCCTCCTTTAATACTAGGTTGTGCTACTGATGCGACCGATGATAAGGGCATTTTGGGAATGAACCTTGGGCGGTTGTCATTTGCTTCCCAGGCTAAAATATCCAAGTTTTCGTATTGCGTGCCGACCCGGAAGAATGTAAGCGGGTCTTACTCGACCGGGTCATTCTACTTGGGTGAAAATCCGAATTCGGGCGGGTTCCAATATATAAGCCTGTTGAGTTTTCCTCAAATTCAGCGCTCCCCTAATTTTGATCCCTTGGCATATACCGTTTCCATGCAAGGAATAAGAATCGGCAACACAAAGCTGAACATCTCTACATCAGCTTTCATGCCCGACCGAAGTGGGTCGGGTCAAACCATAATTGATTCCGGCTCGGAGTTCACGTACTTGGTGGACCAGGCGTATGATAAGGTTAGGGAGGAGATCGTAAGGCTGGTCGGCCCAAAATTAAAGAGGGGTTACGTGTACGGTGGTGTGGCCGACATGTGTTTCGATGGCAATGCAATAGACATCGGACGGTCTATAGGCAATATGGTGTTGGAGTTCGAGAAAGGCGTCCAGATCGTTGTCGGAAGAGAGGGGGTTTTAGCTGACGTGGGAGGTGGGGTCCATTGCGTTGGCATCGGTCGGTCGGCGATGCTGGGGGCCGCAAGTAACATTATAGGAAATATACATCAGCAAAATCTATGGATGGAGTTTGATCTAGCCAATCGTAAAGTGGGGCTCGGTAGGGCTGACTGTAGCCGATCGGCGTGAGAATGTGAAGGGCTGTTGTTCGACCTTGTCCGAATGGGCCACGATCCATGCTATTTAATCATCAGTGCACTAAAGATGGAATAGTGTAAAAAGTTTGATCAGAAAACCAAAAAAAAAAAAAAAAGTGTAAAAAAGAAAATATGTTCACAAGTTTGTATGCTGTCCAGACTTTGAGATTGTAAATAATAAGGATGTGAAATTAGTTAAGCAGCTTGTCATGTCTAGATTGTCTTTCACTTTTTAGATCATTTTTTAATGTTACAATGTTCTGTTATTTTATTTATTTATTTTTGAGTTAAATTATCTTTGACCTGTTATCAAGTGCTAATCTGAACCTTCATTTATTTATTTATTTTTCCCAACTATTTTAACTATTGGCATGTCCTTACGAGGGAATTAATTGATGGTAGGAACAACACTGTTACTTTCGGATGCCTCAGCTTTCTCAAAAAGCCCCTAACACCTTGGATTGTAGCCCTTCAAATCCCCGACATTCACATGATTAAAAACCTTTTAACACGTTGGTTGACTTGTTGAATAAAGAGCACCAAACCCCCCTTTTTAACCTTTCACTTTTAACCTATCCACGTGGCAGCTTTTTGTTCACATCTCCTTTACGTTGACTTGCTCGGTAGTAGTCCATTCCTTAAAAGAAAAGTTTTCAATATGACAAGATATATATATATTTTTTTATTTTATTTTTTGGTACACATTCCCTTCACATTGATTTGGTCGGTATTCGTCTGATACTTAAAAGAAAAGTTTTCAAGATGACAAGAAATATATATATATATATATAAAGTTGAGCGAGAATTTTAGTTTTTTTATAAATCAATAAATTAAAATATTTTATAATTAAATTTTTTTTAAACACAATCTATTCATTAATATTCTCAGTAATTCTTTTAAATTTTAGGCTTAACAGTTCAGTCCGTGATGCCTTGTAATGTGTCTAACAATTCAATACTAAATGCGATTCTAAGAACCTTTTAAAAAATAAAATTATACCTTAATTAATAATTTTAAATTTTAACATAATAAAAAATATTAAATATTAATAATTTGCATCAAAATAAAACTATAAATTCAAATTTCTTATGTAACACTGAAGGTAAATTATTGATTAATATTGTTAATATTACCATTAGATTCTAAGCTTAACATTTCTGTTCACGGCACCTTTTAATGGGTGTAACTAATTTTTAATGTGATGTCAACTACCTGATTCTAACTCAATCAGATTAAAATTTTATAAAAATATTTTATATTTATAAAATTTTATTTTGATTATAATTAAATATACATAATTATAAAATTTTCTTAAAAAAAATAAAAGATAAAGAAATCATTCTTAATTTTTTCTTTTAAAAAAAAATATTTTCAATTCACTTATTCTTTTTTAAGAAAGAAAGAAAAAAAAAAACCCAAATTTCCTCGTAAGAAAAGAAAGCAAATCTTTCTTTTTTGTTCTCTTAAAATAAAGCATTTTTTTTAAGTTCCTAAAAAATAATTTAGCTACATTTTTTTAAAACTTTAATTAAATATAAAACCAAACTTAGCTTAAAATAAATTTAGAAAGAAAAAACATTTTTCAAATCTTTTAAAAATAATACTTTATATTCAAGTATTATTTTTTTAATTTTTTCAATATATTACCAAAATTGGAAAACCAAAATATTAACTTTCACTTTTTTTATGACTTCTCATAAATTAATTGATTAAAGATATTGAAATATTTTAAAATTTTAAAAATTTAATCAAAATGAAAATAAAATTATATAAATTAATCAATATATATTTAATTGCAATCAAATAAGAATTTTATTGATTCATAGAATTATAAAATAAAAATAAAAGGAAAAAAATTGTTATGTTCAAATCTTATTTTCTAAGAAAAAAAAAACCTTCGAATTTGATTAAACTCATACATGACATGAGTCTAATATTAATACAAGTGTATATTATTAAAATTGAGAGAAAATATTATCTTTTGCTTATTTGCATATTTTCTGTAAATTAATAAATTAAAAATATTAGAATATTTTATAATTTTAAGTATATATTAAAAAAGTTGAAATTTTTTTTGCTTACGTTATATTTTATCATAAATTTACAAATTAAAGATGTTAGAATATTTTATAATAATAAAAATTTAATTACAATCAAAGTAATATTTTATAAATAAATTAATATAAATTTAATTATAGTCAAATAAAATTTTTATTGATTTATAAAATTTGACTTTGATTATAATTATAAAATTTAATAAAAAAATAAAAAAAGAAAAATGTTCTTAAATTATTCTTTTTTTAAAAAAAAAATAGAAAAGAAAAAAAAATAAATTTACTGATTTTTTCTTAAAAAAGAAAAAATAAACTACTCTGAAGTATCCTCAAAAGAAATAATAATAATAAAAAAGTTACTCTTAAATCCTTATTTTGTTTTTCAAAAAAAAAAACAAAGAAAGAAGTAATTTTTTTTTGTTTTTTCAAAAAGAAAAAAAATCCTTAAATAATTTTAATTTAACTACCTATTTTTTCAAATTTAATTGGCTATAAAAGTAAATTAGCTTAAACCAGATTTAAAGAGAAAAAAATATTTCTAATTTTTTTAGAAAAATAATACCAAACATTTGAATTTTATTTTTTAAATAAATTACAACAAAATAAATTTATTAATAAATATAATTAAATTTTTACATTACATAAAATTAATATCTATATAATTTAAAATATTTTTATTTACCAATACCCAATTTTAAACTTTTGTCCAACATATTTAATGGTTACGCTACAAAATTGAGACAAATTGAATTTTGTACCGTACTTTTTCTGTTGTAATATATTTGGCTCATGTCTATTTTTAGAATTTTTGTCAACTTTAGAGGTAAAGTTAGAAATTATAGTACAATATTATTTTTTAAAGACAAGCAAATTTTTTTAAAAAAGGTTTAAAATTTAAAAAATTCAAAAATATGTTAAAATTACAAAAAATCAGAAATTCAAAAACAAATCTATATATTTTAAAATAATTCTTAAAAAATAAAAAAAATCTGAAAATATTATTTAAAAAACTGAAAATATAAAACATCCAAAAATTAATAAACCCTTAAATTTTATAAACAACTCAAGATTTAAAAATAACCAAAAATTACAAAATCCTAAATTGTAAAAAATTGAAAATTATGAAAAAAAAAAATCTAAAAAGTGAGAACAATTTGAAAATTCCTCTCTCTCTTTCTCCTTCTTCCAGTTTTATGTTGTGGGGGTGAATCGATAGATAAAGAATTTAAATATATTACATTTTTATATTATAAATGTGTCAATGATATCATAGAGACAGAGCAAGAAAATTTGAAAGAGAGAGAAGAGAGGGACTATAGAAAGAGAAAAAGAGAAACATTTGGATTTTTTACTTTTCTGATTTTTTCAATTTTCATTTGTTTTGAATTCATATCATTTTATGATTTTTTTTCCCCTCACTTTTTAATATTTTTCAAATTTTCAAATTTTAATTTTTTATTTTTTTTAAAAAAAAAATTATCACATGATAAAAATAATAATAATATATCATTTGAATCACAACTAAACAACTGACCTGACATATCATACTACTTAATATATTTAAAAATAAATTAACAGAAAAGAATAAAAAAAAAAAAAAAAAGCCATTGATGGTGCAAACCAACCTAGAGAGTTTATTTCAAGAAATGGAAACGGAGTAAATATAATTCAAAAATAGTGTATATGTGTAGAACCAATTTATGGTTATTTATTTATTCTTCTTCAATTTAATAATGTTGACCTGTATTGATCACCTTAGCCATTGCCAGTAGGTCACTGCCAGTGAGTTGCCAACAAACATTCGACCCCAACCACGCTGCCCAATTATCAAACGTCCCGACCATTAATGAAATGAAGACTAGAGTTGTTAGTTGCCTGTAACCATCATCGTGCGCTCTCCACAACCTCAACCACTGGTTAATAGCGAATTGCCTGAGAATTATGAATTGGGACCTCACAGACATATACGTGAAGACTGCTAATTCTCAATCCTTTAATCACCTTTGTTTAGTTCTTTCTTTTCTCATTTTAGAGTAGGGTTTGAAACTTTGAACTGTGAAGCTTCATTTTTCTCTGTAAGTCTCTCTCTCTCTCCTTAAAGTGAGGTAATTACGTTAAGTGGTTATTCCTACCACTACTACACCTTCGGCCACCTTCATCGCCCCCAATAAATTGCCCAAATTGATTGCCCCACTTCAATACTATCAGCCCTCTACACACTGCATTTTTATATTTATTAGGTAAGCAAGTTTTTTATACAGTTAGGCTTAGGCTCCATTTATTTTTTTTGGGAAATAAGTAGCCTGAGAAAAAGAAAAAGAAATTCCATGGAAAATATTTTCTAAGAAAATGAGTCTCCTGAATCTCAGTTTTCATCGTTTGGAAGCAATTAGCACAAAATATTTTCTTTAGTTCAACAAACACACAACACAAATGAAAAAAAATATATATATATATATAAAATTAAAAAAATGTAATTTGTGTCACTTGAATAATTATTTTTTTTTTGTTTTTTTTTGGTATTTTGATTTATAACTTTTAATTCAAAACACGATTTCAATATAATAAAGATATAATAGATAACTAATACATAACTATCATATATTAATTAATTCACGATGACTCTTTCTTGACAATTATTATTGCATCGTTATTATAGTTTAACAATTCTAAACGATGACTTATAATATTTTATGATTTTGTACGGAAGATAAATATGAATTTATTTTAAAACCTTTTCAATTATTGTAATGTAATCTTAAAACCTTTGAACAGTTTTCATTTACCACTAAACTTTTAGACTTCATTTTCCAAGGATAATCAACAATGGAAATCTAATAACATCATTAAGTTTGAAGGTTGGATTTTGGTGGGAAATAGGATTTTGTGACGTATTTTGATATATATATATATATATTACCAATGTACAAATTTTAATGGTTGGATTGATTTTCGTCACTGTTATCTCAATAGAAACGGAATTCAAAAGTTTTAAGTTTGAATTTAAACTGCTCACAGATCCGAGACTACATTAAACAAATCAAAAAGAAATAGGATCAAATTTTGCTTTAGCCCTTGAGCACGGTGATAAAGTTATTTCCTTCTTGTAAAGAGAGTCATTCTCTTCCTAAAATGAGTTGTCAGTTACCTGGCAGCAGAGACAAAAAGGAGTCTTCGAAAGAGACAGAAATTCCATCGTCTTTCCGCGTGGAAGCAAACACACAAAGGCGTCAGAGACGGGGCAATAGCTGGCAAAAGAGCCACAAAAAAAAAAAAAAAAAAAAAACAAGAAGAAGAAGAAGAAGAAGAAGAAGTTGGATTCGAAATCGAATCACTTTTCAGCCATTCATGAGAACCTAACAACTTCAGCTACTAAGCAAAGACATGCACGCACCTTTGAATCTCACTTTCTGCGCAAGGTGCCAGAGCATTGCATTTGGGCCATGAATATCAATGGCTGTTATTTCCTATATACCCACAAACAACCAAAAAAAAACAAAAAAGGAAAAATCAAAGATTGTTGCCCTGCGGAGATGGGACGTAGACATTTGGATCGAGCCGCTTTCTCTGAACCTAAAACAAGAAAAGCAACGCAACAATTCTAAATATTATTATTTATGTGATATTAAATAGAATACCACTTAACTCACTTTAAATAGGACATAAATGGACACGTAATTCATCTAACCATTCATTCATTTGTTTTTTTTTTTTGTCTATATGTGCCCCCAATAAGATTGGTCTCTCTAGGGTTTTCCTATTAAATATTATAGCATCATTATATTCCAATATTTATTGGAATATATAGACATAAAAAGAAGTAAAATAATTTTTTCTTACTTATAATTTGATTTACTTGTAACAACAAAAAAAAAAAAACAAAAGATATAATTAGTCCATATATATATATGTATGTATGTATGTATGTATGTATGTATGTATGTATGTATGTATGTATTTCTTACATGCCTCAACGAGTGACAATAATCAATTTATTCCTTTGTATCTCGCTCCATTGATACCACAAAATATAATTACCTCGCAAATTGCTTTCAAAACCAAGGAGAGTAAAGGCACTCCTCCTATTGTGCTTTGGTCCACCGCATCAGTGGTCTCACTCTCGTCAGATCGCACATTTTCTCCACACAAAATTGTACTTTGTTTTTAAACGACTCCTCTTTACGTGTCAATCAGGTTGACCAAACAGTAACATAAACCTCCTACGCATTTCTTCCAATGTGTCCCACAGGGATTTTCATGGAAGCATTTGCGATCCAATCCGATCCTCACCATCCAAGACTTCTATTTCATATCTTCCATGGCCCATCACAATGTAGAAACAAATGTGAAACAGTTTCGACATTCATTCTAAATACATGGACTTGCAAAAGGATATTAAAAAAAAAAGTTACCTCCGAGTACATGTTTGTGGGTGGCCCAACTACCTTGTGTACTGAAACATTTTTTCAAACCTTAAAAAGACAGCCCCTAAGCAGGCAGATGCTCTCTATCTTTGTGTCTGTGACAGAGGGGGATTCTTATATATATATATATATATATATTCCAGCTCAATTGGACAATTGTCCACAGTAAACTCAACGTTGAAAAACTTTCTTTACTCGTCGAGTGCCTTGATGATGTTTGCTTCTAAGAATTTCCTTTATTGTGCGCGCAAGTGAATTGGAAATTTTATCCGTATACACATGTATCCCTTGCTCGAACAACAATTAAATGTGGTAAACTTAGTTTTCTTCCACATGCTTTTGAAAAAAAGAAAAAAAAATAAAAAAGAAAAAGGCCAGAGAAAGAGAGAGTAAAGATTACAAATCTCAAGTGTTAAAGCAAGAAACGTGGACAATTACTAGCCCCCATATTTCCAAGACCTGAATGGGTGCCACTGCAACTATTGACTACCGTTCTATAAACGTTTCTACCAACTTCCTTTGAACACCAATCTCCGGAAACTTGAAGAGCCTATCAATCACTACCCATTGGAGGAATTATGGATCCATGTAGAGGCATGAATTTCAATACACTTGATTTGATTTGTGAATTAAAATTGAATCTCAAAAGCGTTTTCATCCTCTAGGATTACATGTGTTGACATCTCAAAGTTGCAAGGCAATTCCTAGGCATGCAACAGGGCTGTGCACACATGGGACCACTGTAAATCAATTCTCTGTGGGGAGACCGACAACCGGCCTTGGTCCAGTACTGGTAGGCATATTAAGTACCCGAACATGCCTCTCCGGCTGCTGCCGGCTAATCACCAAGGGCTCTTGTATGCGCATGTTGCCTTGTTCCACACACAACTCCAGGGCTCAACCAAAACCTTGACAAGAATTTCTTGCTCTTTTTCTTCACAGCTTTAACATCACTCTCCGAGGACGACACAGATTGCTGGCGAGGGAGATTTCTATCAAGGAGATTGGCATCGAACGTGTTCCTACCAGACCCCATAAAGCAGTCAAGTTGCCTGGAAATGCTTTCGATTTCATAAGCATCAAGAAGGGAATTTTCTGTGTGGAAAGGGCCGGGTGTTTTTGATCCCTCCCGGCTATCTTCCATCGTTCTCATGGCTTCTAGCCTGTATCTGGAAGGCCTAGCGACCTGCCGAGTCCTTTTGGCATTGAATTCGCACTCGGACTTTCCTACAGACCCAGAACCATGCTCGTACCATGCCCAAGCAGCCGCCTTGACAATGGCTAGATCATCGGCGCAACCTTTGATGGGTCGTTTATTTTTTTTCTCCATGAATATGTTCAATGACGTAATATTAGTAGACATTTGGAGTTTGGTACGACAACTCAAAATTGGGAAACGTGAAGCTTCATATTGAAGTTGCAATGTTGGTGAGTGCCATACCATTGTGATTGAGGCACCTTCCTTCTGAAAAAAGGCACCAATTCCAATGAAAGTTGCTTAGTTTTGGTTTCAATTTGGTCCTTTCGTTGTGCTGTGAGCAATGAATGAGATCATTCATTAGATGATAGGTCCTGGTCCCACTTGTTGCCAATTGTTAGGTTGGGAGTTGGGGGGTCACTTGGAGGGATTAGTTTGCACCTATGAATATAATCACCCCTCACACATCTATCTGTAAATTTTTTTATTATTATTTTTTTAAAATTTCTTTACTTTTCCCAAGGCCTTGATGGGACAAAATCTAAATACTTGCTAACCATCCCACCCACCCACATTTACCAAAATTTCTGAAGAAGAGCCTTGTCCCTGGTAGTACATACTAGCCCACAATACGACAGGTTCTCTTGGCTACTCTTAGTTCAACATAATTAGTTATCTCTTTCACTTTTTTTTTTTTTTTTTTTATATATATATAATTATGAGAATATTTATTTTTTATTTGTATAAATTTTATACATCCTTTCTTAGTATAAAAATTTGATACTTTTAAAAATATAATTATTCATTATTAAAATATTCCCTAAAAGGTTTCCTGTTTTCCCCTTAGTCAATCTACCCTCATTAGTCCTACATTCACAAAATTTACACGATAAACTCCCTTGGATCAGTAATAAAAATACATGGGGCCTGAAAAACAAAAGGGCCTAATAATATAAAGTCTGTTTGATTTTGATTAAGCTGTTAAATGTTTATTTTTGGTTTTTATTATTTGGTGTTTTAATGTTGCTGTTTATTGTATTCTAATGATGTGTGTTGATCACTCCTAATTTTTTCAGTATATTTTTTTTTTATCATGAACTTGCAACTGTATGCTTATGTCTTCCATAATCATTGTTGTCTTTTATTCCAAAAATCAGAGAAAAATATAAAGAGTGTGCATAGGAGTTGAGATATACATACATACATACATACATACATATATTAACAGCAATTAAACTTTTATTCATGACTTCATACATACATACATACATATATATTAACAGCAATTAAACTTTTATTCATGACTTCTCCATAATTTAGGACACTCCAAAAGAGCATCCCAAAAAGCCATATAAAGGCACCTCAGAGAAGTTCTGAGGACCTATATAAAACGCTATACATATATGCCAAAAAACATAACTGGCAGATTCTCATTCCGTGTCCCACCATGTCCCTCAAAATCCTGTACGCGCAGTCCATGAGTAAAAGTTACGTTACAACCTTTTTAGCTAAAACCCATCTGTTCCCAGCAATGCCTTGTGATGACCAAATCAGAATGTTCCAAAAAAAAAAAAAAAAAAAAACAGAGAGAAACTCTACACATCAGCTCAGATACGGGTAATGACAAAAAGTCCAACAATAACATTTTAGTCTATGCATTTTCTGCAGCAAACCATACACCCATGAGACTTAAAAAACATTACTTTCCACACTACATCACAATCATGCCAGCAGAGCTCCAATCCTTAGAGTCATGCCAGTACTCCTAAGGTCTAGAAGTACTCTTTTTTAAAAAAAAAAAAAAAACTTTTAATTCATGACATCACAATTAGAAAATAGGATACTCAAGTGTCACAACCACTCATGTGTACAAAAGCAAAAATAGTATGCCCCCAGCAACAGCCCCTAGGATCAAAGCTAGAGGTACAGGAAAGAAGGAACAAAAAAAACAGAAACTCCCTGTATCAAAACCAAGAGATAAAAAGATACGCGTGTTTGCAAAAATAATCTCCCAACTCAATCACAATACTCAAATCACACATAGGAGATCCTATCCTCTTATAGCTTGTTCCTCTTGACCCTATCACAGTACCAAATCACAAGTATCCTTTTTCATATACTAGCAACTCCATCTCCTTCAATAAACAAGAACAACATAAAATGAATTTGTGAATAGAAGAAAGAACTATTAATTGAGTAAGAATGAACAGCGATGTGGGGTGGCAATGACAATGGTGTTGCGCGGTGGCAGCAACAGCTGCAGAGGCAATGTGATACCGACCTTTGGACGAGAAGGGGCTGCTCAAAGTCTAAGTTTGAGTGGGATGACAGGGCTATCATGAAAACTAATTTTTTGCGTTTTGAAAGAACTGATTTTTTTCTCTTTGAGATTTTCTTTTAGAATTTAGTTAAAAAAAAAATAAAAAAAAATCATATAACCTTTACCAAACAAGTTTTCCTTTGCCCACCTATAATTAAATCGAAAATCCAAAAAAGATAACCATACCCCACTAATTAACTATAACAAAAGTTACTCACTTGCAGAAGCAACAAATACTACGAGTCGTCCATGTTCAAGCAACCATGGAGCCATATTCAAGAGAGTGGAGGCAAATGCCTAAGCTGAACTTCCAAATTTGGTCTAATGTTATTGTTATTTTCTATATTTCTCCCACTAAAATTTTTATTTTGCCCCTACTTTATATATATATTTTACCTTCATACTTTTTCTTTGCCGTCTGTTTACCCCAACGCCAAAAATTCCTACATCCGCTGCTGCATGCAACTAAGACACGGTGCATATTTCATGCAGCCCTTATATAATGACTGAATCTCGTCTAAAGTGCCACCTCAGGAACGAAATGAAAAACTTTCAAAAACTTAATATAATATGAAAAAAGGAAAAAAGAAAAAGGGATTAAAAAGGGTCATCAGAAAGATTCTATGTATCTTTAAAAGTGTTTACTTATTTTCTTGCGTGAAACCCTTGCAGGAGTCTGCAGCTGCCCCCAGCTTACAACTTACGTCTCTGGCGACGAGAACTTTCAGCTTCAATACGCTTGATTTCATCATTCAGCACTTTCAAGGATTCTACTTTCTCATCAGTAGACTTTTCACTAACCAAGGCCAAAAGGTGCCTTGCAGGAGTCTGCAGCTGCCCCCAGCTTACAACTTACGTCTCTGGCGACGAGAACTTTCAGCTTCAATACGCTTGATTTCATCATTCAGCACTTTCAAGGATTCTACTTTCTCATCAGTAGACTTTTCACTAACCAAGGCCAAAAGGTGCCTTGCAGGAGTCTGCAGCTGCCCCCAGCTTACAACTTACGTCTCTGGCGACGAGAACTTTCAGCTTCAATACGCTTGATTTCATCATTCAGCACTTTCAAGGATTCTACTTTCTCATCAGTAGACTTTTCACTAACCAAGGCCAAAAGGTGCTTCAAACACCGAACATACTCAGACTTTACATCAGGAAAATCAGAAATTGATCTCTCATCTTCAAGCTGCACCCAAAAAATAGAAAAACATGTTCCAACATAATTTTGGTGTTATGATCATAGTTAAAGAAAGAAATGGAAAGAGTTGAAGCATTGCTAATGACATGCCACACAGTTTTCTGATTAACCGTTAATGAACAAGATGCTACCAACAAAATATATACTAATTTAAGGACGCTGCCAAGCCACACAACTGAAACCCAAATATGGGTGGAACCAAGGACATTTCATGCCAATGTGGAATTTCAATAAGCTAATTCAAGATCCATGGTGACAAAAATAGGATCGACTCATCTCCGTGCTTGAAATTAATCTATGTTTCATGAACTGCCCATCAACCAACTACACAATTCACAAGTAATTTGTTCAGCTAGAGAAAATAATATGAGCCTCCTACACACAAGTCCCTTAATTTAAGCATATGCGTTTTATCAAACTAGACTCTTTTGGCTTTTTCAACTTCTATTTATCAGCTACATTACAAAGATAACTAGGCATGTATGTACCCAAAACAAAAGTTAACTAGGGGTTCGAAAGAGACTGCGCAGACCATACTGAAACAAGTAGAAGTTTGATTGGAAGGAGTTTGTCGTGGGTGGGGGAGGGGGTATAGCATACATGGGAATAGAAGATAATTGACTGGCAGTAAGGAACAAGACTGAAAATACATATAACCAATATTTGAGACAAACCCAAAAAGCCCAGGAAAAACAGTTCAAAAAAAGGATCCAATAAGGAAAAGCTAAAACAGAAAAAAAGGTTGATCAGAAGGACATGCAAGATTTGAGCATATTCCCATATTTGAGTATGCACCATGGAACACAACATTTACAAGCTAACCAAGGAGCAGACATAGCACCACAAAAAATCCTGTGGAAAACAATCACCAGCAAAAGAGAACATCAAAAAGGAAAATGAAAAACATCAAAGGAAAACTGGACAAGAGGCTTGGAGTACATGCAAAGGGGACAAATTCTGACTAGGGAAACAGAAGACTGTTCCTCATGATGCAAGGGGGGCAAGTTCAGATTAGCTAACTTTAGTAGTTAGTTTCCAGAATGTCACAAATCCAAGTCACACTATCTTTGCCATCCCAATAGAAAAAGATAAAAAGGCAGAGAGGCCTCTGATTTAAAAATTTTAGAACATATGAGCCTAGTTCCTTCAATTGAAACTATCTACAAAATCACTAAATCCTTGTCTATTCACATAACAGGCACCCCCTCCCACCTCACTCCTCCCTCTCCCAAAAATAAAACAAAACACGGACACACAAGAAAATTGAACTCATTCATTTTCCCCTGCACCTCATCAGCACACATTAAAAGAGAAAGAGAACAGAGTATGTGCATCACCATCCAGTAAAAGAAGAAACATACACCAGATTTTACCATCCATTGGCAACCATATTTCATATAAGTATAAAAGAACCATGAAATACCTCTTTGTAAGTAGAAATGCATTGAAAAAGTACATTTTCAGCATCCTCAGTGGATAGATGCTGACCCTGTTCAACAATACAAGCAGAACAACAGTCATAACAAGTTGTATGACAACTTGGGCAGAAAGACTTAGAAAAAGAAGAAATAGGCTTCAATAATGTGTTTGAAGCATTAGAAACAGTGCAATCAGTCTAAAATTACAAACTTCCAGGACCAAGAAGGCTCTTCAGCTTCAAGAATTAGTTTACAGTCATCATGCACCATGGATAACATTACGATGGTGTAACAGATGATTCTTTCAATGACAAATCTTTGTTCTGCCTTGCCCAAACCATAGATCAGTGTAAATGTATACCCTCAACCAAATGTGCAGGAGAGGCATTGACATTCACCTGCCGCCAAAAGCACAGATACACTAATGGATCCACAAGTATATGTTATTAACACAAAATGTTGTTGTGTGTTTGCCAACAGAAGTCTTCAGTTGGAGGAAGAAAGAGGTATCTGACAACCACACAACATTAATGATTGGTTTTGTTTTCCCATCTGAGGAGACTCACTACTGGTTGTATATGCCTAATCTACAGTTATTCACTGCATTGAGAATATTGAATAACCCTGACAGAGAGAGGCATAACAAATTTCTTGTGGCTTCATTTGTATCAAATGCAGGTTGCAGGTGGCTTTGAGAGCAATGAATCAAAAAAATTCAAGGTTTTGAAGATAAACATACAGAACAATATCCAGAACAAAGGATTGATGTTTGTTTTATGTAATCAGGTATTCATGAGTATTCTAGTAACCAGCATTCAATTTGAAATCCAAGGGAATACCTTGTGAAATGTCAGCAGATGCAACCGATTGGGACTACTTTTGTAGAAATTATTTGCAAACAGATTAAAGTAATGAATTAATTTGAAAATGAAAAATGCTCTGCACAGGTTTCTTGCTAAGAAAGAAATGAAGAAATTTCAGTGGGAGGCTATTTCCACCAATTGCATTGGCTAGGCACATTGCAAGTGGTCCAGAAACAACTCTCATTTAGCTGGACCAACTCACTTGTATACAGACAACAAATTAAGGGAACTTTTCAAATTTTGTGACTAATTATGTTCTTTAATACCAACCATCAACTCATTTAACTTCCTTTTCGCCATCTCCAAATCCCCGAGAGCATCAAGTGATCGCAGCTGCAATTCAGAATAATAATCCCATCATTTACCTATCGAATCAAGGCAGTATAAAAAACTGCCACAACATAAAACCAAAACATTCAATTACAACCTAAAGGCAGATCTTATGTCAACAGACTAAAATATCTCCCCATCATTTACTCATGCATGCCATAACCCAGCATTGCATAAGAAAAAGGAGTGGTGAACAAATTCATCATCATTAGCAGCCCATTTCCCATATTACAAACAACTACTACATCAGCTTATTAATGCCCACAATTAGCAAGACATTATTGTCAGAAACTACCTTGAGGAACTGTTTTCTAAGGCCAGACAACTCAATGTGAGTCATTGAAGTACAAAAAAGCATGAGTAAAATGTACTTCAGTGGAAGGAACTGTATAACATGCTGAGAATAAGAACCAAAGGTTGACAAGAATAAGATTGTGATACAAACACAATTAGAAGCAGTAACCAAGATAGTTGGATGTACTTAGAGGAAACGATGGACATAGTATTGGTTACTTTGAATCAAGGACGTGAAATTGGGAAATCCGGCAGGAGACTTTATAAAAACAATACAAAACATGGATAAACTAAGAAATGCTAGAAAACATTGAATTAGAACTATAAATTTACAACTTTTATTTTTCAGGGATGCATTGACTCTGCATTGCACAAAAAATAAAAAAATAAAAAAATCTTACCTCAACAAGAGCAAGTCGACTTGAAGAATAACAAAAAGGAACCAGACCACAATAGCAATAAAACTACATTGAAACAAAAAATACACATATAGTTGCTTTTCAGTCCAACACCACTTACTTTGTCAACTTCTTCTATATGAGCACCAATGTCAGTTTTATTAGAACAATTTCAGCACAACTCTTTGTTTCCTAGCATTTCCACCATTTCTGAAGCATTTGGCCGATGAAAATTTCTACTTGGTGGACAGTCACCATATAACACAATTAGAGACACAGGGACACCAGCCCATGGATGTCTCTGTGGTTTACAGCTTGGCAGAAAACCGCTTCAACTTTGAGACCCAGATGGGAGGATTTATTAGGACAGTGGCTAAGTTGGTCTACAATTTTTTACTAAATTTAATCAATATTTTATTTTGTATGGTTTTTCTAGCAAGACTACAATTCATATATCTTTCAAGGGTTAACCTAATTAAGCTGTAAATTTGATTTGTACAGACATTTTGTTTTCAGCTTTTTACAGAAAATAGGAATTCCTTGGAAGTTAGTGGCAAATTAATAATGCAATAGAACTACAACAACAACAAAGTCTTAATCTTAACTTTAATTGGGGTTGGCAACATTAATCTTTTCTTGTCATTTTGTTCTATTATAAACTAAACTTAGTATGAGATCTAATTGTTCTAAACTCATCCTACTTAGGTTGTCCTCTCCCCCACCTTTCACCATCCACCTAGATTGGGACACTTCTCTTTATCAGAGCATTTGTAGGTCTACATTGAACATGTCCAAACCAACGCAAGCATAACTCCTCAGCTTATCTCCAATCGCTGATACACTTACTTCACTACAAAAATCCTATTTTCTTATTTGGTCCTTCCTAGACTGGCTGCAGATCAGTATTCTCATCTCTGATATACTCATTTTTTGGAAGTGTTGTCTCTTGGCAGCCCAACACTCAGTATTTTAGCTCAACACTAGCCTAATTGCCACAGAACATGTAGATCCCTTTTTTTCCAATATTTGTATGCTGAAACAAAAAATTAGTTGGATGATAAGATTGAGATGCTTGGTTCAAAATTCCAAACTTCTTGGTGAAGTTCAAATACTGCAACCAAAAAAAAAAAAAAAACTTTCTTTGGATTCATTGCAAGTGAATGCCAAAAGTCTTACAATTTCAGTGGCCAATCCATCCGCTGGGTCAAAACCAGTTTAAATTTCCATTAGCTTTTAAATTAAACTAGCCATATCTTGAGGATAGGCCCACTGGGTAACATATGCCATCATATAGGTTAAGGCAGCATTCTATATCTTCGTTTTTTTTTTTTTTTCACTCTTGTACTATGATCACATTTTGTAGGATAGAAAAACTACAAACATGGCTACCACATAATCCCTTGTGTTAAAATCCGGTGTTTCATTATTGGCTAGTAGACAGATGTTTCAATAGGATGCATATTTCAATTCCAACTTTTCATCATTTATCACTTGTCGAGTAGGAAATCTTGATCTTCATAATAATTCTAGTCCTTTGAATATGGGACTGAACTCAAAAGAAAAAATAAAATAAAACACAAAAAACTGGGTAAAGGTTCACAAAACTAAAACACAAGACAATCCAAATTCTTTTTTTGGACAGAATACAATCTGATAGAATATTTTAATTTTAGTCTAGAATTTATCTAGTTTCTTCTAACAGATAAAATTTTAGTAAATATGCTGGACTTCATGGAAGAGGAACTTACCAGAATTATCAATGCTGTATGCCCTTGCTTTATGGTTTCACTAGATGTTCCGTTCTTTTTCTTGTTGCCCAATTGTTTCCTAACTTTATTTAAGATCTTCTGTGCTATCCTAACAGAGAAAGGGAACATTATGACTAATCAATAAGGATCCACAACAAGAAGTTGAAACCAAATAAATTTATAGGCAAGGTCAGCTAAGCATGCCATGCCCTTTCCAGTTGTCCAATCAAGATGGAGCATCATACTCTTTCTAGTTTGCCCAATAAACATGGAAGAGATATACCTTTAAAAATCAAATTATCAATCAATTGTTGAGTTTGGGGTACAAAATGTACAAGGAACTTTGCATTTCTGAATTAATAGTAGAAAAACCAAAGACAATTAAAAGTCCATGAATGTAATGGAAAACCAAGGAAACATCAAGAAAAAGACCTTGCTTCTAAAATTTGAGGGATCCCAAATTTCAGAGGGAGAGATCAAGTGAAAAAGAGAACAAAACAAAGGCAGAAAAAAGACCTACACAAAACAATAACAGTGACTCCAAGCACAACATTTTCAGCTTAAAATGTAGCAATTATTGGAATGTATTTGTACTTAATACACAAGATGTAAACAGTGGCAGAAAAAAGAAAATACACAAGACAAGATAAAACCAATACCATAAGTTCTGCAGCCTTTGCCAATGCAAACACAAAATAATTTCATAATCTAACTAAAAATAAATTATTTTGTTTTTCAGGGTAGACATAATTTAAAAATTGGGAAATTTTTAATACTTAGCAAAAACAAAATAAAAATTGACTTATATAAAACAAATCCTAGAACCTTTTTATAAGTTTCTGGATTGATCTAATTTGCCAAAAATGTCAAGGTTCTAGAGAAATGGCAATTACAATCTGACGATCACTTGCTTAAGTCAATTCAACAATTCATCACAGCCTCCTAATTACAAAAGCAATAGTAAAATAAAAGAAACAAAAACCTCATGAATTAAAGTCTCCTAAATAAGTAAAATATCTAACCCAACACTAACCAAATAAAAAATTACAAATATTCACATTAAATGCAAAATATCTTAATAAAATCCTTAATAATAATAATATACCTTCTAGATTCTTCATCAGGGAAACTTCAGAATTTTTACTCAATCAAATGCTTATAGTTTGTTTTGTTTGAGAACTACCATAAAATAAAACAAAAGCCAACCTTATAGAGTTGTGCAGAAGATCGCTTGCTTTATCAAGCTCAACTATTGCTGCAGCAATATTCATTTTCTGTAGCCTATTAGACTTCTGCATCCCCACCCTAGCAAGTTCAAGCATATTGGCAGTAATCTGGTCATGGAAAAAGTGGTCAAATCTCATCCTACACAGGCTGTGTAATTTTAAGTGAGAAGTTGACACGTTGCCAAGAAAGTTGAAAAGTAAGATGAAGCACATCCTTCAATAAAAAACAGTCATCAGAATGATATGTACTCTCTCTCTCTCTCTCTCTCTCTATCATGCAGTTCATTTATGCACATAAATATAATAAGCAAGTTGAACATCTCGAAACAACAAACCTGAATGTGATCTTCAGGAAGTAAGGTTTTCCTAGTTTCAAGACACCTGCAGATAAAAATTACAGGATGTAATATTATTCAAGTCAGGAAGGATTATATATTTACTCTACTTCACCTTTCAAGTAGTTCTTCCGCTTCCTTCAAGTTCCCAATTGACCAAAGGGTCAAGGCCAGACCTTCAGCTGCAATTACAGTCTCCAAAGAATTCCATCCCTGTATTACCAGCTAGCTATTAAATCAAAGAACTGGACATGGAAGCAAATATTCATAAAGAAATAGGTCACAACAGATAAGAAAGCCAACAATCAAATGCTTCCTTAGAACTCACTTTTGAATTTCACATGAAAGACATTTGCTTTTCTGTAATGCATAAAAACCTTCTACATGTGTATCCATAGTTATGCCCATGCATGCATCAAATGTCATAATCCAAAACCAAGCAGGATATACTCTTGGAAACTAGTCACTGAAGCGAGCAGAAAAGAGGCAACCAAGTGTATAAATTTTAGATTTCATAGCTTCAGCTAAATCATGGACCATACAAGGGCAAAAGAGCAAGTAACAGAGTTCGTAACAGATTTTGCATAGAGAGGTCAAAGGAAAAAACATGTTCCAGCTCCATTTCAGTGTTTTAGTAAGCATCTAGTAATTGAACACGACTTCTCGAAAGCAATGTACAAAACATTAGTGACATTAAAGATATAATTCATAAAGAACACAGCAGCATTCTTGGAAAGAAGCAATGTGTGAAAAATGTCAGGAACATGTAACAGGAGGAAATAAGTCAAACCTTTGATAATTCCATGATATGCAGGATCTTTCTCTGCACTTTTTCTGCCTCCACAAGATAATTAGATTTTAAATATATCTGGAAAAGATAGCAATTATATAAGTACTCCAGTAGTGCAAGATTGGGAAGTGAAATAGTTTAGACAATGAGATATTACAAATGGTAAAACTTAATTCTTTTGCATGTAAAATGTAAACACACATGAATGCTACTAAACTTGGATGTTTCTGTCTATGCAAAATGGCACATCATTCACATTCTGGGATAATGAAAAAAATGAATGAAAATGTAACAACCTGTGCAAGGTAGCGTAATCTCCGTAGGCATGTGACTGACTCCTCTAGGCCATTTTCCTATATAACTACGTTGGACATCAGCAAGATTGACAATTTTGAACTGCAAATAGCAGAAAGCGCATAACCAGGTGTTACTGATTAAAACATTGCCATGCACCTCTAATATCCTGATAGATTCCCGAATAAGGGCTTCTGCATCTGTTTCTTTTCCCAAGAGATACAGTACCTGTACTCACAATTGTTCAGGAACTTATGAGTTAATGCAACAAAAAAACAATGAAAGGCATGTTTAAAAACCCTCTCCCCTCCAAAAAAAAAATCCACCCTCCCACTTTCCAGCCAACTATCCTTCTTTATTTCCACTTTCTCCTGCTACATTTTTTCTCTCTTCTTTTCTGCATCAGCTTCAGAACTCTTTTTGTTTTGGGGGGGGTGTATCAGAAAAATTCAGCACTCCCTTCTTTGTCTGCACATTCTAGACCCTTGGCCCACCACAAAAGATGCAGATAAAGATTTATCTAAATTTATCACTGTCAACATCTTTGGCTGAAAAAAATCTTCCCAGCAAGTTGCTACGGAGCAAATGGGGAAGGAACAAGGATTAGGATGGCCTCCTTTCCACTGACAAGGAAATACAGAGCAAAAAAAGATGACTAGTCTTTGTCTTAGTCTTCATTGACTTTAGTCAAAATCAGCACAACTTAAACTTGACCCCAAAGTTGTTGGCTAAAGCAAGCTCTATCAGCAAAAGTAAGATTAACTCCTAATGCTGTGAATTTTTTATACAACACATCAACTGTATCAGTGGGAGGTTGTACATGCACTAAGCAAATGCAATGTTAAGGATTTAAAGAGAATTCCCAATAAAAGAAAATCCATATACCAATAGGCATTCACAATTTATTGTCAGACATAACAAAATATAATCATAAATATCTAAATATCCCTTTTCCAAGGGCAGTGAGACCACAAGAAGCATGATGATAATTAAGGTAAAGCTGACAAATAATGTAGCTAGTTGTTTTAGTACAAGCAATAAAAGCTACTTACAGTTCCAAGGTGATACATTGTATCTGCATAGTCCGGATTGTTGTATCCAAGTACACGCCCCTTTATCTTATGGTTACAACATGATGTTGAGCATTATGAGGTCAAAGTTTGAGCCAATTACGGATGAAAGAAGAATCAAATAAGAAGCCAAATTGTGAGTTTGATTCAAATCCAAAAATAGAAGATAATCAACTCCTCAGATTGGGGTACACACCATACCTTTAAAGCACGCTGCACAAAGAAAACAGTTGGAAGGGGACAGGGTGCAGCACATATCATCAGTAGAATTCATGGAAGACCATAAGTCAAAAACTGGAAATATGCACATAATGAATGGACAAAGTAAAATTTAAGCAATGGATTCAAAACTAACATAAAGCTACAGACCACATGAATCAACTATAGCTTCTACATTCTTAGTCAAGAGAAAGAGGTTGTGAAGCAATCACATTGGGGAAACATGTTTGCCTCCACAGTAAAAAGCTCACAGAATTAACAATGTTGTTAAACCATGACAAGCATCCCACCAACTCCCTTCACAGGACTAGGCTGGATGCTCTGTGTTAAGTTGGAAGGCTTTGGGGGGAAGAAATGAGTCTGCAGCACAGCAGCCTTGTATTATTTGTATACATAGTCCAACAAGAAACAAAAAGGATAACAGTGCCCATGCTTTGAAACATACTGTCACACTCCCCTTCAAGCTGGAAGATACATGTTGTATACTCCAAGGTTGTTACAAATGAACTTCACTCGAAACCCCCCAAAAGACTTTGTAAATAAATCAGCAAGCTGAGTTTCAGAATTTACATGAGTATTTCTATCTCATTTAATAAGAGTCTCTCTAATAAAGTCGCAATCAAATTCAATAAGTTTGGTTCTCTCATGAAATACTGGATTCTGAGCAATATGAACTATATGTTGGTTGTTGCAATCAACTCCATGCATGTGGCAAGCATGACTTGAGTTGATAACTAAAATCTGGTATAATTACAAGCAGTTTGCGTAACCACCTAACTGGTAGCATTGAAGAAAACTTCATCCTGCCTCACAGTAGTACCAAAATGATGCTACCACACTATTTTTTCTACAGCAACAAGAAGTAAAATACTTTCATATAGCTTCTGCACTTTATTTCCACATCCACAAATGTAAGTATCAAGGCAATCTTGCACACAAAACCAAAAGCATAAAATTCCACCACACCATGTCATTTTAACTGAATGATAATTGCTTCCACAGCACAGTTTTCAGTCCAAGTTTAACTATTAATCAATATGACCATGTAAATTGCCAGGGAAAGGATCATTCCATAAGGTTGCAAGGATTGTTTTTTTTACTTCTGGTATTTTGCATCTTTTTCATAATACAAGTAATTCTCATATCATGCTAACTAATCTCTGATGAAAAAAAAGGTTGAAAGATGTCAAGAAATCATTCAACCCAAAAACTTAATCTATTGAATGAGGTCCAACAATGGATTACATATGAAACTCTAACCTACCCCCTGACCCAAAGCCTAGCTCTTTTGAGAGCTCAAAGAATGAGGGCAATGTAATGCGAAATTATGATCACTTGGTTATGAAGACTTTGATATGATGTCAAGAAACCATTCAACCCAAAAATTTAAGCTATTGAGTGAGGCACAAGAATAAATTACACATTAAACTCTAACAAAAAGGATCCCAATCCTAGGTAGTATCCTGTTATAAAGGGAAAGTTCCTTTGGCCAAGTTCATTTAGCATTTCAAGTAAATATAAATCCAATAGTAATCAAGATGTTGATGAATCAATACAGAAATAGAATGTACACGCTGTAAGCTACACTGATGATAAGGTTTAATGGGACATTCTCTATGGTAAGCACTTGTTGATGGACAACCCTACATTTTTAATTTGGCACTGAAGATGTCTATACTTTCTTATTGTTTCAAAAAGAGTCTTTTAGACACAAGCCTAATTTTTCTAAAAAAATTTAGTACTATATTTTTTTGGATGATTAAATCACCATTTTGTTTCTTTCCTCACAGAAAAACATCTAAAAATCTTTTTCTAAGAATTATATAACATTTATTATTTTTCCTCTTTCTATATTAAAAATTTTTCTGAAAACAATTTCAAACTATTAAAATTTCTTTTTCAGAGAAAAGAATTAAAAATTTTATTTTAGTCTCCCAAACAATGTAAATAATACTGGATGTTGCAGTTAAAGGTTTTCTGGATATCTAAACACAGGAATTGATTGAAAAAAAACTAGAAGGACCTCAAGCACCGATTTTAAACCATAGAGATGTCATTAAAAGGTTTTTAAGAACACATGAGGTATCCATGAATTGAACCCCCAATAATAACATTGTGTTCATACATATGAGCTCATTTTCTTGATTGAGATGATTTTAATTCTGGTTTAAAATTAAATCAGAAAGGATTTAACTGAATTTATTGTACTTGATAAAAAAGATGGAGAAAGAAGAATTAAACATAAGTAGGCAAAAATCCAAAACTCACAAATTCTTCATATTTTAGAAGTTATCAATCTTTTTATCGATCTTATCAAGAACAATTATATCTTTGACATACCACACTTTAGGAGATGATTTATTTTCTAATGACAATCTTCAGACAAATAATTCAGTTGTAACCCAAGAATCAACCTTACACATTATATCTAAAGAAAGGATTATATAATCCATAGGTTATATTTGTATTACTGGGATTTAAGCTAAATGTGAAACTGTAGCCACACCAGCAAAATGAAAAAATCACCAGAACCCCTCTAGATATTCATCTCTACAACCACCCACTGAAATTTTCTCTGAAAACATGAATTATGCGCAAGCCTTTGACTTCCATATCTCGTGGTTCCATATCAGAACTTTCAACTTTCAGCGCAACTGAAGAATGAGGACAAAATGATACATTTATGGACACACAGAAGCTGACAGGTTGGTCAACTCTGAGCACATAACAAAAGAAAGATATTACCTCATAGCACTTGCAAGCATCTTCAAATTTCCGTTGAACAAGGTAGTACTGCCCAAGGTTGTGAAGGGCAGCTCCTACACTGCAATAGGATACCATGCTAACATAAAAATGATTGAAGATGATTTAAAGAACACATTAAATTCATGCGTTTAAAAATAAACTAACTGAAGCATGACATTTTTTAATCAAAGACACACTTAGATACTGTCAAGAAACCATTTCACCTAAAAGCTCAAGCTGTTAGGTGAGATCCAGGATATGGATCATATATTATACTCCAATATAACTCCCACGAGAAAGCCCAGCTCACTTGGGCTTGAAGCACGAACAAGTCAAACTCACTTATGCCTAAAGCATGAACAAACCAGAAATTCATAATTAAATAACAATTAAATGTGAGGGAAATATGATTAAAACTCATTATCACTTGGTCATGAAAACTCTGATACCATGTTAAGACATTGTTCCATCTGAAAGTTTGAGTTGTTGGGTGGGATCTAAGATATGGATCACATATTATGCTCCAACAGATACATTATTCATTACACCAAAGGAAGAATTCTAGTTAGAGTCAGAAGGAGAAAGCCAAGAAGTATTCAAAGGAAAGGTAGACATTGAGCCATAAGGGAGGTTTTTCTGTCGAAGATAGTCTCCTACAAACTCAAAAGAATCTTAATTAGCAAAAGCTATAGGAAACTAATTAATAAGTACAAGACATTGCCGTTACTAGTTACAATTCAGACAGCACAATAGTAAGCCTTAGCTTTTGTTTGAAGACCCACATAACTAGTAGAGGTGGCACAAGTTGACCAACCCAAATAACCCAACCTTGCCTACCCAAATCCCAATCAACTTACAATAACTGAAAAATTCAATGACTCATAACTCAAAACATCAGTTTCTCTTATGTGGAAAGACATACTTTCTCTCTCTTGGTAGATCCCCCCTCTCTCTCGCATGCACTCTCTGAGGAGATCTCTCTATATCTGAAGCTTTGATACCATGTTAATAAGGATGAGTATGTTGAATGTCATCTTCCAATTAAGGAGCGAGGCTATACTTTTACTACTGTATTGCTTTAGACAATATACATATTTGATGTAGTGCAAATGACCATTTACATATTAACACAACCAATCTCTTGACAAAGTGCCCAAAGCCAATCCCCATAAAATGTTACAAAATTCCATGTCAAACACAAAAACTTAACTATTAACCAGGACTTTACACTTGAAAATGTGAGACATACATTTTTGATAAAAAGCAGCCTCCCTTCTCCAATTAGCATGCACAAATATGACTTCAATGCAAATTTATGTAAGGGAAAAACTTGGTGGCAACAAAGTGGAAGCAATGTGGTAAGTGCACGTTGAAGTGAGGCAATCTGGTAAAAGAATTATTAAATTCCAAAAAAATAAAATAGCATATGGACCATTGGATGAATTGCACGCCTCCTGCGTGCCTCTCACTACGTTGCTATGTAGTCAAGATCTTTATGTAATTGCCACGAAACAATCTTCTTTAATTGCAATGAAAATTTTGAGCAAGCATACCAAAGCAACCATAAATGTTGGTAAACATACTCTAAACAGCCTTTAAATGCTTTATGCATCATCTTTGCAGATACTCATCTTTAAAGTTACTACATGCAAAAATGCTATGCCTGGTTGAAGTTTGCCTATTGATTAACATAGTGTGTACATTGCTCATATTATTATCTTAACATGTCCATAATTTTATATGATATCAATTGAATGCAACTATTCATCACTAAAGAAACTGAAATTAAATGGCATTTGAGTGTTGCCGTTCACAAGGCTTATACAGGGATCAAGTTTGATATTAGATTCAGAGCAAGTTTGAAAACACTTTGCACTTGGAATTGATATCAACCACTCTTTGTCCCATTTTACAAACATACCGTACATCTTCTGGACCAAATGCTTCCTCCAATATGTTGATGGCTTCCAAATATAATGGTTCTGCCTTATCAAGTTCCTTCTTGACCCTGTATAGTTCTGCCTGAAACAAAAGAAAGATGAAAGAATGGATTTCTCACATCAACAAGGTTCCGCCATATGCAATGGATGCTTCTTGTAAAAGTTCAAATTTTCTATGACACAACTTTTTTCACAGGAAAACAATTCCGGGAATAATCTACTTGTAAGTGATTGGTTCTTCCACATAAGAAACCATTAGAATTACACATATACAAACAGAAGAAAAGAAAGGCTCAACCAAGCAAGCAGGCAATACATGAAAGAATCAAAGAACAAGGAATATTAATACATAACATGTACATTTATGTGCATATATAGGACCAGAATTTCACAAAAGTCTGAAACTCCAAAAGATTTCCAGAATCATCAAAGAAAAGAAGTAAAGTTCCAAGAACATAACCTGCCAAAAAGCTTCATGTATATTCTGCTAGTAAACACTTTCCTTTCTAATTCTTGTTATTATTTTCCTTCCATAAACAATAGAAAGGGCATCCCAATGCACAAGGCTCCCATACTGTGAGGCCTAGGAAGGATCAAATATATGCAACCTTACCCCTATTTTTATAAACAGGTTGTTTTTATAACTCAAACCTGTGACCTCCAAGTCACAATGAAATAACCTTACCATTACACCAAAACTTGCCATTAAACAGTAAGCTAATTATGGAGCCTATGACCTCTAATGTTCCTCTCCTTCCACCAAAAACAAACTGACAACAAATCTGGAGATCGATCATTTCATACTCATACAGCCACCCCTCTAAACCATGCGAAAATATCGGACACCATTCTAACCAACACTTGCCAAAGGGATAAAATAAAGAGTTAAGAGCAATGATCATAAGCAAAGGATTGGTGCATCACAGCAATGCTGCAACTTTTTTTTCTGCCAACAATTCATACTCAAATAAGAAAGTTAAGTGGTAATCATTGCCTCCATGATTGCATTTAATTTTCAAATGGACTTGAAAATTCATGACTTTAATCAAGGAAGGTGCACAACACAAATACTTAGTAAGTAAAGTTGGCACCACTAGCCCTAGGCAGCATAATTACAATTTCACTAAGTACAAACAAGGGTAAGGAAACAAAGACATGATCTTTAGTTTAAAAAAATAATAATAATAAGGCACCTGCACCCAGCTATTGCTAAATCCAACAGTATCTTTCACTTCTCAGTACCCCCATAAGATCATGTTGTAGAAATATTCATAGACCAAAGTTCACCCCTCCTTTAAGTGATTTGCTTCAAATCAAGGATAAGCTTCTCAACAAGAAGTAACAGCTTTTTTTTCCTCATGATTTTGACCACATTTTGGGAAGCCCTTTAATCTTTGAGTAACATAAAGGAAATAGAAAGGAAAAGGAAGGGGAAGATAATCATTCAATTAATCACCTCAAATTTGAATAGCTATCCAGCGTGAATTTCCAGTGGATAACACTCACATATTCATTGAAAAAGAAGGAAGAGGAAAAGTAACACTATGAAGACCCTAAGAGGAACCGCATCAAATAAATAAAACTGCAAAAGATCATCGAGTGCTTCTATAAAGCTTTAAATAACTTAAATGTTCAAAACACCTAAATAGTGGACCTACCAAATTGTTGCAAGCCGATGCAACATGGGGATCCCTCTCCCCAAAACCTTCTTTTGCTTCTTGTATGGCAGAAAAGAAGAGCTTTTCAGCCTCTGCCAATTTTCCCTATAGGAAAAGCCAAAATAAAAATTGAAACTTTGAAAAATGACAGCAAATTAAATTGTAGACATCCAAGGCCCACAGGAAAATTTGCTTGCCTGTAGGAAGAATCCCCTCGCTTTATCAGTAAATACTCTCCATTTAGATGTATGTATGTTTGATACTACAGAACCATCCTCAATTTTGCGGAACCCAGCTATGCTAGCCTCTTCAGAATCATTTTCAGAGCTACTAATACCTTCAATTGTCGAATCAGCGGAAATCAGGTTTTCATTGATCCCAAGAATAATGGCTGCAAATAAACAACATTGAAGCTATAAGAAAGATATCAGGGTTGCATGTTGTGATTACAGGAAACAAAAATAACTATTGTTGTACAATTGTGAGTTCAAAACTCAGTACAATGCAATGTGAAAGAAACATACCGACTTGTGCAGCAATGATAGCCCATAGATGAGGATCCCCATGATTTATAAACCCACTAGAACATGCCAATATATATTTAGGGGTTAATTTTGTTTCACCTGCAAGTGTACAAGAAAAAAGTCATTGATAACTGCAAGTGATGGCAAATAGCATACAAATAACCTAAAAATAATTTGGTTTTATCATCTTTTTTCAGCAAGATAATGAAACAAATTAAAAAAGCTACTAAAACGGGATATCAATTGTTTGTAATAAACAAGTATACAAATCAAAATTCCACCGAGCAAGAATCTCAACAAACATTATGAGTCAAAACTGTCAACACAACATTTGGTGTTTATGTACTTCAAGAACTCTTGTACTTCACTCTCTCAAAGAAATACATAACAGAACAGCATCCCAAACCTCTCTTCGATCCATGATCCACAACCCTCCAAAAAAGAGCTAAATTTCCAAAATCCATGTCTGTAACCATCATATACCAAAGAGTTCTAACCAATTTTCAATGTAAAAGCAATGATTTACCAACTTCTTAGGCTTTAATCACAGGAAAGCACTCACTAACAAAAATATGCCTTCCTTCATTAAAGTCAAAATCCTCTCAAAACTCTCAAGTAGCTCTCCAAGTGAATTAATGGTATCTCTGTCTTCCACAAGGCTTTCCAAGAAAAATAACTCTTACCCCTCTGTCTAGCCAAAAAGTGGTCAATGTATAAATATTTCAAACTGCAATGCCCTTGCCCATTTCTCTGAAAATCCACTGGACTGTATTCAGAAATTATCATATTCAAAGAAACCAAACATGAATCCTGAAGCTGGATCCAAAAAAAAAAGGGTTCCATACAAGCTGCCTTATGCTGCAGTATGCCTTATAACAGAATGACATGTTCCCATTAAACCCAGAGCGATTACAGCCACTCAAATTGGAGTTGTAGAGGAGTATGTCAACAAATCAAGCCAAAATTAATAGAAGATTCGTCTTCCACTTTGGAAAAAACATATGGAAGATAATCTCCCTCTTTTACCACACCAGGTTCTACTGGATTTTAAACTAAAATGATAATACATAGAACTTATATTACAATAAAAAGGAGAAACTTGCAAGGAAATGCCAATTCTAGAATTCAAGAGCAAGCTAATTTCCTTTGGAAACATAGAGCCAGCCAATTTCCAAATGTTATCTGCCCATTCAATTAAACCACGTCAAATGCCCTTTGCCTTTAAGGACCAATGGTAAACCAAAAAGGCAAATATGAAACTGCCCAACATCAGAAACAAAAATACAAGTTGGTCAACGGTAATAATGTCACCCACTTTTAAGAACCGTTGTTCATATCCACAAACTCTTCATAATTATATTAGAGATTAAAGGCCTAGTAGGAGGGCCAGAACATTCAACTGGCAGCCACCAAAATATCCATACAAAATACTTCATCTGAAAATACTCCCATCTCATGCAGAATGTGAACAAGGTGTTGAGAAGATTTAAAAAAATAAAATATATCGGTTTCATTTTGATAACAATTGAACTTTTACAAAATGTCTTAAGAGAGCATTACGCATTGTAAATACAATAGGAAAAGCACAATAAATTGATCGGAAGGCATTTTGGCTCACGACATGGTAAAAGCATGTTGAACTAACTGCCAACTATGGAAAGCTAAAGTAAAGCGCTAAGCAACACATCTCCACCAATATGCTAGTACTAGTCATCTACATTGGGAATGTGCTAAAAAAACCTGGTATGAAATCTCTAGACTAAGGCCAACATGACATATTATTCGCTCACTTCTAGCTAGTGGGCTTTTTTTTCTTCTTCTTCTTTTTCTTTGGTCTTTATCTTCATCTGCTCACGTACTTGATATAAAAATCCATAATAGGAAACCCCCTTCCCTCTTTCCAACATATAAACCACAGATACAATCAATAAATCACAATTTCTAAGAAATTCAATTTGTGGAATACTTTGGATGATTCAAAACTCTCAAGGCATTCAAAGGCTAGAGAGTAAATATTCCCCCCCCCCCACACACACACACAAAAAAGAAGAAGAAATAGAACAAAGTTACAAAACAACAAAAGACCAACAACTCCGTATGGAAATAATTAAACAACCACATAGGATGCATTGTACGTACTGGGAAGCGGATTAGGAAACGTGTTGCTGTTCATTGCACAAGGCGAATACGAGGTTCTTTGAGAAGAAACGCGCATCCTCCTAACAAAATTCGCTGCTACTTGCCGCATGTACATCTCTACACAACCAGAGGAGCAGAGAGAGAAAGAGAAAGTCGGCGTTTGTGGGTTAGCTTTTTCGGGGTTTTGTTTTTTTGGTTTTTTTTTTTTTATTTACCTTAAACCCTGTTGCGGTGGGTTTTTGTTTCAGCTCTTGTACTCGCCCGTTAAACCCTTTCAACAACCGTCCGGTACCAAATTATACAATTACCTCACAGGAGTTAGTCGCACCTGCGAATTATATAAATATTACTGTTACTTTAATTCTAGCTTCACTTACTTACTTACGTAAATAGCATATTTTTACTGTTACTTTAACTCTAGCTTCAGTTACTTACTTACGTAAATAGCATCTTTCTACTGTTACGTTAACTCTAGCTTCAGTTACTTACTTACGTAAATAGCATCTTTTTACGCGGACCTCAGCCTAAAAATGATTAAGTTATTCTAGTAAATACATTCAACCAACTCCAATCATTTTGCCCTTAAGATTTTATAAAATTTCACAAAACCCCTCTCACTTAGCTTTCGACCATTGAATCAAAATATTCAAAAATTTTAAATTTATTCGGTTCAGTTGTTAGATAAAATTGAATCGATCAAATTAATATTTAATATTAAATACGTTAAAAAATTAATATATATATATATATATATAATAAAATTAAAAAAATTAATTACTATAATATATTAGTATATGTAAATGATTTAAATTAAATAAATTTAATATAAGATATATTCTAATTTATATTTTTTTAATTTTAAATTAATTAATTTACTTTTTTGATTTAATAATAAAATATTTTAATATAAAATAAGATAAGTTAAATTAAAAAATAAATATCAATATAATATAATATATAATTTCATGTATTTTTATTAAAATATAAATAAATATATCATATAACTATATTTTTTATATTTTTATGATTCATGATTTTAAAAGAAAAATTATGAAGTAATATGATTTTTATTTTTTAAAAAAAATTAAAACGTAAAGAAAAAAATATTTATATTACCACTCATAACATAGTAATAAAAATTATTATTATTATTATTATTGCAATCTATTAATTTTTTACCAATTTTTAAAGCCAGCCAAGTAGAAATAATCGTGGCTGAATTACTTTATAACTGACCGATTTACTAATTTGGTCACAAATTTTTAAAGCTAACAATTTTTTATTTTAGGGTAAATCAAACCAAATTAAAATATGATTCCTAATCTTATGGATCTAACCGGTTCAACTAGTCCACTTTTAAAAATCTTCACAACAAAAGGCTGCCCTTTGAAACCATACAACTCTCTTTCGGATATTTCCTCTACTTGCTTTCTTCTTAATTTGTTTAAATAAAAATATTAACCAAGAAATTAGATATGAATTTAGATACATATTTATAAATATATAAAATTAATTATTAAATATAATTAGTATACTTATTTTTTTAATAATAATTAATAATTATAATTGAATGATACCAGTTTGTGTTTTTATTTTTTTATACCCAAACCAAAGAGACACTGTAAGCTGTGCAAATAACTCCTGGTAGAAACAAAAAAAGAAAGAAAAAGGGGGTGGCGGTGGAATTCATACCGATATAAAATACCTAACTTTAGTATAAATGACGTGTGGAGTATTTTGGTGAATGTGTATTCGGTGTATATTTTATTTGGTCTCTTACAGTTAATTCATTCTACTAAAAGTATTTACTGTGTAGTGTTATACTCTATCAACAATTGCAAAGTAGTTATAGAACTTTGCCTTATTTGATTTCAAGGAAGATAGATGCCCACATGGGCAAATGGTCACCAATTCAAGCTGTAAGTTAAATATTTCCCTAAGATTGGGTTTGTTTTAGGATTAATTGAGGTTAATAGCCTCTAGGATAAATGTTAATCATATTTCTTCTCTGATCTTCTTTAGATTCTCTTATTCTCATATTCTGTTATAATTCTCTGTGAATCTCTTCTGATTCTAATTCTCTAGCTCCTAAGAGCATCACAAATCCTCTTTCTGAGTATGTTAAGGTTTCTTTCTTTGGCTTTTGCTTCTGTTTTTTTTTTTTTTTTTATGGTCTAAATATATCAAGTATTCTTTTTATTCATGTCAATGAAAAAAAACAATTAGAATTCATTTCTGGGGTCTACTGGTAATGAACTTGAGTTATATATTGATTGTTAACTGAACACTAAGGCAATGGCGTACATGCGATCATTACTTTTATCTCGAAAAATGCAGAGTTTACATTATATGGTTCAACTAATATAGTTGTTTTTGCTTTTCAAAAAAAAAAAAAATATCTAATTACCACAAGTACATGTAAAAATAAAAAATAAAAAAAAAAATTGTTATTTGCTTTATGAGCTTACTTTTCAGCACACCCATCACAGTGTTTGTTAGACCCACTCGGCCTTCAACGGAAGGTGAATCAGTCTTCAGCCCAGGAGCCTTTCGACAGGTTTAGACAATTTCGTTGGTGATCAAGTGGAAGTGATGGAGTGGCAAATTCAATCAATTACGGCCGGACTAAGTCGAAGCATTATCATTTTGAGTGGCCAATTGACTCACGCCATAGTTGATTTGTGCAAGACGAAGCTCTTTATGGCACAGTGGACTCCAGGGCAAATGTAGGATTTAATTCACAAGAGATTATACTTGAGCGTAATGATTCCCTTGGAGAGGTTGAGTTATTGGATTAGAAACCCCATTGCTGCCATTCTTGATACAGAGTCAGGACTACAAAGAGTGACTTAAAAATACATTTTTGTGATGCAATTGAAGTGATAATTTAGTTATTAATATAATACATTTTTTTTTATATCCGACTTAAAATTGAGCTTTTAAACTATTGTTTGATTTATGACAAAAAAAAAAGTTATATATATATATATATATAGATAGATAGATAGATATATGGACCTGTGATGATCCTAGTGGTAATTCACTGAGGGGGAATATCACACCAACAAACACACCGAAAATTATACATAGAAATCAGCCCCACCGTAAAGTTTGTGGATAAATGGTGATATCAATCACATCATTCAACACAAGACGTAGACTGCCGAGGCAGGAGGAGGTGTAAATGACAAACAAAGCTAATAATACCAAATTAACTGAAAGCAGAATTATAAATCCTTTGGTCTTTCCTGTTACATGGAAAGACCAGAAACAATAGATATTCCATATTCCAGAGGGCCTTACCACTTCATGGCTTCCATAGGATGGTGGTCTCTGCAATCATGGATGTGACCACGTAGGGATCCATGTTGGAAGCTGGCCGCCTGTCTTCAAAGTATCCTTTTCCTTGTTTCTCTATGTCTCGTCCAACACGGATTGATGCCCCACGGTTTGCAACGCCCTGTCCAATGCAATAGCCAGCCATAGTAAAACATGGAATTCTACTTGATCTACTTTACCATATAAGGGACATGGGTGATATGTAACATGGAATTCTAGCAAACGAAGAAGAAGAAGAAGAAGAAGAAGAAGAAGAGGAATGATCCGTTACCCATGAGAAACTCTTGATGTCAGCTGTTTCGTGCCGTCCTGTGAGCCGACGCTCATTTCCTTCCCCATATGCGGCAATGTGCTCTTTGTGTCTCAGCCCCAGTTTTTCAATTGCCTTCTTGATCACTTCATATCCTCCATCACTTCTCATTGACTTGGTACTGCAAAAACATCAACGTTTTCAAGAGTTTAGAATTATTAGATGCATTAGACCCCTAAAAAAAAAAGGAAAAGAAAAAAGAGAGTATCAGATATAGGTCAGACAAGAATCCAAATGCCATTCATAAAAATTTATACCTGTAATTTGTGTGAGCTCCAGCTCCATTCCAGTCACCCTGTAGGATAAAGAAAATAAAAAGGTCCAATATGAAAAAGATTAGTGCCTAATCTCAGAAATATAATAAAGTAAGAGAAGAAGGATGACAAGATGCAAAAGAAGAGCACATAAAAATTCAGTGATTCAAAACTTACTGGAATTGGCTTAGGATCAAAGGAGAGCACAACTCCAGCAACCTCTGTGATCCTCTGTTGAAACAAATATCAACATTTGAGACTACAACACAAGATTGGAAATCTTACACCATGTTATGCCCACGACCATGTCAGAATATTACCTCCAAAATGTAGCGAGCAACCCACAGTTCATCTGCAGCAGAGATACCAGCAGAAGGCCCAACTTGAAATTCCCACTGCAAAACATCAGTGAGTGGTTTTAATAAAATGAAACTAAAAATAAAACCATCCCATTAAAGTTAAAACATAAAGAATTTAAGAATGTGACAAGCGAAATGGCTGTCCCCTACCTGTCCAGGCATCACTTCTCCATTAATGCCACTGATGTTGATGCCTGCATATAGACAGGCCTTGTAATGTGAGTCAACAATGTCACGCCCAAAAGCTTTATCAGCACCAATACCACAGTAGTATGGTCCCTGTTAAATCACAGCAACAACTTGGAGTCAGAAACTTGAAATTCTTTAATTAAGAGAGTTTCATTACTCCAAAAATCAATTTCTTATACTCATATATGGCGGTTCATAAAACGTATACAACACATAAGCTATTCAACTTCAAGTCACACGAGTAAATAATAGGTGCAGCCAAAAATTCGTTATATTTCCCAAAATTTTTTTAAAAAAAAAACAAAGAAAGAAAGAGTTTTTTCACTGTGAAGGCTGAAATCTAAGCCTTGCAGATACAGAAGTTGGGGTTCGCTCACTTGAGGGCCAGGAAAACCACCAACAGGCCACCCAATAGGCCATTTAACTTCTTTCTGCAACAAGGTATATTCTTGCTCAATACCATACCTGTTCATTATCCAAATTCAGATTGTAAATCAATCACTTAACTCTTGAACAATCATAATGGAGAAAAACAAAGTGTAGACAATGGTTGTGTAATGACTCCTGTCTAGGATAGAAGATACCATGGCTCCTCTGCTGCAACATCAGGATGGCTGAAGATCTTGGCTGCAGCATGCCTCTTGTTGGTTGGAATAGGCTCGCCAGACGGAGTGTAAGTATCACACATGACCTGATTCAAGTGGAAAAAATTGCCTTAATGCTATGAAAATCACAGATGACTAGTGGTAATACACCATAATCTTAAAACTAAACAAATCCAGCTGAAGATAATGGTGAACAAAATAGCACTCACTAGGATATTGTTTCCCCTCCTGAATGGATCCTTGAAAATCGCTTGTGGGCTGTTTTTATTACAACACAAGATTAGTTCTGTTAGTAAATATCAGCATACAGAAGAAAAAGAGATATTAGAAAGTAAGCTTGCTAAATTAAGGTTGTTTAGGCGGGGATAAAGGGACAAATTTGAGAAAGCTTACTATAGTTTCACTTCACTATCTTCGCCAGGAGCCTGGCCCGTGCTGGAACCATCATAATTCCACTCGGGAAGCTTTGAAGGATCACAAACTGGTCCAGAAAGAGTCTTTGCATACAGAGAAACCAACTCACATCAGAACAACGAGAAATCTGAGCAAAAACAAGAAAATTTTTTCCTTGTTTCTCTCTTCTATCAAAAGCAAGAAGATTCTTTTTTACCTTTGCTTTGCACCTCATGTCCATGCCAGATCCACCGATCCTGTTACAAAATTAGCAAAATTAGACAGAGCATAGGAGTAAATCAAACATATGTATTCCATAGGGAAGCAAAATACAAAAGACGAAAAAAAAAAAAAAAAAAAAAAAGAAGAAGGAAAATCTAATTAACTAAAAACTAGGAGCATCAACAAAATAATGAAACTTAGCTTGTATAGCACCACCCATGAAAAATCGAGGAAATATCAGCCTTTGCAGATATTAAAACAACAGGGGATCCTCTTTGAGACCCCGTGAAGAAATATAGTATTAACACAAAATGCTTTATATTTCCTTTACAACACAAATATTGATACATACATAATTCAAGGGCTGTCACAATTTATTGGTAACTGAAAGTAAAAAAAAAAAAAATCCTTCTTCAAATGAGAAGAATTTTTAAAATTGCAAGAAAGAAAGAAAAAAAAAAAGGTGAAACCAAAGATTCTGCTCCTCCAAAATAATGATCCAAATCAAAACGCAAGATTCCGATTCTTATCCAACTATCAGAAAAAGGTTCCTTTTCACGTCCATTTTCACAGACGACCCACCATTAACAGTTCACAATATAACTGAAATCCATGGTTGCAGAAGTTAATCACGAGCAAACTAATGAAGAAAAGAAGTCAAAAACTGCAAAAAGACCCGGAAATCATTCAAATGGAAAAAGAAGAGAGCCCGCAAAAAAACTAATTAAGTTGATCCTTTAAAACCCAAAATTCGAACTCAGATACCAAAAACAAGACATGCCCCACTTCTATCACAACACACACAAAAACATGACATCAAACGAATAGGCACAAACATACGCTTGAGTTGTGTAATGTACGTAAACAGAAGATGGGGTCCGAAGAAGAAGCAAAGAACTAGAGAAGAAGGGGGGGGGGAAATAAAACAGACCATATGTACTCGGCGATGACTTTCTCGGTGGCTGTCTCTTATACACATCTAGATGTGTATAAGAGACAGGAACTAGAGAAGAAGGGGGGGGGGAAATAAAACAGACCATATGTACTCGGCGATGACTTTCTCGGTGGAGTCTGAGAGGTTAAGGTTGATGAGATCTGAAAGCAACGACATGTCCAAGAAACCTGTAACAACAATAACACTTCAATAACTACTGTAATCTCTCTCTCTCTCTCTGTGATTATGGGCGTGTGTATAAATATATATAGATATGTGCAGGAGTGGGAGACGTGCAGAGAGGTGGCTCTGTGCTTGCTTTTATTGTGCAGTTACGGCGTTGGTGAAGACATAAAAAAAACTCCTTCAAATATATATATCTTATTTATTATTATTATTAAAAATTATTATTGGAAGTTATTTTTTTTTCGTCAAATATCTACGAGGACTAGATAAAAAAATACAAAATTATGAAATAGTACCCTTATTTTACTTTTTTCCAAACTTTTTGTATATTATATCAAGATTTTTATTTTTTTTTATTTTTTTGCAAGTTTCGTTAGTTTTTACGTAGATTTAGTTGTTTTTATAAACAAAATAAATATACGGAGCTTTGTGTCTGTCGGGTCTGTTTTATAAGAGCGGGACTCTAATTGAAAAATGAACTGGTGGATATTAATTCATCGGCGCTGAAAGAAATCTTGCCCGAAATACTCGGAAGCCAAAAGGGTCATGGCCTCGCATGTTTGCATTGCTGGCTAACTAATATTTTAATATAACTAATTTATTACATATACTTAATTTATTTAATTATAATTTAATATATATTATAATTTATCTAATTTATATCAATAATTTTTATATATTTATAAAATATATGCAATATTAATACTCATAACTAAAAAATCACAAATTTCTCTTTTTTAACCAACTATCTTTTTTTCTTCTTTCCTTTTTTCAAGAATTAAAACTTGTTATTTCTTTGGAAAAATAATTTTAAGTAGCATGCAACTTCTGTTTCCTCATCAACCCATTTTCTGTCTCGCCCTCGTATGTTTAGTTAATGGATAATCTTTCAGTTATTATTACGAATAATTTTTGGCAAAAAAAAAAAAAAAACGGTGGAAATATCTTTCTAAGTATTAAGACCACACAATTTCGGTTTCAAAAGTAACCTCAAATTTAGTTTCTATGGGTGGATGAATACAATACCTCAACGGTAGAGGGGAGAATGCAATGCGCTTGAAAGTCAGCAAATCTCTTAATAATTATAAATTTCTTTTTTTTTTTTAAGTGAATATGTTCAAAATATTGCAAAAAGAATGCATGAGAATCGTTCATATGTTAAAGCTTCGTTAGGTGGTTAGAGGATCTACTAATCGGAATAACGTCAGGTCCACAGAATAGAAGAACTAAAATTTTTTAATTTAGTTTTTTTGTTTTTTTGGTTGCCAAAACATCATGGATGCGACAAACACAATACGATGGGTAATAAAGACAACAAAAAATGTAATAAATATAACAAAAATGTTTAATAACGTGTCAGAAAAAAAAGGATAATAATAACAACGATAATTTATGAGAATGTGATGTACAAAAAAAAAAAAATAGTGGTTACTAATCAATGATCTATTGATAGTATTACTTAAACTTTTAATTTTCAATTTATGGTTAAAATTCTAGTTTTTGCCCAAAAAAAACAAAAAAAAAAAGTTGCAATAACTATTGCATTAAATGCATTTAACAACTATATGTGATATTTTTCTAGTCATTACACTTTTTTTTTTTTGGCAAAATTATTGCACATATTTATTATAGTTATTACACATTTTGTATTGTTTGTTGCACATGCTATCGTGTTTTAAGAAGAAATTTTGAAATTTATAATTTTAGTTTTTATTGTGTGGAACCCCCGGCCACCAAAAATACATCAACATAGTGTTAAAACCCATAGGCGTATATATATTTTATCTATTAAAAAATTTGTCAGACCGTAAAATATATAATAAAATTAATTTTTATATTTTCATAAATCATTAAATTTTTTATTTGTATGAATAGAATGCTACATTAATAAGTAAATGATATAAGAAGTAAGATTATTTATTAGTTAATAAAATGCTCTATTGGGTGATTTGTGGCGTGGTAAATAAGGAATGGGAAAGTATTGGCTGTCAAATGAGCAACAACAAATGAAACAGGGAAGTAAATACTTGTTTTTTTTTTTTTTTTTTTTTGTTTTTGGTGGGTATTGTGTGAGGTCAATACTTTTCTATTTGTTTGTAGGAAGAACATTCACGACCCACTGTATTTGGTCCGCTGGACGAGTTTGTCAATTACGAATTTATACTGTTAGAACGATTTTATTTTTTATTTTTTATTTTACCCTTTTTATCGACGCCCTAATGGTATATAATTGCAAGTGTAATTGACTGACAATGATATGTATATAATTGATAGAAGTATGCATCTGATCCGTCAAATTACTTGGCAGACCCAATAAAGTGAATCAAAGTAATAAAATGGCTATGTATCGTGGAAAGATGAGTCTGAAGACGCAATGTGCACAAGAAATGGGGGGCATTAACACCAGGCTAGTGATAATGTCGTGGCATATGTTCATGGAAAAAGAATTAAAGATAGTGTCCAGCGCTTCCCACTAGTATTAAAAAGCTTGCCACTTCACCAGGTAGTGGCAATACAAATATAATCCTGTCAAGATTTTTGTTTTTTTCCGTCTGAAAAAAAAAAAAAAAAAGAAAGAAAGAAAAGAAAAAAAAAAAATAGAAGGGCGGTTTTCCACAATTTCGTTAAAAAGAATTATATCTTGTTAAAGTAACAAACTTTAAAAATTATATGTATATTTAGTTATATTAAATATTTTAACAAAAATTTGAAAATATGATCTTTAATATTAGACCAAAATGTCAAATGGTTTTCTCAAGAATATTATAACTAGGTACATATGCTACGGGGTAGCCTTGCTTTGGTTCCCTGCTTTCATAAATTGCTTCTTTTTCTTCTTTTTGTGGGACAACGTGTGATGCTTCTTTTTCTTTAAGTTCGTGGAAATTAAAGCTTCAATTTTGCGAGAATTTCAGGAAAGAGAGACTTCAACCCTTGACCTCTCCCAATAATCTTGCTTTTGAGGTCAACAAAGAGCAAAGCCTCTTTTGTTCTTGGGGGCTTTAAGATTGTCTGATCGCTACATTATGGGCCAAAATTTTTTCGTTCAGATTCCCAGTCATAGGTCTCCCTCCTTTGTCAGCTCCCTTCTTACTGGCTGTTAATAACACTGATAAGCACTTCACTGTCCTACGCGTCCTTGAGAAAAAGTAAACCAAAAGGGAGAATTAAAATTAAGATAAGAATAAGTTTAATATTGTTAATAAAAAAATATATTCTGGTAATTAGTAATTTAATTTTTTTTTTTGGAGTAATTTACAGATTGATGAAATTTTAATTAATTAAAAAATAATATATACAAATTATTTACAAGAAAATTGAAGCTATAAATATATTAAAGCACTGAATATCAAACATCCTATTTAAATTTATTACCAAATAAAACTACAATTAAGTTCAATCAAGCGGCTTGGATGATGGTCAAGCACGTAGAGGCCTCAAGCATCAAGTTGCAGTTTTAAAGCAGGCAATACGGCCACGTGTCTCTGGCATCAGAAACTCTTATCGGCAGGTCACGGCTCCACTCTCTCTGGAATTGGCAATCCAGATCGATTTTGTTCGGTGTATCTATGTCACTTCCTTATTCCGAGCGTGCATTTGTTTGCCATTAGATAAAACAAAAAAAATATATATATATTTGTTATTGCGCTTTGCGGATGGTCGAATCGGAGATCCTTTGGACCCGATGGTGTAACTGACAGCACGCGCTTCGAGTAAACGTGGGGGTTTCAACCACGTTGTGTCCAGCTAGTCTTTTGCCTATCCGTAAATTTACACTTAATAATTTTATTTTACATGTATCTGTGTTATATTATATTAATAATAATTTTTATAATATAAAAAATTTTATAATCAAATAATAGATTTTATATAAATAATATTTAGAATTATATAAATATTAATGACTATTATGTAATAAATTTATATATAAATAATAAATTTTAAATCTAAAATTTATGTAATATCAATAATTATATATAAAATATAAAATATTATTTTATATTATACAAATGGTACATTCACCTGACAGTATAACGAGATCCTGCACAAATTTCCAAAATCAATTTATTTATTGTGAATAGAATCGATTCAATCGTGCAAGTGGTCTCGGTGAGGGCAGCTTTTCTTGGTTTTTCTGCTTTCTCCAGTTGCTTTTCCATTGCGGAATGTTAGGCATCTTAGAAGGACATCGTTTCTAACTTTCCGTATAATTAAACAAGTTATTTACTTCACATTATTTCTGATGTTGGAAGTCCAAGCAAAACTTTCTTCTTTATAAAACCCCATAATCTTTAACATTTAAAGTCACGTGAATACTACTTATTTTAATAATCAAACAATTTTTTTTATTCATCTTATAAGATATAATTAAAAACATTTTATAATATATAAATAAAATTATTCTTCACAATAAAAATAATATTTTATAATAAGTAATTAATTATTTTTTAATATTTAGTATTACTTTTTAAGATAACCCATGACCCACTTGTTTTTAGCAATAGGAATGTTAACCTAAACAAACAATCCAATGGCCTAAATTATGATGAGGTTTTTACTCACATTTTATTACCCAACTGATGAAGTATACCGTTTCCATGTCCAACCAAGCATAGTTCCTCTCCATATACTTCTTTGGATTGTCCGGCATTCTATTCCGACCTTTCGGTTCGCTTCCTTCAACTTTCCAAAAACTTTCTCCTTCCCATTTCTTCCAAGGAACGTGCATTAATTGTAGATGGCATTATACAGCTTTTCATCTTTAGGTTGTTGAAAAAATTTTGGTTCCACTCCCATAGAAAGACTAAAGGGTGTTTGGTTTAACTTTTGAGCGTTGCTATTTGTTATAACTCTAAAGGTATTCATTTATTTTTTTGGGATGTTGTTGTTAAAGTTCATTGTACAACTCTCTAATAACAGTTGGTAGAAAAGTAGCCGAAAGATGCTTTTTGGTGATCTTCACTCTCAAATGCTTTTTGGTGCTTCACCTTTTTACAACTCTTAAATAATTTTTTTTGTTGTATCTATTTTTCCATTAATCTTGTCACCTATAAAAAATTATCACAAACATCATATTTTTTTTCTCTATTATTTTGTGAATATTAATATTTTTTTTATAAAAATTTAAAATTAAGTAAGAAAAGTTTTTGTATTATCTATATAATATTTATTCTAAAATAAAAATTATAAAAATAAAAATAACTTTTTTGATATAATATATTGATACAAACTAAATTTTTAAATTAATGATTTCATTATTTTATAGCAGCAACAATAAATATAAAACTAACCAAACATTTTATTAATCTTTCAATACCAATAATCAACAATAACAAACATGACCTAATTTGGTAATTTTCAACTTGTTGAACATGTTTTCCTTTTCAACATGGTCTTATTTAAAGAAGAGAGAAGGTTATTCTCTATTGCAATCCATTAATTGACCTAATTGTTACACTTTGTATCTCACCTTGAGGGGATGATATCTTTGCAAATAAATTTTAAAATTACATATACAATAATCAATACCCTCACTGATGAGGCCCTAATATTTTATAGCACAAAAATATTATATGAACTCATGAAACAAAGCTGTGAAAAATTTATTATTAAATCTCATAAAATGTTTGCCTTGTCAAAATTTTAATAGATATAAAATTATTTCACAAGTTGAGTTCATAAAATTGTAGGTAAATCAAAGCTCGTTTGGAAAATTTCCTATTTTAGTATATGTTTGCGAGGCTTATGAATATACTCCTCAATTTTCCATCCTTCGATAAAAGTTTTGTACTACATATCTATTGAATATTATGTGATCCAACTTTACAGCGCACACCCACATGATAGTCAATGAAATATGTCGCGATCTCATTTTCTTTCTCCTTTTCTTTTCTTAAATGAACACAATTCTCTTTAATAATTTTGTGGAATTGAATAATTTAGCTGACTTTTTCGCAAAATTAGAGGCTCAAGGCAGAAATTGTAAGTTAGTTATCGTGCAGATTCTTGTTTTTTTTTTTTTTAAATAAAAATAAATTTCAAATAATATATATATATATATATTATAAATGTTGAGTGATAAGTCCAATCATAATTGTCTCATTCAATTCCATAACCACTATAAAGTTGCCAATGGCTTAAAAAAAAAATCCAAAAAAGCTAAAATTTAGGTAATGCATTTACATGCAACAAAAGTGAAAGAAGATTCTTGAATTCAATTATACTTGAACTCTGCTCATACTACTAAAGATATGGGAAAATTCTTGACATTTTTTATACTATTAATATTTATATATTATTTATGTTTATATATAAATCATATTATAGCCCCCACCCCCTTATTTTTTCTGTTGCAATCTATCGACAAATTTCCTTGCAAATGCCAAACCATCTTCTAGCCGTGTGTTCCACGTCATCAATATCAAACAAGTCATTGGTCAGTTTCGATTCTGAATGGATAATGTTACCATGGTTTGGTCGACCAGTGGATCATAGTTTTTACACATTGACGCAGGATATCCGTATTGATGGGGCCAAAGCGGGCTATCCTTATTGACTATCTAATAATTTTATATTTCTATTTAATTAGTAATTCCCGCGAGTCATCGCTGGATTCCACTGGATCAATTTCAGGTATCAACTTCAATCGTTAATTGAGACACAAACAAAGCATGGCTGTAAGGGACATTAATTTGCAGATCAATGGTCCCTTTTCTGGTTATGAGTGCGTAATCCTTGACCAAATTTATGGTGCCAGTGCCATACACAGGCGATAGTCTAATTTATTGAATTTATTATTTTATTATTATTTTTTAAATGTTCATTGATGTTATGTTTATGATTCCTATAAAATCTATGTATATCAATAAGCTTTATTTACGTCTCCCTATCCCCTTTTACGGTCTCAATGTGTGGAGAGGAGGGATGTAGAAAAATCAGCCTCACAAAGGGGGGATGTGACTAGTGTTTAAATTTGGAACCATCATTAAAAGATAAATGGACATAGATAATGCCCAAATGTTTTTAAGTTTTATTGGTTTCTCGTTGCTTCCCAACGGACTGCCCTTATCTATTGTAATTGCTCAGAGCCACGAAGGTCGGAACCAAAGTTGTAGAAATTTCTAAAAGGACAAGTATGAAGTTGACTTTACGTGCTTTTGGATGTTTTTTGAGTGTTGCTCAGAGTTTTCTAAGGAAATAACATATAAAAAATGGTTTGACATGCCAAGTGTTTGCTGCTAGCTTCACTTCGGCAAACCATCCTTGTCATGATATTATAGTTATCTCTCCAACTAATGTCTATATATATATATATATATATATATATATATTTCTGATAATTAATATATCTCATAAATCAAAATTTCTCTCTTTTTTTAATATACAAATTAAATAATATCTCATTACATAATTAAATATCAATATAATTTAATAATATTTTATTAATATTGTGCGAGTTTTTTTTTTTTAAATTAGCTTCACACTCTCTTCATTTTATCGTTCTTTAATCATATTGAATTCCTATTTAATGTCATATTGTTTTGCCATGATAAGGATTGTCTTGTTATAGCCATTGTTGATGATATCACTATTGTTCTCATATATATTATGCCTAAGGGACAATTGACAGGGAGTGCGTGGAATGGGTCTAATGACAGGGAAACCTCGTTAGGTTCCCCAAAGCCATTAATTTAATCAGATTGAAGATTAATTGTTTAACGACTCAAAAGGCCATGAAGATTATTCCAAAGTTTGGGTCCATTGGAGCAGCCACTCGATATTAATGAAGGGTCATCTAAGACATCTCGAACTAGTAGTAGTTTCGTGAGTATCTTGGTAATGTTATGGTTCTTGGTTCCCTTTAGCTGGTGGCTGAGAAAATGCATACATTGATGCTGACATTCTTGCAATTAATTTTTAATAAAGGCTTAAAGTTTGAACAATTTGTCTTAATCATTATACGTTTTGATTACAATACTGCAAACTGTGATTGCAAGAGTTTTCCTAGATTTCCATTCTAGGCGTCGGAATCAAAAGTTTTACAGCACATACTACAGCAATAAAGTTAGACAGGATGTACCGATCAAATAAGGGTCCCGTATCACACATACGATATCTGTAAGAAGATGACAAACTTCAAAAGATGCAATCAAACCTCCACTCATTTTTTTTTTTACCTCTTGAATTGGACAACAAAATTGGTTGGAGGGTTCAATTCACATAACATGCTAAAGGTTTACAGCTAGAGGTTCAAATCAAAGATAGGGACAAATGCAATTGGCCTTTGTTGATCGCAGGGCTAACCTCGGTGCTTTCATCATTGGAATTCTTGGAACGAAAATTGGACTATTTGACAACCTCACTTGGTGGTGAGTGGCCATTTGCCGCTCAAACTTTCTCTCAATCTCTCTCTTCTTTGAATAAAGATAATTAGATGGATACCATCCATATCTTATATAGCATATACTAAATTAACTAAATCTTGATATACCAAAATAAAGAAATAAAATATTTTAATATAAAATCTCACAAAACCTTATTATCATCTTTTCTTTTCTTTTTTTTGACAAAAATATTATTTTCTTTTTAACTCAAATTTATGGTTAAAAACGGTAATAAAATAATATTACAGTTACACTAAAATTTATTTAAATTAAAATGATAAAATAAGGAATATATGAAATTACTTGAGTTATAATTGATATATCTTTTAAATTTTATCTTCAATAGGCTTGTAGTATGTGGCATCTGGTGCCATGCTGGGAGGCTTTATGATTTTCTGTATTTGAATGCACAAATGGGTGGATGACAATTACAAGAAAATCCATCGATCAAGTTGCAGGGGAATTGTTGGCTGCTTTACTAGAGAAGAATATATTCTGATATGCAAGTAGCTTTTGCTTTCATTGGACATGGACCAGCAAATGTCCGGAACATCCATGCAATAAGGCAATAGGAAAAGTATACTATATAGGAAGAATTAGGAAAGAAGAATGAGTTAGTCAAAAAAATGTATACTTTTTTCTTGCTATAGACTAACCTTTAACTATTTAAGTCACCCAATGGGCAGAGACTTATCTGTTATTTTTTTGGTACCAAGACGCGCATGTTATTGGACATGTGCATCTGCCTAATATATATGAATTGCGCAATTTGTGAGCGAAAGCTTTGGGTAGATGTCTACCTTTGATTTTTATGCTTTTTAAAATAATTGGTTTTGTCTCCTAAAATGACAATAAAGTGATTAAATAATTTATTTTTTTTTTTTTTTTTTGAGAATGATAAGAGTTATTTATTGTATAGTTTATAGTTTAACAAGTTTTTTTTTTTTGGATTAAAAAATAAATAGTCAGTCCTTGAATTTGTATTTAGTTGTTGATTTTATTTTCAAAATTTTAAAATTTCTCTTTTTCATTGCAAACTTTCGATTTTACAGTGTTAAGACTTTTAAGTTTGAGATGATGAAGTGGGAAATTTCGAGTCTTCGGGGGTGAAAACATGAAATGGCTTGCGAGCATCTTCCATGTTATGGACATATTTCTTTTCGCTTCGCCCCCAGCTGGCCTAGCCAGTCCACAACACATGGCTGGGCTTCGAACAAGGTTTGGGGCCAAGCCTGTCCAACAGTGCTCATGGATGGGCTTAGAATAAATTTATCTTTTTTTCTTCCATAAATTATTATTATTATTTATATGGGAATAAATTTGTATGTATAAATATAATAGTAAAGAATTTGCATTTTTTTTTAAAATAATAAATTAAAAAGAAAAAACAAAATTAGTTATTTCAACTGACAGGGGGGGGGGCGAAGAAAAAGGTGTTTGCAAAGAGGGCCGTTTGAAAAATTGCATTCCCGCTGGAATTCGAAGTCCAAAATAAAAAATCCAAAAGCAGCCCTAAATCAACAAGAGAGAAGAGAAGGGTACGGCCGGAGAAGACAGTTTGTTGTGACAAAAGATGGGAGAAATGGAGGCGACAGAGGTGGTGGAGGAGGAGAAACTGCAACTGCAACTGCAAGGGAGAATCGCAAGAATTCTCGAAGAGGCCAAGACCTCGAATGCCACACACCTCCGCAAGATCAAAGACCTCTCCGCCCTCCTCCTCTCTAAAGCCTCTCCTACGCCCTCCCTATTCGCCTCCGTATTCTCCCGAACCCTAAGCCTTCTATTCACTGTCCAGCGCCGCACTGCTTCCGCCGAGCGCGTCGTGCGCTTTGTCTCGGCATTCGCCACTAGTCGTGACACCCAGGGCAATGCCTCCCTTTGCTGGGATGAGTTTCTCGAGGAGTTCTTGAAGTTCCTGCTGGTTGCGGCCGCCGCTGCCAACAAGACCGCCAGGTTTAGGGCTTGCCAGATAATCTCGGAGGTAATTCAACTTGATTCTTAGTTAAGTTAAGTTATGGGCTCCGATTTTACTGTTTTGCAGTCAAATTTTGATCCTGTTGATGCATGCCTAACTTCATTCTTTACAAGGAAAAAAACTATTATAGAATTGTGCCTTCAATGCGAGATGCCTTAATGTCATGAAACCACTGGAAATTACGCGTTGCCGACACTATTGGTTTGTAGATTATAATGCGGTTACCGGATGATGCTGAGGTTAGCAGCGAGCTATGGGACGAGGTCATAGAATGCATGAAGATAAGGGTAGGAGACAAGGTTCCTGTTATTCGTACATTTGCTGTGAGGGCTCTTTCACGCTTCGTGAATGATACTGAGAACAGTGACATACTTGATTTATTTCTTGAGGTTCTCCCTCTAGAGCATAATGCGGTAAGAATCCCTTTCAGATAAATCTACGTTTTTTCTGCCTTTTCAAAGATTTTCATTGCTGTCTTTTTAGAGTTTGATATTGAGAAAGCACATCCTTTGATACTCATGGGTACCAACAAGTTATACTCACCACTGGTTTTCAGGATATGACCTCAATGGTTTAGAAGACATGTTAGTAGTGGTTGCAAGTGACAACTCAATTTAAGATGTGCATATAGGGCTTTTTTGTTTTATTTAAGAAAATTGATTCCCACTTTTTGGACTGTTCAACAAAGTATAGAGTAGTTTATGGATTTTTTTTTTTAATCTGAATTCTGTTTAATAGTGTTCGTTTGAAACTATTACTGTTATGTTTCAAACTCAAAATTTTGTTTTGCTTCAAGGGTGCCTAAAAAACCCATGAATATGCACTTGCAATTCATAGACTATCATCTATTACTTATGCACCATTTCTTGAGTGTAGATTTTTATTTTCGGTGTTGCAAAAGTATTTCTGGTTTGAATTATGTCAATAATAGGGGCAACTATTATGGAGTCCTATTTTGTTGTATGGGAGGAGTGAATGAACTGACTAAATCTACTCTGTTCCTTTTCTATTTCTTTTTGTTTATTGTTAAAAATTTTCCAAAATTGTGAATAATGTAAATATTCTGAGAGGAAAAGATCTTTTCTACAATGAAGCCATGGAATAAATAATGTTGATCATTTGTGTGTTGTTTGTATAATGTTCATCACTGAGGATGTCATTGTCATCCAGATTTCTTTTAACATTTCAAACATTATTGGTGGTGTGTTTTAGGAGGTCCGAAAGACAATTTTGCTAGCTTTGCCACCTTCACATGCAACCTCAAAAGCCATCATTGATTGCACATTGGATGCGAGTGAACTAGTTCGCAGAGCTGCTTACTGGGTACTAGCTAATAAGTTTCCTCTTCAAAGTCTCAGGTGACGTGAAAACCATTTCAGAATGTTCTCTGTGTTGTTTTTTTTTTTTAATATTTGTTTTCCCTATTTTAGATCTTACTACTTTCATCTTAGACAAATAGAATGTCAAACGGAGGGAAAGTTGCTAGATAGGATTGAAAACATAAGCTTCCTTTAGCCACTTTTAACAGCTTGGGTTCCCCTTGCTGATTGCTAGGGTGTTACACATTAAGCATTTCTCCCTTGATCAGTTTTATTAGTATTGCTTGCTAATGCTTCTTAATGGTTTCATGCTTTTCTCCTCTTCATTTGATAGTATAAAGCATAGGACAGTAATTCTTCAGAGAGGACTTGCTGATCGTTCAGTAGCTGTTTCAAAGGAATGCTTAAAGTTAATGAAAGAAGAATGGCTTAATAGGTGCTGCAATGGTGATGCTGTAGTACTTCTCAAGTATCTTGATGTTGAGACCTATGAATTTGTTGGTGAATCTGTGATGATGGCTCTTCTAAAAGATGGCTCAGTGGCATTACAAAATGGTCAGCATATCCATGAGTACATATTATTATCCTCTGGCAGAGACGAAGGTTGGTATATCTTTTAGTTTTGTTTAAATACTTAGACACAAACTTGTTATCAGCTTCAATATTTGGTTACAAATTGTATGTATTCTGTTAGCAATTCCTCACAGGTGATGCAGCTCATACTGTAAGTTTTGTCCAACTTAACCTCTCTCTTTGCAAAATCAACCAAGGTTTTGGTATTTAATCTGTCAGATTATTGTGCACAGTTCACATTTTCAGAAGCAAATTCATTGAAAATATCTCTCTAATCATGTAGTCATTGAGGGAAAATTCTAAGCACTGAAAGAGAAAACACCTGCTGGTTTGCACATAATATGTGCATGCTAGCCAATCAAAACTTTAAGTGTTTGCAATGTGGATATGGACCTTTTTATGTTGTATTCTATTATGAAAATTTTTTGTTGTAATGAGTTGTCTTATTTGTTCATGGTTTTTTCTTCCTGTTCCAATAACACATGTTTCTTATTTGTTTACATATATCTGGAATAGTACATATTTTACGTGTAACTTTTTCATCTGAAAACTTCACTGAAGTTATGAACTTGCATGTACTTTATGTTGTATTCATGAACAAAAAGTTTTTGTTGTAATGAATTGTCTTATTTATTTATGGTTTTTTCCTGTTCCAATAACATATGTTTCTTATTTGTTTGCATATATCTGGAATAGCACATATTTTACAAGTAACCTTTTCATCTGAAAACTTCACTGAAGTTATGAACTTATATGTACAATAGAAATCAAAACTACCTTAGGAAATTGTCTAGTGTTACTAAATTCATTTTTTTTTATGGGTAGCTTCTTCTGTAGCAGTACATTGTTTTCCTTTATATAGCATATAAAATTACTGTGCCTAAAAAAACTCAAACAAAGGTGTTTTTAGTAGGAGTTACCTATCAGTTCAGTTTTAACAAGTTTCAGCATGTATGTGGCTAATGTTCTCCAATTTGTGATTATTTTATCAAATCATTGACAAAAGAAGCAACAACCATACTGCAGGCATCCAGCTGTTGGAGCCTGAGTTTGCTTTATACTGGAAGACTGTGTGCAGGCACTTGCAGACAGAAGCACAGGTATGTTTGATTGTCATCTTTCTTTCTTTGATTAGCATTGCTGCTTACTTTTGGGTATATTTGGCTTTCTTTAGTTTTTAATATCCCAGTTTGGAAAAGAAGGAAGAGGAGACTAGCTAAGGGAGAAAATTATTGGTTGCTCCTTGCCTTAGAGATACCAAAGTGCATCATTTTTCCCCCTATTTATGAGTTGGACTAATGAGATTATTCTGTTTTGAATGCTTTAAATTTATTGTGAATTTATATAAGATTAGCTCATTCCTGCTGTGGGTGTTCCTGAGTTTTTCCTGTTTGTCAATGACATTTTTGGAGTGTCCTAACCATATAGTTTATGAACATCCTCCATCTCTTGACCTCAACGGTTATTTTATTTTTGGAAATGATTGCAGGAAATTGTTTTGAAACTAGAAGACTAAGTATGCTAACTAAATGTCAAAAACGTCTTGCACAATTTGCTGGTTAAAATTTTCAGGAGTCTCGCCTTGCATGTATTAGTTTACTAGAGATCAAAGCTTTAATTTCAAAAAAAATTCTTTGACAGTAGCTGCCAAAGTCTGTGGTCTGGTTTTGCTAATTCATTACCATCCAGTTTCTCAATTACAAAATACAAGATTTTAACCTCAAGTGATTGCTGATGTACATCTGTTACCAGCATAATATATCTTATCTTTCCATAAAAAAAAAAACTTTAAACTGATTGCTAATAATTTCTGTCATGTATTTGGGATAAGCCTGGGGAGTCCTAAATCTTTAATTTTCATTTCGTATAACTTGTCTTGTAGACAAGAATTGGTCAGACTGTTAGATATGTAGTTTCACGTAACAGAGATTGTATAAAAAACACTCAAATTATGCCCTAAAGATATAAAAATACATTTATGTGTGTAATTAGCTAAATTTCCCTCCTTTTGCTAACATATCAAGGGCCAAAAAAAAAGGACTCATATGAAATGATAATTAAAGGTTTAGGACTGATTTGGAAACTCAAAAAGGTTTAGGACTAAATTAAAAAAAAGCTGAAAAGTTTAGAACTTTGCCAAGGCTACCCTATATTTGTCTGATCAACTTCATATGTCATGCAAATGTCAACTTCCTAGATGTGAGAAGACAGTAACTCTCTTTTAAGAGAGCTATAAAGGGATAGCACTACGGGCCATACATTTTGCTACTGGAAGAAATTATTCCCTGGTGCAGATGGCAGTTCGTTTAAGAGCATGAAATCAGTATGTCCATTCTGTTGGTGGCTTCTGTTTGTTTTGTTGGCACTTGGCATACATGTTTCCTTATAGTTTATCTAACTTCCTCGGGATGCTTTAATGTTTGTCACCAGAGAAGAACATTATGAGGCTTTATGGTTGATGCATCAGGATTATGCTTTAATAATTAAGTTTTGATGCTTGAAGTTATTGTTACTAAATATCTTTCTGCAGGAAAAAGGCTCAGATGCTGCTGTTAAGGCAGGTGCTGAAGCTATGGTATTTGCAGCTGAAGCTTCTGACACCAACGACCTTCTAGAGAGAATACTTCCTGCAACAGTTTTGGATTATGTAGGCTTGGTAAAAGCTCATATTGTAGCTGGTGAGTGAAGAGCTAAAATTTTGACAAGATTTATATATTGTGGCACTCATTCTGACTGGGCATTAATAATTCAGGACCAAACTATCGTTTTGCATCTCGGCAGCTGCTGTTGCTTGGTGCAATGCTTGACTTTTCTGATTCTACAAGTAGAAAGGTAGCTAGTGCATTTGTGCAGGAATTGTTGCACAAGCCCCTTGATCATGAAGTGGATGATGAAGGGAACACAGTTATCGTAGGTGATGGTATAAATCTTGGTGGTGACAAAGATTGGGCTGAAGCAGTGTCCACCCTGGCGAGGAAAGTCCATGCTGCTACTGGTGAATTTGAAGAAGTCATTCTTAGTGTTATAGAAGAGCTTGCCCAGCCCTGTAGGGAGAGAATAGCTGACTTCTTGCAGTGGATGCACTGTCTTGCTGTTGCTGGTCTTCTTTTTGAAGGAGCAAAGAAGTTTATCTGGCTTCCAGGAAAAGCTATTGAACCTGTTGAAGTACTGCAATCTCTATTGCTTCCAGGGGTATGAATATGTTGCATGTCACAATTTCTTTTTAGCATTTTTTATGTAGTTATACCTATATTGTTTTTAATCTCTCCGATAAATTGATAATCACAGATTTATACGTTGTCAACTGGAGTAAAATGGAGCTATTTGGTAAAATTACTTCAGGATGAGTCTAGATTACTAGAGCAAGTTATAGCATGTAGTCTCTATATTTATGCTTTTGCAGGGGAATTGAATTATGTCACTCAATTTGTCAAGTGTGTGTACCTTTACTGATATCAACATCATTCTCTAACTCAGACAACTCAGCACATACAAAATGGGAGCTTGTACTGAATTAAAAAAAAATAAAAATAAATGCCTCCGTTTTACAGCAACACAGATAAGAGTCCCAATATCATTGTTTTATTGCTATATTTTGGAGTGTCATGCTCTATGTTTTCTGATCTATGGTGTGTCCTTGTTATATTGCATCAGCTCTATCTGGAAAGGATTAACTGCTAATATGAATAACAAATGCAGGCAAAACATGTTCACTTGGATGTGCAGAGGCTTGCTATCAGGTGTCTTGGCCTTTATGGCTTGATGGAGAAGCAGCCAAGTGAAGAAGTTGTGAAGCAGTTGGCACTGTCTTTTGTTAAGGGTCCTGCTCCAATTAGCATAATGGCATGTAAGGCACTAGTTGATCTTGGTATGTGGCATCGTCCTGAAGAAGTTAACAGGGCACTAGGGTTGGACCATTTTTCTAAATTTCAGGATAGCAAGGCGGCATTCAATCCCATTGAATTTTCTGATGCTGATGAGCTTTTGAGTAACGATTGGCTTGGTATCTTATATTCTGTTCTTGATAGAAGCCATGGGGGAAAATCTGTGGAAGGGGATGAAAGTGAGACAATACAAGCTGTTGTTGCCGAGGGATTTGCCAAGATACTTCTCCTCAGTGAGTATTATCCCTGCATACAAACTTCTACACATTCTTTGCTCTTGGCCAAGCTTATTAGTCTGTATTTCAGTGGCGAAACAAAAGATTTGCAAAGGTGAATACTTTCACATGTTTCTCTTGATAATTACTACCATGTTTATAAGTATATTCTATAATCAATTTTGTCTTCTTTGCCAGGCTTAAGCAGTGTTTATCTGTGTTCTTTGAGCATTATCCTTCCCTCTCACTTTATCATAAGGCAGGTTCCTACTATTACTTCTTGTGAATTAGCTTTCCTTTACATTTCTGCATACTTATTTTATTTGTAAAAGCAGAAATGTTTGTCCAAAGCCTTCATTCCAGTAATGCGTTCATTGTGGCCTGGCATCTATGGGAATGCTGGTGGCTCTTCATTTGTGGTGTCTAATCTTCGTAAGCGTGCAGTCCAAGCATCTCGATTTATGCTGCAGATGATGCAGGCTCCTTTATATCCAAAACATAATGAAATTCAAGATGAAAATGGCAGCACAGAATTTCCAGCTGTGGATTACTCTGTGCAACCTTCACTTGAATGTGGAGAGGAGGGACTTGCATTACGGATAGCTGCAGAGGTGAGCTTTTGAAGTTGAAGCTTGAATGCTTTAAGTGTCACATAACAATGATTTATGAAGTGGCTTCAATACTCTATTGGCAATTTGATGGTGTCATCATTTCTTCTGAAGTTAGTATTATATTTGAAGCTATGGGCAATGTGTAGTTTAGAGTTATGCTAAGACAGATATGAAAGTGGAGTTGCTGAATTAAGGTAAACCTCATTGCAGTCACTTGTCAGTTGCTTGTTGTTTCAAGTCTTATTGATGGTCTAAACTAACATGCAGTGTTCAAGACATCTTACATTTTGTCTCCAAGTATGAGAAAAACCAGCATAATGTTAAACTATCTAAGGATAAAATTGAATAATCAAGATGCAGCTACATTTCTTGGTTTCATTTTAAGCAAACTATAAGCACTGAGATGGACCAAAGAGGCACAAAATAAAAAGGAGGCAGACACAGAATCTCACAATAAGTGTAGCTTCTCGAGCCTCATTAATACTGCTACAAGTGTCAAATCTCAAAGAAGTTGAATTTTATGACCAGATCGGTTGCTGCAATCTGCCTGCCGTGCATTCCTTTGTCTGTATTATTTTGAAGATATTATAGTTTCATCATAAGTGATGTCTTGTTTAGGACAAGTGTAGCATGAATGTTAACATTGAGATGCTATTGTCAATTTACTAATTAGGGTGTTGTTACAACCTGAGATCTTGTTTGGGAAAAAAAATTTAAAAAAAAACTCTATAATGCCTTCTCTACTGGGTTCAAAAACCCGAATTCATTTGATGTAAATGTTCAGTAGTTTGCAATGTGGCCTGTTTAAGGCCGACAACCCCAGTTCTAAAGGATTTCTTTTGTGAAGGAAACTTTGATGACATATCACTGATAAATTAAGCTGTCGGTGTGCTTTGTGAAGGTGTTAAGCTTAAAGGGAAAGAAGACGCCTGCTGAGAGAACATACGCTTCAGCACTATGCAGAATACTTGTCCTACTTCAGTTCAGAATATCAGAACAAGGAGCAATAAAGTTGATGAGAAAGCTTGTGAATCATGTGGCTGAAACTGTATCGGGAGAGAAGGACCTAGTAAAGGAGTTGAAGCAGATGGCTGAACGTCTAAAATCAGTGGATGCCCAACCAGATGATCAAATGCCACCACATCAGGCTGATCTTATTTTGGGTAAAATTTTCCATTCCTTCGGAATCTTGGGTTGATTTATGTTCAGTAAAAATTGGAGTCTGTACTAATTGTGAGTTTAGATTGACAAAATTATTCTGTAAGTCTGTATATAAACATTTTGGATAGCCCGTTTGTTTTACCAAGAAGTAGAAAAGTAATTATTTTTTTACCTTTGTGTGAGGTCCAATACATTTTTGAGCAAACAAGAAATGCCAACATCGAAAGTTACGAGTCCTAAAAGTATTGCTTTCCTTTTGTTTGCTCAGGCCAATGGATTTTCTTTCTTTCCACTCATGCTATGTCATATTTATTCATTCATTATAGGGAGTTTGGAAATACAATTCAAGTTGGATGCTGAAGATTCTTGTTCAATCCCACAAACACCAATGGAACCTCTACGATCAACCAGACCATCCCGTTCTAGAAGACGAGTCAGGCCTGAGGAAGAGTCTTCTTCTGATGAAGAAATCTCGTCTACCTCTGTTGTTCCAATCATTCACTGTGCTACGAGTGTGCGCTCACAGAGGGCAAGCAAGACTGCAGCCCTGACCAAGATGACGGCCAGTAAAGCAGCTGTGATTGATGATTATGATGATGATGAAGAAGAAGAAGACTCAGAAGTGACAGCAGAGGAGGATTCTGATGATTCTGAACATTTTACTTAACGAACATTTTGTGAATTTCTTTTCAGTTGACGTGCTTCCTCAGCACCACTAGCTGTTGTAAGTTTTTAGCCATGTTGCCCCCTCCCCCCTGGCTTTCTATATAAAAGTTGATTAGTTCCTTTGTACCCGTTAGTCTGCATTGGGAGCTGAATTTCAATATGCTAAATGTAGAGTTAGCTTAAAAGCAATGTTTTTGCTTTGTGTTGAAGCCCATGGTCTTAAGATTCCTGCAAGATGTGCACCTCCTAACTTCTGCTGGTTTAATGATGTTCATTTGTCCTTTCATTTATTTATTTGTTTATTTATTTTTGTTGTGGTTGTCTTTCATGCGTAATTCCGTGGAACGGTGTAGTGGAGAAGTAGCGATGCTCTAATTTGGGGGTGACTTCCAGGCCGGGCTGATTTTGGTTCCTCATCTGGCCCGATGGTTTAGGTTTGGGGGAAATGATGGAACCGAGATCGGTTCGCAAGGGACACAAAAAAAGTCGAATTTCTTTGCGTTGGTATAGCCATTTAGGCGTCTCGCTCCGAACTTCCAAGCCTTACGAATTGAAGTTATTTAATTATTTATAGAATATCTGACATTTACGTGATTTTCCAATATACGTACTTTTGTCAGATGAACGGGCGAATCTCTTTTAAGAAGATTTTGGGTTACATCATAACACCATTTGTTACATTTGTTATAGGTGTCTTTATACGAGGTGTTATTTTAAGTTGCATGGTTGTTTTTTTGTTGTTTACAGATTTTAAATTGTGGGAGTAACTTCAGCACAAAACAAACAAAGGAGTGCGAGAGGACATGGAGAATTGCCGACAGTCAGTCATCGAATGCAAGGAAAGCTGGAAATCAGAACCCTCCAAAACTGCACTTTCGGCCACATCAAATAAGCCCCGCAATTGGGCAGAATTCGCAATCTGTGGCCCAAAAAAAAAAAAAAAACCATTGTCATCTGTCATTGTTTAATCAAATAAACACAGGTCGGCCAACTTGATCGCCATAGGTGTTTCCTGTGACAAGTGGTCCTCTTTCTCTTTCTTTCCTAACCCAACTTGGGTTTACTCTCCAATCATTGAGTAATGATTACTGTCAGGAAATCTATGATGAATTGAGGACACTCAGATGCCTAATGCGAGTTACTTCTATTTTCAGTGTGATGTATCCTTGGCTTCTTGGATTCCACCGCCAATTTTAGGTTGGGCGTGGACAGCCTGTCCCATGGATTTAAAGGTGCTAAATATGGGTTGGATCGGAAGGGTTGAGGTTGGGTAACTTCGGATTTGGGTTATTTTTAGGTCGCGTTGTGTTTGTGTTACATTTGAATTTGACCAACCCGCTGGTCAGCATGTTAATTTTTAAGATTTTTATTTTATTATATATAAAAATTATATTATTATTTATACCCATTATATATTACAGATAGAATTATATATTACTTTTATTATTAATATATACTATTACTATTATTATTAAAATATTTGAATATATATATATATATATATATATATATATTAATTATTTTTTATTAGTTTGTATTAAAATTATAAAAATATATTATAAGCATTATTATGTATATATTTATATTATATATTATAATTAGAACATGTAAAATTACATTATTATCTTTTAATTTTTCAAATTGATTTGAATCTAAAATATACAAGTATATTATATGTATTATATATATTTATATTATTTATAACATTTACAGTTTATGTTGCAAAAATAATTTAATGCTAATAAAAAATATTTAAATATATAAAAATTAGGATGTCCAATGCATCATACTCTTACATTTTTTAGGTTTGGAAAAATGTTAAATGTGCATAATTTTAATTCTTAGTTTTCATTTTATATTTTCATAATTGTTTGTATGTATATGATACGTTAAAATCTTAAAATATTAATGATAAATATGAATCTTAATCTCATAAAATAAAATATTTTAAATATATTTAATTTATTATTAATTTACTAGTTAACTAATTCATATTCATAAATTATAATTGACATCTAATCATGTGTTATGATCATCCAAAATATTCAACAGGTAATTTGATATGTTCCTTTTAAGTATAATCTCTTAGTGTGGTTCAATTATTTTATATTATTAATATTTTAATTAGGTATAATATATGAAATTATTATATAGTTTATTTTATCTCATAATGTGATAATAATTTTTTTTAATTTATATTCATTTTATTTTAACTAAGAAATGTTTTAAAGTAATATCTATTAAAAATTGTGAAACATTTTTTCATAATTATTTTAAAGTAATAAATCTTTTTTTTAATAACTTAATTCTCTTTGTTTAATTCATGTTATATTCCATGCAAATTATCTTATTTGATTAGGATAACCCAAAGATCAAATTCTCTTTGTATAATTCATGTTATATAATTAACCAACTCATTAGTTACTAATATATATGTTAACATCCCATTCATATATTTTTAAGGAATATATATTTATTATATTTAAACGCATATTCATATGTGATATCCCGACGTAACCTTCTTCAACCTTCCTTGAAAAACTTGCTTTTGTCACAAGTTAACGTTTAGGTGGATCATCAAAAGGATAAGAAGAAACCATTTCATGGAAAAGATAGTATGAGCTCTAGAAGTAGTAGGCGTGTACAAATGACTCTAGCAACACTCTCAAGTACAATTATTATTATTATTATTATTATTATTATTATTATTATTTTGGTGATCATGAATGCACAATTCTTTTTAATTTTGGTGTGAAAAATAAAAAAGTAGAGTGATATTTCACAGCCTTGTTAAGAAAGATTGTACCGTTTACGCATTATAAGATAGGCTGAGCCACTGCACTAGAACATAAAAGGAACAAACCTAGAACGAGTAAGAGTAATTGATTACAATCTAATATTTTAATCAAACGCTTTAAAGAAGATTCAAATTCATAACTCAATATATTAATAATTAACTTAAGTTATTAAGCCGTGAAGATCTACTACAAATACACAAATCTAGTAAAGAGAATGTATTCTTCAATTAAGCAAAAACTGGATATGCTAACTAATATTATATTAGACATTATTAGCACCCAAAAAATGGAAAGAGGACGTCAGAAAGCCTTGGGAACCGATCTGATCCATAGAAAAATAGGCCTAAGAATGAATGAACCGTTTGGTCAAAGTTCTTAACCCGATGATACTAGACCATGCGGGTCAATATGTAAGTCTTTCAGGTTAAACCGAAATTGATGAAGAACACGCCGAATCCCAATATAAGGATTTGAAACTAATTCCTCTCGGTTTCTCAATGGAGTTTTCTTTTAAGTTTCCGTTTTATATTTATCTATTACATAAATATACATGTTTCAAGGGTTTCATAAGCAGCAAAGAATGCTCCACGACTTTAAGACTCAGAAGGAATATGAGTAGCCCAAAAGCTTCTGCAAACTGAATGTCGAGAAATGATTCTTCGGTAATAAGCACAGCATATAAAACCCCATCATGCAACCTAAAAAGAAAAAGAAAAAAAAAAAAAGGAAAATTAAAACTATTATGAGGGCTTTGCAGATAGGCAAAGAAGGACCTCATTTTCCTTTTTTTTTTTTTTTATCTTTTTTCTTTGAAAAAAAAAGACACAAAATTTTCCATGCCTAGGTACTAGAAGCAGGAAAAAGTCACCAAAAGTTGCATCAGTCATATTAATATGTTCTACGCAACCTTGTGGATGTGATGAAAAGCCAATGGCAAGAACGCCCAAGCGAGGACATCTTTTAGCCGGCCCATTTTTTGGTTCCGAATTTCTTGGCGAGACTCCCACCAAAAGGATGACTCGTTCTTCGTTTTATAGAGATGGGGGGACAAAGCGAAAGACAACTCTAGAAATCCTTTGTGGGTCTTCTCAATTTCACCTCACCTAATAAAGGCACCCTTGGGCTTGGACCCACTCCTTTTATATCTTGTTATTTATGAACTAGTGGGCCTTTCTGTTGGTGCCACGTTCAGTGGTTACACGTAAGTCAAAAGTCTTTCCAAAGGAATGCCTGCCACCAATGCATGCTTCGAGCTCGCGCTTCTTTATTTGGAAAATTTATGCGTTTGCTGTCAATTAGGCACATTTTAGAAGATGCAAGTTTACACATTGTATTATTATTGTTATCATGAGTTGTATATTTTTAATGAATAAGAAAGAAAGACTATAAATATATATCTAATAATCATAATAATAAAATGTAAGGTCATATTTTAAATACTCTAAATTGGTCTTATTTATGTGATGAACCCCTTCTTTATTTTTTTCCTCTGCTGCAAAATTTGAAAATTTGAAACCCTCCAATCTTTCCACTTATCAAAGAATGACTCAGGGTCAGCCCATCGTGATCCTATAGATTAAAAAATAAAATCTTGAGACTGGCTTGATTTGATTGGCTGTGTGATTTCCATTAATGAGGGGACCTCTGATTAGATTGATTGAAAGTGAAATCTTTGCTGAATTCTTGCCTAGTGGTAGTCAATATGTTGGGGCTTAAAATTAAATCTGGCCTAATGTTAATCGGTCAAGAGTCTTAAACAATTATTATTATTTTTTTGGACAAAGTCTTAAACAATTAAGTCAAGGCGCTTCATTGGCTACAATTGCATGTAATTGAGAGATGTTCAAATTTTCCAGGCGCTAGAGAGTAGGATTATGAGCATTGTCCAAGATACAGATGTATTAGGTTCATCTCGATGCAAGACTAAATTATCGATCTTGTAAGGAAAGATCTCAAAGCCTAGAATGTAGCGGTTGATCGAACAAAATAAAAGTGTTAAAAAGTTCCGTAAAAGTTTTGAGAAATTCAAGTACCGCTTTTAAGCGGTCTGGACTAAAATGTAACGGTCAACTGAACATAAGCAACGGATAGATGGTCGGCAGAATTTTCAGAAGTATTCCAGGTTGTGCCTAATTCCGAAGAAGGCAAGAGATTTATTTGTGCAACGGCTAGAAGGGTCTTAAATTCTATAAGAGAGTCCCTAAACAAGGCATTTCTAAGCCTTGAACATGACCGAAACTTGAGTACATTCCAGGGAGAAAAGCGGAAGAATGTGAATGTAAAATTCATTTTGAAAAAAGGTAAAATTTAGGGTGCATAATGTTATCGTTTTTTTTTTACATAAAACTAATGTATCATTTTGTATAATTTTTTATATTTTGTGTAAATATAAAATTATGGTTAAAAAAAAAAAATAGAGAATAAGAGCAAGCCTTGTGCTTTAATGAGATAAGTATTATGAGAATGTAAAAGTTTGAGAAAAGCTAGTGAGAATCGAGTTTAAGTGATGTAATGTTGTAATACATGAAGTGAGCTATTGGTTAAAACCTTATGAGCATGATATGGTTGCTCCTATGATGTATGAGCATACATAAATGAACTTTTAGCTAATTTATTAGATGCTCTTGGTTGTCATAATTCATAAACATCCATAAATGTATGATTTTTATGTATAGATGATTTAAATACTTATACTTTTGTGTGGGCAACTACGATTTAGGTTTTGTGTGGATAATATAAATGATTAAAACCCAATTTAAATTTATCATTTAGTAGCTTTTAAGAACTAAGCAATTGATTAACCTTTTCTTTTTCTCTCACTTACCTTGAGAAGGAATCTTAAAACTCTTTATTTTTGTTATTGAGAATAAGGTTTTTTTTCTTTATGTTTAATTATCTTTTGCACCTTGATGATAAATTCATTACGTGCTTTTAAAAATTATCATTTTATTGAATGAGTGATTCATTTTTACTTAACAAAATCTTAATTTTTTACTCTAAAAACTTCATATGAGCATTAATATCCTTGTTTTTGATTACTTACCTAAACAATTTTTTTTCATACATTTAAAAATATTAATTAACTTATTATCATCACATAAATCATAATTAAAACTTACTTCATCATTAGAGGATTTAAAGGATTCATTGTTCAAATCACTTAAATCATCTTATATTACCTTATAAGCCTTTTTGGTATGCATTTTAGCTTTATTCTTGTTAGGGTAATTCATGAAAATATGTTTAAGTTGTTACATTTGTGACAATATGCCTTTTTTGTTGTTCATTATTTTTTAAGAGACATTTGATTGACCTTCTTATGAATTGCTTCTTATTCTTTAAGAACTTTATGAAATTTTTAGCAAGTATCATAAACTCATCTTGATTTTATTTATTGAATGACATATCATCTTCATCATTATTTTTGGCTTGTTTGATTATCAAGGTAAAAGACATGAATGAAATGTCTTTCTTTTTCTTTCTAACTTTCTTTTTAAAAGGCATCTCATATAAGACTAATAAACCCACTAACTTGTTTAATGGAAAAGTATTTTGAACTTTCAACTTTAAAATAACAATAGTCATTGGGTTCCACGATTCCAAAAAGGATATAAGTAGCAGTAATAGTTTCATCACTACTCAAATGTACTTGACTTAGGTAGTTCCCTTGTAGGTTACCATGAAGTTGTCTTATTTCTCTTTAGTTAATTTATAAGAGGAAACAATCAAAGGTCATGACATAATAAAGCAAATAACATGCTTTGGTATTGAGGTTTTAGACTTTGAAGTCTTCATTTGTGTATTAACTCTTCTTGAACCATTAGAGATACATGATTGTTATATTTTTCTAATAAATATAATTAGTGTTATCAAAGATGAAAGAGTTTTAAAAGGGTCACCATCTTTGAGATAACACATAGGCAGAAAGGAAGCCATTAGATTGATTCAAAGTGGTGAAACCTATAATTAACAATTATAAGATAAATAATAACTTAATATCGTATGTAATTATAAAAATAATAAATGAGATTGAAAGAGAAAAAGTAGAGATATAGAAATTTAAATTTCTTAATCCTATATCCTTTTCTTAAAAAATACTCTTGAAAAATTTGAACTTCATTATTGAATCTCCAATTAGAAGAAAAATAATAACAACACATACAAAACTCCTTAATACAACATTATAAGTAAGAGATGTTAACTTCTCACACACAAATTCTCATTTTACATACTTAAGTACCATTTTCTTCTATTTAAGTACATAAAACTCAATATAATTGAAATAAGTTTAAGAACTTAATCTTTTTGGTTCATCCCTTTAGTTTATCATATAAAATAAATTTTATATAGCCTTGGAAGACTTCTAGCTATTGGTAGGAGGGACTGTCATGTCCTAGTACAAATTTTGGGTGATTATTTCCATTTTTAAAAGTTATTGATGCAATTAATTAGCTCGATCTATTGAGATCTCACTTCATAATTGCTTCTACCATTGTTGTCTAGCAAATAACCTTCTGAAAAACTTTCATAATCTCTAGGCTCCAAATATTCTCTTTTGAGTGTAAACAAAAATTTTCAATTAATGAGCTTCCTTGTAAAGAATACTTTGAATTCCACAAATTTAAAAAATAATTCTAGCACAACCATTAGTCTTCTTTCCAAGCAAGAATAATTCCCTGTTAAGATGACGTCCATATGGAGCCTTAAAACTTATGCAACCAGCAGCCTTTGGGGAATTTTCTTTTAGTTGTTTTTTGTTCAAAAATATTTCCTCATTTGAATATATAGCTGCACACTCTTACTAATCGGTTAATAATAGCATAACAGAGAAAACATATAGAAGACAAATTCCAACTTATGAGCTAAAAAAAAAATTACAGCTGATATTCCATGTCAAGAAGACCCAATGGTCTTGTTGCTTACAATACGAATGGGAGCAATTCGAACGTACCAGACCATATGAACTTGTAAATGAAATCATAAGCTCCACATCTTGTCGTGCCATATAATACTACATAATCTTCTTGCCATAAAGATATTCAAGAAACTTTAGAACGTATATGGCAATCAAGAAGATAACTTTCCAACTCATTAAATTAAATAATCTGACACAACACACACAAGAACAATTTATGTTGACAATGAACACTTCCATCCAATAGAGTTTGATAGAAAAACATTGTGATAGGTATAAGGATGAGGTTGGCACCACAAAAACAAGTTGTGTATGGGTGAGTTCATTATTAGATCAGTAATTGAAGTTTAAAGGAGTTTAATATTCACTCAAAAAAAATAAAAATTGTGATAATGAATTGTGAATACTCTAGAAAAAATTTGAGAAGTGGGTGTGAATTTGTGAGGAAGTTAAACTATTATAAATATCTTGTGTTTGATTTCTCTGCCCCTTATTATATAGTTTATTGTTTACATGCTCATTGATTTCTCTGTCAAAACAATTGCATGCTTGAAAGTTTTGATTTATCATTTTTTGTTATACATCGAATTCACTCATTTCTTAGGTTGCCATAAGCGTAGGGACCAGCATTATGTTTCATGAAAGCTAAAATCAACCATTATAAACATAATTATATGAACCTTTCATGAATCAACGCCAATATACACGGGGAGTCATGATCTACCCATTAAATCTATCTCTCTCTCTCTCTGCTTTTTTTTTTAAAAATTTTTTTTTTAATTCCCCTTTCCATGTGGTGCGATTGTTTTGTTTTCTTTCTTCTTGTTTTTTTTTTTTTTCAATTCTATATGTACGTCCGATGTCTCTCACAAAAGAAACGACATTTACATTGATTAGAGCAACATCTGCTCCCTTTCAATTAAAAAATTATCCAAATGAGAGACTTTTTTTTTTTTTTTGTCTATGTTAAGAGGTTTATATAACGAAAGTATTTTTTTAAAACTAAATTATATTTTTTTAAAATTAAAATTTGAGACTTAAATAATAAAAATCTAATTTTTTAATTAGCGAGTATCTTTCAAAAAAAAAAAATTGAGATACTTGTTCTTTATTATATATATATATATATATATATATATATACATAGTGCACACACTTTGAAGTTGGTTAATTACATAATAACATTTTTATCATCACCGACCCATCAATATATTGAATCAATCACGAAGAATAGTTGGGCTGGTGCCCCAAGTGATCCATTATTCGCGGAGCAAACGAAAAATTTTAATCTTCCTAATCTTCTATGTTTTTTTTTTTCTTGTCCCTCAATGAGATGCAATTGCAGAAATCATTGACATTGTGTGTGTGTGTGTGTGTTCACATGATGTTGCATAAATTACAACTATTTTTATATTGAAAATGCTATAGGCTAGATAGGTTCCGCAAGAATAATAATACCAGTGCATTGGTTGTGCCATCATTGCCCAAATCTCCATCTTTTTGCGCCATTGAACTTTGAAATGATCAGCAAATAGCTAGTCAAGCTGTTATAACTGAGAACCGACATGTCGCCGACCAATTGCTACTCTCCCTTTATCATTGACAAATGTATTGTACAATTGGCGCCGGCCAATTTCTCAGAGAAAATGTCAATGGGGTGACTGCAGGATGGTGAGTCAAGACTTTGAAGTAGGTACAAAAAGAGGAGACTTTTGGTTTTGGGGAGTTAATCTTATATGAGTTCTGCGTATGCATGTGGGGATGCATTTTTTTCACCCAAAGCCGTTAATTATGACCGTTTCAGTTGAAATGACATGCGGATGATTCGTCGGTATTCAATTCAATTCGAGATTTCGATGCAATGAGGTTGAAATGCTTGCATTTTCATTGATTTTTTTTTTAAAATCAAAATGGAGTAATTAATTAATTGATGCCGTGTGGGACATCCAATTATTCTAAACTCTAGATAAAATTCACATGAATGGCAGGGATGAATTGTGTTTTTTTTTTTTTGTTTTGTTTTTCAAAGGAAGACTAGAAAAAAAAAAAGAGTCACTAAAATTCAAATTAAGGAATTAAAATGTTCTAATAAGAGTATCCCAATTAGTCGTGCTAAGAGCACATAATGTCAAGGATTAAATTTATGGGATAGGGAAGATAACTTTTACTGTGTAGTTTACTTTTTAATAAAAGTTTTGATAAATGAGAAAAAAAAATGTATTAATTGAAAATATATGGAAGTTCTCCTGGGAATCAGTTGATTAGCTCCAATCTGCAACTATTCACTTTTAAGTTTGATCTTGGTCCCACGAAACCAACCAAAAAAAAATAAGAATTTTTATTTGATTACAAAATATCAAAGTTAAGTTTGGATAATTTATATGTAATTATATATTGCTAAAATTGATAGAAAATTTCAACTTATATGACAATTTTTTCATCAATTTTTAAATTAAAGATATTAAAATATTAAAATTACTTAAATCTAATATTAGTATTAATATACATATAAATATAGATACAATTTTATAAATATTTTTAATTTTTTTAGTATGTTGTTATAATTTATAATATTTTATATTAATTTAATAATATATTTGTAATGTTTATTAGTATTTTAATAAAATTAAAATTTTAATATATATATATATATATATATATATATAATTTATTTAAATTTTTAAATTAAATATATTATTTATTATAATTTATTCCATTTATAGTAATAAATATTTATATATATCTAAAATGTACTCAACACAAATATTCATAAATAAAAAAATAAATTTTAAATTTCTTTTTTATTCTTTTAGGAAGAAAAGAAATCTAAATATTTATTTTTTATTATTTTTTAAAAATATATATTCTAAAATTTATTAATTATTAATTATTTTTTTGAAAATATATCTATAATTAATTTTTTTAAAATTTAAATAAAATAAATTTGTCCATCAGTCTAATAGTCAACAGTGATGCATTGGGAGCATGGACATTCTGGGTGCCTTCTGGGAAGTAGCTATTGTCCAGTCGAGGGTCCCGCCTTTCTTTCTTTTTCGGAATTGAACAGGCATGGGTACCATTATTATTATATATAAAGGGTTTAGCTCAGCTGTCACTCTTTCCGTTATACATAACAACTTAAACTGAAATAGTTATTTATTTATTTTTTTTTTTCTAGATGTTCTACGCCAGGGCTTGCCTTAAATTATCATTTCTATCTCTCCATCATTGGATTGGAGACAGTAGTTTGGACGGCACGCCCTCCCATGTTGTTGCCTTTCTTTTGCTTCCTTCCAACGAGGGGCTGTTTTTGATCCCAAAACTATTTGCATTCCATTTTTTGTCATTTGTAATTAATATAGGCTCTCGAGACTCGACATATTATTACAAAACATCTTTCTGGGGCATCGCTTTCAAGAGTTTTCAGCGTGTGCTTGGGATTCAAAATACAAACGAAAAAGAGGAGAGGAACATTGTTTTTTGTGTTTTTGTTACAACCAGAAGGAAAGGAACATGGTGACTTTAGTTCCTCCAGAGAGCGTTGTAGCTTTGGTCTCCCGCTCTGGCAGGCATTTGCAGCGCTACAATAAAGGGCGTCGCCTAGTTGTTGGGTTTGTCTTTTCTCTCTGTCTCTGTCTCTGTCTCTGTCTCTCTCTCTCTCTCTCACTCTCTGTCTCTCTCGTGTGATGGAAATTGGCTTCCAAGTTTAAAGAAATTTATGTTTCCTTTTCATTTCTCGGCCAAATCTGCTTTCAGGGTGTTGCACATATTTGTTCAAATCTCCAAAATTTCATGAATGAATTTCATTAATGACGTTTGATTGCCTGTGAACTCTATCTTCTTATCTCAATATGACGCTTGGAGTTAAACCATAATGTGAAAGAGACCCAGCGCAATGAGAACACCCTTTTTCTAAAATGGATAATTACAGGGGAAATTTAAGGAAAAGAAGAAAAGGGTCATGTAGATGCTTCCAAGTAGAAAAGAGGTTCAAGACCTCTAAATTGGAGGCTAATGTCCTAAAAAATACTACTGTGGTATTCCCTCAAGACATTATACGTGATTTCTTCATGAATTGGAGAAGGCCGAGCTCATTTTCTGGTCGGCTAATTGCTTGCACGAGGTGTGACAAGGAACCTGTCATCGACGAAGTGCTTCGTCTGCTCGTGAATCAGGGGAAAATACTTTTGTTTGGTGCAGCTTTCTTACAGGGTAGTAAAATTACACGTGCAGAATGGAGAACTAATGTCTTGCTTCATTTCTTTACCATTGTGCAGATGCATACCATACAGATACAAAATTCGGAAACAAAATTGCTCGGACACCGAGGAAGAGCTAGAAGTCCTTGTCATTAGTTCACAGAAAAAGGAGAAGGGGGTGCTGTTTCCAAAGGTTCCTGATCATATGCAGCTTTGTAATCTAATTTTCATGAAACTGCCTTTAATTTATCACTCAAATAATTAAATCCCCGCACCAATTTGATTATCAGGGAGGTTGGGAATTGGATGAATCCATAAAAGAGGCAGCTTCACGAGAGACATTAGAAGAAGCTGGGGTTAGAGGCATTGTTGAGGTCGGCTATATTAGAAAAACTCAATTAATTCTGCTAATGTTCGTATTTACACGGTTCACTTCTTGAACTTCTGTCTATGCAATTTGTTCGACATCGAAGTTATTGATTGCAGTGTGAGCTTGGTAAATGGAGGTTCAAGAGCAAATCCCAAGACACATATCATGAAGGCTACATGTTCCCCTTACTGGTTCAAGAGCAATTAGACTTCTGGCCAGAGAAAAATGTTCGTCAAAGAATATGGGTATGCACACCATGTTTTAGCTCCTTCTTATTTGTTTATTTTGCCTTAATTACTCTCCAAAAAGTCAAAAATTTACCCATACTGTCATTGCTGATTTTATATCCCCATATTTTATGAACAGATGAGTGTGGCAGAGGCAAAAGAGGCCTGTCAGCATTGGTGGATGAAGGAAGCCTTAGATGTATTAGTTAATCGTCTCATGTCTCAGCAACAACGTAGAAATAATAATGTGTAGGATCTCCGCTCGGGTCACGCTAGTAACCCGGAGTTAGCTTGAAAGAAATTTCTCCTCATCACAAAAATAATGAGCTACTCTTGTAAATAGGTAACAAATTGATGAGAGCCCATGTTGATCGATGTGGCTTTTAGAGCATAATTGAAGGCTGGTCGATAAAGCAACAAGGATCAAGAGCACCCTTTTAAGAAATATGTAGGCTAAGAAGACATTGGTGTTTTGGGTCCTTATCATGGCTTTCCATTGTTGACCTTGTTAGTAGTATGTTAAATAGTGGGAACCGTAGAAACTTCTTCAAGAAGAAAACGGCATGTTAATTGTACAACATGATCAGTATCTGCTCTTGAACGCCAACTTCTTCGTTACTTTCGGGGCCGAATTCTAAAGATTGACAAAGACATGTCTGTGTAGAAGCATTGCTAGATTCAGACATCCTCATCGGGGGGGGGGGGATTAAGCTCCAAATGTTACTTGTAACCTCCTCTTTCTTTCGATGTTTCTATAAACTGCAGCTCAGATATCATGCAACGTAACATAATGACTTTTCTTAGAAAAAGGCAATTTTGAAAATATATTACCTTCCGTTACAATTCAATAGAAAGAGTAAGTCAAAAGGGAAACGGCAGTGCGAGAGAATATTGATGCAGGTGTTACGTCTGTCTGTCGCAACATAAAATGGGATAGACATTCATACAAGAACTCAGTCTGATCGGATGCAACTGCCCAACTATTTAAGATGAGTGCAATCGAGAGGTGGCTTCCACAGTAACTATATTTGAAACTATAAAAGTTGGTTTCAAAATTTTATGGCATGTGACACCTAACAGGAGCATGTGACTGAGTTCATTCTGTCCAGAGAAAAAGGCACCCTGAAAAAACCCAAATATAAAAGCGCTGTGCAGCAATAAATAGCCTGACCCTACTCCGACGGCAACATTGTCACGTTCCATGGAGATATTCCACGATCCTTTTCTGCAACCGATTTAACATTTATGAGGTTCACATGGGCTGAGGTGAAGTGCAACTACGTCCGACACATTGCTATGACAAAGATCGAGATTCCAGTTGAAACTAAGTGGCGTAGGACTTGGGCTTTATATGTGTGCTTCTACTTAGTAACTGGTCCTATCATAGCAATTAGTGCTTGATCCTACCATATCTCTCACTTGGCAAAGGATTGGAGTGAGTAATTCAAGCGAGTATTTGATTGTTCTATGCTCCAGGCACGGCCACTAACAGGCACCTTGGAAGTCCAAAATTTGCCCTGGACTTCGTTCTCTAACGAAAGCTTGCCCAGCCATGCCTTGATTAAGCCGTGACCCCCTTAGACAACCTATTCACATTAGCAACTATCAACACTTGCTAGCTTATCATTTGGGCCTAATTTGCTTATTAGCAAGCCTAATCAGATAAGGGTTGAGCAACATAAGTTGGATTTTTAATAGAGTCTCCTCGTTCCATCCTTTTTAGATTGAAACCGGCCTACAATTAGGAAAAATAAAAATAAATAAATAAATAAATAAATATATATATATATATAGCTGGACATGTAGCCAAATATTTAGAAATACTATTTTTCAAACATACTTATCATTTAATTGTTTTATTCTTTTCACCAAGACTTGAATTTTGAAAGACGAGAGATTGTAAAACTCAATTTGGAGAAATATAACCAAATAACCTTTTAGTTGTTTTTAGGTCCAAAAGTGCTTTTACTCGCTTGTAAGTTGAAACGTGCTGCAAAAAACAAAACTTTGGTAATAGATTTGTCCATCTCATTTCAAATTAAGAAAGCATTTTACATTTTTTTTTTCAACGAATTTTGTTAAAAATACATGAAATATTATAATTTTTTTTAATGTTGAAAACCTTAATTTTTTACATTAAAAACCTGTATATCGCAATATTGGTCCCTGTGGCTAGTTTCTGACAGCCATTGTCTTCGGAGCAAAATGACAATGCCAATCAGTTGTGTAGGGCTGCGGTTGCGAGACCCAGACAAACTGCCATTAATCTTAAACGACATCATTGAGTATGACACTTTCTCTCTCGACCATTGAGTATGACATTTTCTCTCTACCATCTCTTTCGCCCTTTGGGTTCTTGTCGTGGACCAATAAATGCAAAATGGCCCACTTGAGCATTGGACACGTCTGTCTAAGAGGAAGTGTCGGCCTTGGTGGTGAATCTATATTGTCACGGATTGGACTTCGATGGAAAAGACTTATTAGTTTTTTACGTGAAAATTATTCAATCACCTATAAATTCATGACCTCTTTAATACATATTTGATGTGATGTGAGAATACAAAGTGTTTCTGATGAGATATGTCTAAAGATTAATTTATTAGATGAAAGTTATACAAGTGTTTATAAATTCAAGATTTTTCTGATATATATTTGATGTAGAATAATAACACACGTCAATGTCAATAAAACCGTGACAATATGTTGGGACAACCAAGGAAAATAAACTTCAGTCCTAGAGGATACTTGCAGTGGGAATAACAGCTTTATCTCGGTTACCATCTAACATTCATATTATTTTTCACAACATTTTCATGTTACTTCCTGGATTATATTAATGGAGAGCAATGCATAGGGAGGCAGCCCATAACCAAAATTTCAATCGCTGATTCTCAGTCACAATAAAAATATCGATGGCAAAATTCAATATAGGATCATCTACACAAATAAAATGGGTATGGGAGATGACAAATCATGTATAATAATTGATTCCAGTAATTAAATTCAACAGTATAATAATTGAGAGTCATACTTAATCTGATAAACATTCCAATGCTCCATGTTAAACCAACTTGTCGCATAACAGAAAGTTAAACTTTTAAGCCCTAAGTTTCTTAATAAAAAAATATAAATAATTAGTAATATGTTACACTAATATTTGATATCAAATTAATATGAAATGATCCCATCAAGAAAGTAGGGAGTACCTACAACATGTAGGGATATCATGTTGTAGAGATTTGAAACATAAAAAGTTAGATTGTTAGTTGAGGCAATACCATACAACAACAATATACATGAACAACACGACAGGTAGTACATGTTTTTTAAAATTAGTAAAATTAATACTATGTTTCACAAATTCAACAACGTTAACCTACGAGTATGAGTTTGGATTAACACCAAATTATGATCGATGTGATTCTCTATAGTTTACCAAAATAGTAAATAGTATGTGGTTATATAGTGAGTGTGACAATGGTAATAAATTTACATATTTTAAGAAACTTTATTTAAATCAAGGTGACATGAATTTTTTTAAAAAAAAGAAAATATGAGTGGTGGGTAAACAAGTCTATTATAAGGTGACAAATCTTCCTTGAATGAAGAAACATGATTTTAAGAGTTAGCAGAAAAATTATTTCAAAATAGATAATTTTACTATATATGATGAGAGTACTGTATATTTTTAACTAATTGGGATATCAATTAACACATTATAAATATATATTTAAAGTAATAATTAAGATTCATAAGAGGAACATACACAAATATAGAAAAGACATTTAAGAAAAGGGAAAAGGTTTCGATACTTTTTGTACTTTTGGTATCAGTCTGTTTGTAATTATATTTGAACAACTAATAAATGTGTATTTGGCTTAAATCAAGAAGAATTTTAATATCATTACAAAGTCTAAAATTTTGGTTAAAAATTTTGAGCTGGTCACACTAACTATAATTATTTCTAGAAATGCAGTAATTTTTTTTTTATTTTATAATTATTATTATTTGTAATTTGACAAAATCTTAATCGTAGAATGGTGGTGAGTTTGCGAGCCTAGTAAATGGTAAGTCTTTGAGATTTGCATTGAAATACTTACCGACGTAGAGCTGAAGGCTGGACTCGATAACGTTACCAAATCCAAATTTCGGATGCAAAATAAAGTATTTGTGATGATATTACCAGTTAACAACAGATCTAGAACTGTGCGATTAAGACCAAATGTAAATTAAGACTTCAACTCTTAAAATATGGGGGCCAATAATTTTCTTTTGTTTTTTAAACACCACAGAACTGAAGTTAAGCACCCAACAACTCTACCACTATTATGGCTTCAATGGTGGTAACAATTTAAGTTTAAGTTACTTAACTCGAGTTTGACTCGCATGATTCAGTACATCATTACTAGGTTAAAAAATTTGTAGACTAAAAGTAAGGCTCCTCGTTGTAAGAGCTTCATTATCCGAACATAAAAGAATGGAAGTAGTTGGAGATGCAGTAACATTAAGAAAAAAAAAAAAAAAAAGAGGAAAATGATTGAATAAGATTAGATTGATAATCTCTCTCATCAAATCAAGTCTCAATTCTATTCTAGAACTAGCTCTAACTTATTGATGAATTGCAAAATTCCTTGACAATTCGATATCTAACAGTTTTACAAGAAAATCCCATGCATAATTGACATCAAAACTAATAAACCAATTGCATTTTTATACTCAAAACACTAACAAATAAAAATATGATAAATGTCACGCCAGCATGTGAATAACTATGTTTAGTATATTTTCCATTTAGATTTCAAGACCTTCAAAAATTTTATTGAGAAAAAGTTCAAAGTTGAAATGCCCATTAGCATCCTTATTAAAATAAGGTGATCACAAAATCATTGTACTAAGTAATGTACAGCGATTTTGTTAGTTTGAGTAGTGAGTTTTGATCGCTGCAATAATCTTAAAATAGTATATAGTGGAGTTTGGATAGGGTGAATAAGCACGACCAAAATCACAATAATATCTTTAAAAGTAATTAGATTGAGTGCTCTTCCTATTAAATCAAATCTAAATCCATTATGTTCAATAATGCTTTTTTATAATTCGTCAATGACTGTACTCATTCCGCGTATCATTTTCCAATTCAAAAAAAAAAAAAAAAAAAAGAAAAAAAAAGCTACGTTTAGGATTCCGTGATCAGAGAATTTCTCCCTTTTTTCTTTTTCTACTGTCATCTCCAGTCCTTTTCTTATTGCAAAGCAAATGGGTGTCTTTCCCCTTCTACCAAAGCTCTCCCAAAAGTAGGGTGTGTGGGAGGGCGGTAGTGCGATGATCACAGTTGTTATGCGTGTCTTCACTTGGAAAAAGCTACCTGCATTGTAGCCTGTGATATATGAGCATTGAAAAAAAAGCATGCACGAGCAACTTTTGTCCATGTTATTTTTGCAAAGCAATGCCAAATTGTTCCAGTCCTCTGGATGCATGCCCCATTAATATATGATGATGATCTCATGCTAAACAGCTCGGAAGAGGCAAGCTGTTTTACTTGTCATGGGGCTCCATGGCTCAATTTATCGAAGAACCCCGTTACACACGGATGGGACATTTTGGACATAGTGACGTGAAAGCGTAAATCTCATATTTTTTTTTAAATAATATACAAATAGATAAAATAAAATATATAAATAAATATCATAATGCACCTTATTTTTTAATAGCTATTTTTATATTTTATTTTGTATCTACAACAAGTTGTATGGATAAACTTTCGAGTAAAAGTTAGTATATCCTGCAATCATCTTCAAAATGAAAATGATGACTGACATCATTCTTCTTCTTGATTTTTTTTTCCTTTTTTTTTTACCAGGTTTTATAGGAAATAAATGATGAATTTAGGCTTAAGGGTGCCTATCACTCCAAAAGGTAGGGCAAGATGGGGCATGAATCATCCCAAATTGGAATCTCAAATTAAAAGAAAAGCTATCCTTAAACTTTAGAGGAATATTCAGTACAACGCATCATTCCAAAAGAAATGTAAGTATATAGTGGATGGACTATGCACGTTGGGCCACACACTTTCAATTTATATTTTCTTTGTTATTATCTTCCAATAACAAGAAGAAATGTTTGAAGTAGGAGCAAAAAATGTGCCGTAAGTTGAATCTTGCTATAAAAAATCCAATATATTATAGCATGAAAAATTTTCTTAGCATTGTTGTTAATAAGTTGTTGCATGAAAAACTTTTTGGCCAGAAGTCCAGACTGATTAAGATGTGGCAAAAAATTTCTTACTATGACATATGATAAAAGGAGTTTCATAGCCATAAGTTGTATTTTGTATAAGTTAATGTTAAGAATTTGTTGTCAAATGTCTAATGAAATGGAAGGAGCAAACCCTTTTTAGTCATATTCATATATATTTATAGATTTTCAAAATATGGACGTATATAATCTGTGTCTCATGCATATTATCATATCAAATGAACTTAATCATAAATGAAGGAGCCCATGGCAAAACTTTGTTGTGGGACAATTTTACATAGGTCTAACCATCAAAACTCAAGATTGCTTAGAATACATAGAGCCAAGCTGTCAGATTAGAATCTCCGGAATTATTACAACGTGCTACCCATCAGGAATTTGCTCGAAAAGGGGTTGTCCTCAAAAACATATTGCAAGCTCTTAGGCTTTAGTTCCATGAAAAGACCCTTCCAAGGATTGGTAGTGGCGAGGATTATAGAGAGCCATATATTGAGTAGGCATCAGTTCTCTAAGCATACCCCATTTCCCATATCTCTCTCACAGTCGAGAGATTGTCCAAATTAAACATGGGAAGAACTACAATTTCTATGCTCTTAATCCTAACAATATTCCTTCTTCCAATCCCTTCGTTTTCCTCTATAGACACTTTCCTCTTTGGAGGCTGCACTCAACAGAAATATGCAAGAGACTCACCCTATGAGTCCAACCTCAACTCGCTCCTCACCTCCCTTGTAAACTCAGCCACATACTCGTCCTACAACAACTACACCATTATGGGCTCCAGCCCACAAGAAGTTGTTAATGGGCTCTACCAGTGCCGCGGCGACCTGTCCATGCCTGATTGCGCCACTTGCGTTGCCCGTGCGGTGAGCCAAGTCGGCTCCCTCTGCCCTCAGACTTGCGGTGGAGCAGTGCAGCTACAAGGGTGTTATGTCAAGTATGATAATGTTACGTTTCTGGGTGTCGAGGATAAGACTGTGGTGCTCAAGAAATGCGGGCCGTCGACCGGGTATGATATCGCGACTATGAACCTAAGGGATAAGGTCTTGATGGGCATGGCTGAATCTGGTGGGCCATTTAGAGTCGGTGGGTCAGGGCAGGTCCAAGGCCTGGCTCAATGCGTTGGGGACTTGAGCACGGGGGAGTGCCAAGATTGTTTGTCGGAGGCAATCGTACGCCTCAAAACTGACTGTGACATGGCAGTCAATGGTGACATGTTCTTGGCCAAGTGCTACGCTAGATACTCGACTGCTGGGCCTGTTCACGTGGACTCAAAGGCTCGTGATGGTAGTAAGCCTCTAACCGGTCTAATTAACATGATTATTTATTTATTTTTTAGTTAATTGACTACAACTAAGATTTGAAGCTCATCTGTACATATTGAGCAAGATTCAAATGACAATATTTGCAATCAATGTGACATATTTTACCATGCTAGTATCTAGTTTTTTTCTTGGCTGGCTGGCAGGCAGCCTTGATGGGATATGAGCTGCATAGCCCTCTATTGCTCAATTTGACATTGAGTAACATTTTCTTGACTGATCGACAATTTAATTTGTTAATATAATTTGAAGAAAGGCTGCAACACATTTGTTTTTCGCTCCATGAACAAAAAAAAAAAAAAAAAAAAAAAAAAACCCCAACGGCCACAAGGACCCAAAAACAAGAATATACTGTAATTATATTACATTCTTGTTGTTGAATCTTTTAAGTTTTGACACTGCAGATAAGTCTACAAACGAGGGTGAGAAGATATTTGCAATTATAATTGGGCTATTAGCCGGAATTGCCTTACTCATCATTTTTCTAACGTTCATGAGAAAGGTGTTTCAGGGAAATGGTAAAATTACAAGGCTTTCTTCTTCTTTTTATTTATTATTATTTTTTTAATGTCTTGCTTATCTTTCATTTCGTATTTGGTTATCACTTGAAATCCGACTTCAAATCTTTCTCATGCAGGTAAATAAGTATCAACTTTTTCGAAGACAGCGTTGCAATCCCAATCTAGTCCTCAGCCTGTTTGCTTTCTGAGACTCTTTCAGGATCCTTTTTTCTCTTCATGATGACCACTTTCCTCTGCTTGTGCCTTTTAAAGATTTTCTCTTATATTCCTTTATACAAAAAAAAAAAGAAAAAGGGTTAAAAAAAGGATGGAAAAGTGTTCAAGGGGGCGTGAACAAGAAACAATGTAAAAAGAGGGGCCAAAAGGGAGGCTAAGAGTCCACACCCCCTCTCCCCTTTTATAAAGTTGTTTTGTCCATTAATGTGCATAAATATATTGCTTTTGTGTGATGCTGTAAATATATTGCTTATTTCTTTATAATGGTATTTTCCATAGAATCGTATCATATTTGTTGCGGCACACATGTATCTTTGCGTTACAACTTCACGTGCATAACAAAGATAAATTCATGGTACAGTAGTGAATATGCATTACGTACTGCTTCAGAGTATTTTGATGGGCTAAAAAAAAAAAAAGGAGAGTGCATAAAGAACTTGTTCTCATAATCGTACCGTATGTCTTTGTGTTCTCTGTTGCTACATATAATAAGATTTCAAACTATTCTATCCAGTGTGTTGCTCCACTTGAATAACAAACCCTTTTTTTTTTTTTTTTTTGTAGAAAACTTTTTTGAATAAGGTAAATTAATGCATAAACAATTGACTCAAGTCATTAAGGTATACTAGAATTAAGTCAAATTACCAAGGCATCTCAATGAGCACCAACCTTTTCTCTTGACAAGTTTAAAATGTTAATTTAACTATTATAGGACATCAATTACGAACGGCGAAGCAGATCAAATGCGAACCAGATTGATTGATTACCAAAGCGTCTTTGTACAAAAATTATCATTCGGCAAGCGATGATACCATCAGACAATCAGGCTGCAAATAATGCAAGAATTTTCATTTTACTTTGATGAATTATAATGTAGTCACAGTTAACTAGATAATGTGACATTCTACATACACGACATATGGCATGGCCATCAAATATGTTGACGGATGTGGGCGTTGTCTTCCCCATGAGAATATGATATTACGGTGTTTAGTTGTCCAATCAAAAGTACTAATGATTTCTCTTTAATTAAAAACCAATGATGATATTACCCTGTAATTTTATAAATATGAATTGCAATATTAATTTTATTTTTTCAAAAATTAAGAATTTTTTTTTTTTAAAAAAAAAACCTGCCAAACAAATTTTTGTTTTTTCACTCAAACTCAGTATAAAAATTGTTATATCTAAATATGAACATAAAATTTATAAAAAATATCTTTAAACTAACTAAATAAATAAATATATCCTAGCATACACAATTAAAATTATACATACATTCAAATTTAGGAGTAAATATATGTAACTATAAGATCATATGAAATAGAATATTATGTAAACTAAGATATCAAATTTTAAAAATATAAATTAATGGTAAAAATATTACATAAAATAAAATATTAAAATATATTACATATCATATATATTCAATGCCAATATAAAAATAAGAATAGTAGAAGGCCATAAGGATAATCATAGTAGCGTGACATAATTGTGATGATGAAATGAAAAAGACTGCAAGGCAAAACTGCAAAACTTGATCTGCACCGTTCACGAAAATTAATTTTACAATATTCCTAATAGCATTTTTCATAGATAATTAATTTTAGTGGACATACTTTAAAATTTCATTGTAGGAGAAACCATATCCTGATTGGGTTTAAAATTGGATTTGTCTATTTTTAAAGGAGGTTAAAACACTGTTGGGTTACAAACTTCAATAATTTTGTTAATTCCCATCATAATCTTCTTTTTTTTTTTTCAATTAAGGTCATAAACCTTATAAATTTTGTCAATTTAGGTTAGAAACTTTTTTTTTCTCCAACATTATGGGATGCAATAAACAAAAGTTATTTTCTGTTCAAATGAAAGAAACTTTTCTTATGTTCAACTAAGGCCACAAATTTTAAAATTTTTGTCAATGTGAATTAGTCCATAAAAAAGAAAATTATGACCCGTTCATAAGGTCTTCATAATTGATGTATAACCAAAATAGTATATCATTGTGAGTCTCATAACTTGTCTTCTTTCTAATTATAATTATATATGATTATTATTTTTTACATTCTCTTTTTTAAAATAATCAATTATTTTGATTGCTAAATTCAATTTTAAAGAGAGAAAAATGTGAGGAGAAAGATAAAGATTAGTTGATGTTTAACTAAATACTATTCATTGAATATTTTACACAAATTAATTATATATTTTCAACAAAAATCTCATTGATTATTAAAGAAAGATCTATTTTGACTCACATCCTAGAGATCGTGATTCTGATTGGGCCAAATCAAAGTTGCTAAACTCAATGGACAACATTTTTAAAGTTTGTGACCTTGATTGATAAAAAAAAAATTCTAACCAAAATTGACAAAATTAATAGAATTGGTGACCCAACAATGTCTTTATCCCTCTTGAAAATGTAGAAGTTGATTTCTCTTATGGATTCTCATTGTCGCAGCTCTGTGACTTTCTTGGGTGCTCGATTAATTCCAAGTTTTAATGAAATCTCTGCGTCATTTTTTCTTGTGTGATCTTGCAAATGGTATTACTAGTAGCTTTGGCATACTACAATAAATCCAATGCTACGATATATTCAAGATTTTTTTTTAGATTTTATCAATGATTTATTTATTATGGTTCCAAGGAATATTAAAAAAATATCTAAATTTTTATAAAATTTTACAATTAGATTTTAAACTTTTTTATATTTTTACTTAGACTTATAGCGAACTTGGCCCTTGACCTACTTAGATTGGATTTGTCAAGATTGGTCCTAACAAGTTGCTCTCCCTTAACTGAATCCTTGTCCTTAAGGATTGTAAAATCATACCATAGAAAATTAAGACCGCAAATGTCACAAAGTTAAGCTTTCGACGTACTTTAAACGTATTAACCCGCGTGACACTTAGATAATCTTACAAAAGAAGATGCTAAGTAAGCTTTGAAGAGTTTCAAAGAACTCAAAAGAGAGAGTAAGTGAGAGGCTTTGAAAGGAGAGGAGGAAAGTAAACATAAGTGTATAACAATGTAGAGAACTTTGCTATTGAGAGGTATGTTTACAAATGAGAGGAATGAGAGTATTTATAGTTGTTTCTCTTCCTTAATGTATGACTACAATTGTTTATTTTAGAGAATTCTATAGATAAACATCTAAATATATACAATGGAGCATTCTAGATAAAGACACCTAAACATTTTTCTAGAATTCTCCTTGCCTTAGGTTAGGGCACCAATTGGGTTAACATTGGGCTAGCATGCAACAAGCGGGCTGGCAACATATTTGAACAGCCCTTGACACCCTTTCTCATTTATTTTCACGACGTGCTCGTCGTGTCTTCATCCTTGTAGCAGTGGATGAAATCTACAAACTGCCAAAGCAGGTCCTCTCGTTTCCAACTAACCTTTTCATCCGACAAATATTTTCACTTCACCAAGTACTCGGTGTAGTTAGGAACTCCCCTTCTCTGGATCACTCGATCAGCAAGGATGTATTCCATCTCCTAGTTGAACTTGGTGACCACAGCGGTTGGTGCGCACTTGGACTCACTTCAACTAGGATCCTCGTCATCCCCATGAAAAGGCTTTAGAAGACTTATATGGAAGACATTGTGGATCTTGAGCTTAGATGGGAGTTGGACTTGATAGGCTGCCTTCCCTACACACCTGATGATAGGAAATGACCCTTCGTACCTCTTCACCAAGCCCTTGTGAACTTTGCACAAAGACTTAAATTGGTTGGACAACAACTTTACCATTACCAAGTCTCCCTCCATATACTCTTTTAGGCGTCGCTTTTGGTTAACCCATTTCTTCATCTGTTTAGCTGCTTTGTCAGGGCAAGCCCTTGTGATGTCTGCCTTCTTATGTCATTTCTTTGCAAACTTGTATGCAAAAAGATTGTTCTCCATATAAAAAGAAGCAATTGCATTCGGAGTTAGGGGTTGTTGTCTATAACAACCTCGAATGGGCTTTTGCTGGTTGCCTCACCTCGCTCCTTTGCAGATTGTAGCAGAATTGGGCAATATCGAGTAACTTTGCCCAATCTCGTTGATGGGCACTAATAGAGTGCGTTAGGTATTGCTCCAGCAAGGCATTCACACGCTTCGTTTGTCCATCACTCTATGGATGAAAGCTTATAGAGAAGTTTAGATTATTTCCAAGTAGTTTGAATAGCTCGTGCCAAAACTTACCTGTCAAACGAGGGTCCCTATCACTGATTATGCTTTTGGGAACGCCCTATAACTTCACCACATTCTTGAAGAACAAACAAGCGGCTTCATCTACCTTGCAGTCAGCAAAGATTGGGATGGAAGTACCATACTTGTTGAACTGATTAACAATCACCATGATACTTCCAAATCCATCAGACTTAGGTAAGGCAACAATGAAGTCCATTGAGACACTTTCCCAAAGTCTTTTAGCAATGGGTAGTGGCTCCAATAAACCAGCTAAGCGTTGTTGTTCTACCTTGTCTTGTTGGCAAACAAGGCAAGTTCGAACGTAGGCCTTGACATCTAGATGCATTTGCGGCCAATAGTAATGTTGTTGAACAAGTGCAAGGGTTCGTGCCACACCTGGGTGACCAGCCCATAAGGAATCATGACATTCTTTGAGAATTTCCTTTCGTAGGTTTCCCCATTTCGGCATAAAGACTCGGTTGCCCACGGTTGTTAGGACTCCTTCGTCTAACCAGAATCGACAAGTCTTTCCCTCACTAGCCAACTTCAGCAGGCTCTTTGCCAAAATGTTCTGTATCGTGCCCTCCTTGATACGCTCAAGGAAGTTGCTCTTTGGCGAATTAGTGGTCATGATAGCTAGTCCCGCCTTTTGGCTCAGCGCATCAGCAACAACATTGACTTGCCCTGGCTTATACTGCAATGTGTAGTCGAATTTTGCCAGGAAATCTTGCCAACGAGCTTGCTTCGAGTTAAGTTTCTTTTATGTTTAGAAGTAACTTGTTGCGATGTTGTTGGTCATGACCACGAACGTACTTCTAAGGAAATAGTGTCTCCAAACGCGCAAGCAGTGGATGATGGTGGTCATCTCCTTATATTGGATGGTGTACCGTCTCTCCGTACTATTTAGCTTGCGACTCTCATAGGCAATGAGATGCCCATCCTGCATCAAGACTCCCCTGATGGCAAAGTCAGATGCATCAGTATGGATTTCAAAAGGTTTTTCGTAGTCCGGCAGCATGACAACAGGTTCTTCGGAGATTGCTTGCTTCAATCTCTCAAAGGAAGCTTGACATTCTATCGATCAATGCCAAATGTTGCCATTCTTCATCAAGTCGGTTAAAGGTGCAGTTACGACAGAATATCCCTTAATGAACCGATGGTATTAGTTGACAAGTCCCAGGAAAAATCACAATTTCGGGACTTTTGTTGGTGGCTCTCATGCTTGGATGACTTGCACTTTTGCTGGATTCATCAACAACCTACATCCTTAATCTTGTGGCCAACGAAGTCTACCTCTTGCTTAGCAAACGAACACTTCTCCCTCTTGACATAAAGCTTGTTTTCTCGGAGAACTTGAAAGACTTATTTAAGATGATCAGCGTGCTCCTTAAGAGTGTTGTTGTATACAACAATATCATCCAAGTAAACCACTATGAATTTGTGAAGGAAGGGATGAAGTACCTTGTTCATGAAGGTACAAAAGGTAGCAGGTGCATTGGTGAGACCGAAGGGCATGACTAGAAACTCAAAGGCTCCGTAGCGCATCACACAGGTGGTCTTCGGTTCATCACCTTGGGCAATGCGGACTTGGTAGTAACCCGATTGCAAGTCCAGCTTGGTGAAGTACCTCGTCTTTCCTAGTTGGTCGAAAAAGTCAGCTATCAAGGGTATCAAATATTTGTTCTTGATAGTTACCTTGTTTAAGGCTCGATAGTCAATGTACATTTGTAGCGAACTATCCTTCTTCTTTTGGAAAAGAACTAGAGCACCGAAAGGGGCTTTCGATGGACAAATAAAGTCTGATTCTATCAAGTCTTAGAGCTGCTTTCACAATTCAATAAGCTCCGGGGGTGTCATGCGATAAGGAGCCATGGTAGGAGGTTTAATACCAATTTTCAGCTTAATATGGTGATCCACATCTCGTCTTAGAGGCAAGTTTTTTGGTAATTTGGGAGGCATCACGTCCTTGAACTTGGCAAGAACACCTTGGATAGATGATAGCAAGGCAAGGGTAGGTGTTGCTACGTCTTCCCCATCACTCAGTTCCCTTATAGTAGCAACGTAGTCATCACCTGACTTAAGACCCCGTTTGAATTGCAAAGCAGAAATCATTGATGATTTTGATTGCTCCATGCTCTTTAAAGGAATTACTCGAATCTTACATGCATCAAGAATTACAAGAGAACTCAAGGCAGGAACAGGAAAAGCCAATGCTTTGCAGAAAAATGCAAGACCTAACATGACTTTAAAATCATCCATAGGAACGATAGTAAAGTCTAACTTACCCGTCCAATCTCCGATTCGGACAGCTACTCCTTGCGCCACACCTTGGACAGGTTTTGCCTTCGAGTTGACAGCCTTAATGGTGTCATTCCCCTTTACAAGTTTGAGGGCTAGACGTTTGGCCTCTTGGATATCCATGAAGTTGTGCGTTGCTCTCGTGTCTAACATCGCACATGCAGTTTTGCCTTCAATAGTAATGTCCGCGTACAACAGTCCCTTCTCCTTAGGAACTGTTGTAGAGAAAAGTTTCGACAGGTTTCTCAATTGTTGGATGGCTCCCATGTCTGATTGAGACTCTTCCTTAGATTTCTCCTTGTTGAGTTCCACCATCATTGCATTCATTGCCCTACGGTTGGGAAAATCCTTCACCCAGTGAGGTCCATTACAAATGAAACAAGGTTTTGGGGGATTACCTGTATTACGTTTGCCCGAAAAATTCTACCCATGTTTGGGATTGCCACTTGAGGACTTTTGGTTTCCACCCTCTTTGCGGTTAGCATACTGTCTTTGCCCGTTTTTCTCTCCCTCATTGTTGTTGGAGTTCAACTTTTTGTTCTTGAAAGAGTAGTCAATGAGCATTTCGATAGCAACAATGACAGAATCTAGAGTATGCACATCACGTCTGTCTAGCTCTACTCTTGCCCAATCCTTCAAGTCATCCTTGAAGTGTAAGAGAAGCTCTCTATCGAACATATCAATTTCAAGCATGATAGTAGTAAATTCTTTGATGTAATCAGAGATACTACCTGTTTGGCTTAGGCGACATAACTTCTCTCTACCTTCGTTGTCCGCATGATGAGGCACGAAGTGTTTGCTCAATTTAACCTTGAATTGCTCCTAGGTGTTGAGAACGCATAAGTCTTTCTCTCGTTCGGAATGCTTCTGTCTCCACCATAGTTGGGCAATATCCCTCAAGAAGATTGGGGCGTTGCATACCTTGGCAAGGTCATTGACAACCCCCATGACCTCAAAGTATTATTCGAGACCGAAGAGAAAGTTTTCCACTATAGTGGTGTTGCGAGTTCTATTGTACATGACCGACTTAGGGACCTTCAAACCATGAACAACAGGGGCACTGGTGGTGGCAACAGTCGTACCACTTGAGTGTGTGTTACTTTGATGACGTGACTCTATCTCTCTACGAAGGTTATGGATCTCTTCTTTCATGAACTTGCGTAGGTTCGACAGCTCTTGATTGATAGAGCATATCCGATCTTCGAAGGTACAGCTAAGATCTTTAATTATAGACCTAACAGCCCTTGTAATCTCAGCGTTCTCATGGATCAAGTTATCGACTTGATCACTAAGATCGCCTACAGCGGAGCTCACATTAGTGATACTCCTCTTCAAGCCAACAACACGAGACTCTATCTTTTCCTTCGCTAGAGCTTTGGATTTACTACGCTTGGCTGGGATCCGATCTTCGAAGGTACAGCTAAGATCTTTAATTATAGACCTAACAACCCTTGTAATCTCAGCGTTCTCATGAATCAAGTTATCGACTTGATCACTAAGATCGCCTACAACGGAGTTTACATTAGTGATACTCCTCTTCAAGCCAACAACACGAGACTCTATCTTTTCCTTCGCTAGAGTTTTGGATTTGCTACGCTTGACTGGGACACGTTGTTCCTTTCACCCATGAACTTATAGTTCAAACTGTTGTTCCACAGCAACAACTCCTTCCTCACCTGTCATACTCACAACTCAAACAAGAACAAAGTAGGAACTAGAATTACCTTACTCTGATACCACATGTCACAGAATTAGGTTTTTGACGTACTTTAGACATACTAACCTGTGTGACACTTAAATAATCTTGCGAGAGAAGATGCTAAGTAAGTCTTAAAGAGTTTTAAAGAACTCAAAAGAGAGAGTAAGTGAGAGGTTTTGAAAGGAGAGAAGTAAAGTAGGCACAAGTGTATAGCAATGTAAAGAACTTTGCTATTAAGAGTTGTGTTTACAAATGAGGGAAATGAGAGTATTTATAGTTATTTCCCCTACTCAAAGTGTGGTTACAATCATTTATTATAGAGAATTCTATAGATAAGTATCTAAATATTTACAATGTAGTATTTTAAATAAAAACACCTAAGTATTTTTTTAGAATTCTTCTGATCTTGAACTACGCATCAATTGGGCTAACATCGAGTTAGTATGCAACAAGCGGTCTGAAAACATATTTGAACAGCCCGTGACACTTAGGTGGCCTCTTCCTCTTGTGCCCGATCATGGATACCAATACATGCGCTTCTATTGGAAATACAGAGTTGTTCCGCTTCTTTAAGTTGATGAACTTGGAAATTTCCCAAGATGTCATGAGCATAAAGAGAATCCACATCGTTTGTTCCTCGTATTGAAGTTAATCCAAATACATTACAAACTAAAAATTAATATTCAGTCGAAGTTAAATAGTTGAGTCTGATGGAAGTATTGGTGCAGATGCATTGCTCAAAGCTTAAACCCAGCATTCAAAAATCAGTTGTGGCAGTTGGTGTCAAGGGCTGGAGCATGTTTTGCAGACAAGAGTTTGGTTGCTTCAGATTGTAATCATTTCGTTTTGTTTCTACGTTTTTTAATTTGAGAGATTTAGTTTGTTCTAGCAAGCAAAACCCCCATTCTGTTGTAAGTGCTGCCATACATTTGTACAATTTGAATTTTAATTTAAAAGTTTGCTTTTGAAATTTGAATGTAAAAGTCGCTTTTATATAATGAGGTTTCATGATCAATGAAATTGAGAGAGAAAATTTCTCATCTCCCTTGCTGCAATTTCTGCAACAAGTTCTTCTGCTGCATAATTTTTTATGTGCTGCACTTTTCCTCTTAAACCATCAACCTCTTATTTTCTTTCAAATGGTAGCAGTCCATTCCATGATCTTAAGGGATCTCTCAAAATCTATTTTTGGGTCCAAAAATCAGTTCATCATCATCATCTTGCTGCTCTTTCATTTCTGCAACAACTCATCATCATTGCTTCTTTCATTTCCTGCTGCAATCTCAACTTTCTACAACTCTCATTTCTAATGTAGTCTCATTTCTAATGCATTCATAATTCTGCTGCACTTATTTTTTGCATCGATTGATTTTCTGCTGTACTTTCAAGCATCTTTAATGCACCAAAACTTGCTGCAATTTTTTGTTTTTGGCAAATTCCACATTCTGCATTTTTGGGTTTTGCATTCTGCTCATGTTAAGGTTTCTGAAATACCCTTTGCTGCACTTTCTATTGCTCATCATCTGTAATGATCTTCAATTTTTACAGTTCTCATTCTGTGCTGCACTCTCAAAATATCTACTGCATTTTCAAGTTCTGCAGCATCATCCCTTTAGCTATATTTTCAGTCTCCATTCAACATCTTTTTTCAAAATATAAAAATAAAAAAAATTAAAAATTAAAAATCTTCAAATCTAGTTCACAAACAAAAACTCTTATGTTGCACATCCAACACTTATCAACAACCTTTTATCATTAAGTCAAAGACCCTCAATCATGACTTTAGGTGAGAAAGAATGAAGTCAAATCAGTTTCATTGAAGAAATCTTGTGTTTTCTGGTAACATTCAATGCAAAAACACCAAGGAGGTGTGATGGAAGTATTAGTGCTGCTGCATTGCTCAAAGCTGCCATCCAGCAATCAAAAATCAGTTATGGCAGTTGATTTCAAGGGCTGGAGCATGTTTTACAGACAAAAGTTTGGTTGCTTTACTTGGTAATCATTTATTTTCGTTTGTATGTTTATGAATTTGAGCGAGTTAGCTTGTTCTAGCAAGAAAACACCCATTCTGCTGTAAGTGCTAACCTAAGTTTGTACAATTTGAATTTTAATTTCAAAGTTGGTATTTGAATTTTGAGTGTAAAACTCACCTCTTATATAACGAGGCTTCATGTTTAACGAACTTGAGAGAGAGGAGTGTATTTCTCATCTTCCTTGCTGCAATTTCTGCAGCAAGTTCTTCGGCTGCATAATTTTTGATCTGTTACACTTTTCTTCTCAAGCCATCAACTTCTTATCTTCCTTGAGATTAACATCTGATATGTTTTTAGTATTAGATGGAGAATAGATTACACATATTATGCAAGGATTAGTGTATTTCAGTTATAAGTGTGATTTGTGAGTGTGACTTTTTGTTATGTAATTAGTAAATACAGCAATTATAAGTGTAGGAGATATTATAAGTATAGTTAGTATAATTGATCATTAAATATTATTAATGTGCTTTTCAATTATTTCTTTGTGATATTTTTTAAATTAATAAAATTGAGTATTGTTCTGATATATATAATTTGTTATCAGTGGTATAAAAACTAATTGTACCCTAACACTTAAAAGACATGCCAATTGTTTCACTGTACCAGCGCCACCTATTGGCATGAATATTTAACCCCACTAACTCTTGACTGAATTTGAAACATAAACAAACCGACTGCAGATTCCTTCTCTAGTCCAGCATCTGGGAAGCGTCCTGTTTCTGCAATGAGCATATCCAATGCCTGAAGGCCCAAGTGTAGGAGAAGCAAACAATTATACTTGGAGAAGTCATTATCAGGGAAGTTTCAAGAATCCTTCAATGCGTTTCCCAAAGGCTTACAATTCAACCCCCAGGTTATTTTACTTGTGGGATAATACCACCAAAAAGAACCTGTAATTCAAACTTGATAAAGGCAACAATGGACCGATGATTACGGCACAAGTCATCAAATTCAATTACATCCTCCTGACAGCGAACCTTAGTTGTTCAGCACTTGCCTTCACCGTTACGAATTGCATCAACCAAGACAAAATAAATCTAATGCTTGATCACATTACACGGACAATCATCTGATGTGCGATTTGTCAGTTCTACAACACTTTTGGCATAGAAACACAACTTTTCATCGTTAGAGCTGGCACCTTTAGTGGCCCAGTTACATTGATTTTTGTCGGCTTCCAAGCCATTTGCCACTCAAGTAATTTAGTGCACATTGAGCATCCTGTTGATTCCTGAAGGAAACGAACCCAAATTTCCTTGAACACCCCGATATCTGGTCCCACATAGTTCTAGCATCCGAACAACTAGGATAAACGAAGGAGAACGCATGCCACGCAGCATCGGAAAGTTCAGGGCTAAGGCCTCCAACAAAGACATTGCAATGAACTCATGGGACAAGTGTTGGTCGTGTGTCCGACGCAGAATGACTTTATTCTTTGATGTGTCGGAGCTTCTGAGGTGGTTAGGATACGAACATTGGACTTGATACCAAAAGCCTATGCAGCTATTCTATTTGATCACATGGCTAACAATAATTAATATTTCTTTCTAAAAGACTTTGAGAGTCGATAAACTCAAGGGTACTTATTTCAATTCAGATTTAAATTTTATCAAATAAGTTTTATGTAAAAGGTTTTATTTATATTTTATTTTTTTCATGAAGTTAAAGAATTTTACGTTTATATTGACTTAATTTTTTAATTTTTTTTTCTTTGAAAATGAAAAATGTAATTGCGATAATATATCCAAACACAACGTAAAGTAAGCACAATACTTAGCAGAGGTGCAATACCAAGTAGGCACGAAAACTCAGCTAATGGGTGACATGCGGATCGACTCGTGCATTATACACCACACACACACACACACACACATGATTGGTCTCTTCTCTTCCTAATACACACGAAAACTTTATCTGAACGTGTGTGGCTACAGTAAAGATTAGGAACAAAAAAATAGTTATTAGATCAAAACTCTCCAAACACATTAATAATTTTAGTTATTACAAATTTAAATATATTATTTACAATATTATTTGCATAAACATATTTAATTTTAAGACTCCAAAGATTAATATTTATGATAATATATTTATTAAAAAATCTAACACAAACCTCACCAATCGTGAAAGTAGTTTTAATTTGAAAAATAGAATTAAAGGGAAAAGGGCAATTAAGGGTGTGAAAGTAAGAAAAATTATTGCAACATTTAAGTTCAAGTTTAACATGCAAGCTAATTGATTGCAATTAACCAAGACCCTATGTATAAGACTTCGGCATGTCTTTCTATATTGTAGTTTTTTCAGCTTTACTTGAATACAAGTTTATGGATGATTATGTTTAAAGTAAATATACATTATATAACTACAACTGATTGTACTCTAGTCAATGTGCGATAACCGTTATTTTGGTTGTGATGGCTATCAATTAGTTTCCTTGGGATATATGTTTCTTGTTAAATGTACTCAACAAATTTTATTTTTTTTGAATAATTTATTCAAATTGGTATAAATTGATGCCTAAGATCAATAGCCCAATTCAAGTATGATTTTTCATGCATTAAAAAATCCAATGTATTTTATGTTTCCTAAATATAAAATAAATCTTTCCTTAAGGTAGATTGGATAGTCCTTTTGAAATCACATCTTTGGTCTCTTTTGGTCTATTTTATGTCAATATTTAATATGCCAAACAGGTGGAACCATGGATGGAGTAGCTTCAACAATCTTTTTTCTAAGGTGAGCATAAAGGTCGAAGGTGCATGCACTAGGTGGATTAGGGTCTTATATGCAGGAAGTAGATACATGGCGGGCTAGGCATCAACAAATTGAGGAATAGTAATTTAGGAGTACTAATGAAGTGGTTGTAAAGGGTGAACAGTAAAGATAAAGTAATATAGGCAAGAGTTCTTAAGGCAAGACATGACGATACATAAGCTTGGTCATGAATATGGCTTACAAGGTGTTCGTAGATGACATCAGTGTGGAGAGGGGTGTGTTCTAAATGGTAAAGAGGGACCGGGCATTAAGGTATTCTAAAATACCAAGTTGGATATTTGATCGAGGATGGTAGGAAGGTAAATTTCTGGAATCCTGTTTGAGTTAATGATTTGACATTAGCTTATCGTTTACTTTATCTCTTTGCCTCAGCAAGACTCAAGGAAGGCCTTATGTACAATTTCGAGCAAAGGGGGAAGGACAAGTGGTAATGAAGCTTTTTATTGGCACCAAAGGTTGTTTGATTGAGAGGAAGAGCTACTTAAGGAGTTTAAAAGGGTGTTGAATAGTCAACATCTTACAAGAATGAAGAAGGACAACCTAATTTGGTGAGCAGAAAAGGATGATACTTTCATGGTGAAATCATTTTGTGAGATAGTGAAGCATTAAAGAGGGTTATCTCATATATGGTAACGACTGGCTCCACTAAAGGTGGAGATTTGTATATGGCAATTAATAAAGGAAAGGCTAGTGGTGAAAGAGTGATTCAAATTGACTGATGGAGAGGGATGTCTAGACGGAAGTTGTATGTTTTGCAGTATGACGCAAGAATTAGTTAATCACCTTTTTCTTCATTATATTCCTATTTGGACTACTTGGTGTAAATGTTTAGGCTAATAATGTATATTATGGGTGGTCTCAGGATCTTTGTGGCAAACATGAAATTCATTGCGTGATTTAGGTCATAGGTGTCAATTATGGGAGATTTGGTTGATGTGATTTTATTCGATTACATGGTTTATTTGGCTAGTAAGAAATTATGGTTGTTTTGTTGATAAATCCTTCTTGGTGGAGAGATTTCGTGACTTGGTGGTGTACACTAGGATGTGGTGGTGGGTGAACATTAAGTAGTCAATGAGTAACATTTCTTGTGTTAACTTCTTGCTAAATCTTAGTAAGGTTCGACCTGTGAGGAAGTGTATACTTCACCCTTCTAATCTTACATGGGAGACACCACTGAATGGTATATTCAAATTCAATACTAATGCTTCTATAAGAGGTATGCTAAGAGTGACTAGAACATGAGATGTACTAAAAGGGATGCAAAGATTGTGCTTTGTCTTTTTTCAAAAGGAGTAATAGCATTGAGTATTAACGAGATGGAGCTGATTGTAATCAAGAAGGTTACCGTGAAGTCATGAGATCAATAGAAAAATGCAAGTAATGTCTCTTCAACCATTGAGAGCGATTCAAGTGGGCTATCACATGGCTTAAAAGTATAAATGGAAGATTTTGAAATTGACCATCGACATTAAAAGACATCAATAATATAATTAAATACTAAATTTTATTTATTTGTTATATATGAAAGTGCAATTTTGTTGCAAATGTAACGATGAAGTTGGAATTGATCAAAAGTACAAAATTCCTTTATTTTTTTTTTATGTAAATGCTTAGCTAAATTTCCATTGATTGAATTTTTTTTGTTTTTTTAGAGAGAATATTCTTATATTTTGATTTTCTGATGGGAATAAGGACAAATTTTCCTTTTTGTATTTTATGTGCATGATATTCTAATTTTTTGGTCACGGTTGCATATATCTGTGTACATTTAATTTTAATATATAATACCATTAGTTTACCCTTACAAAAAAATCTTTCCTCAAATGTCGATGAGTCCACGTCTTTGCTGATCTATATGTGCACATCCGTAGTCCACACCCACAAAATCAAGATGTAGATGGTTAGGATTTATTGTGAATTATTCCAGACTACTAATTCTTCATTTCAAGAACCTTAATCATTTTCTTAAAAATGTTTTCAAATTCCTCAAATCAAAATAAAAAAGTTTCAAAATTTTAAAATTTATATTTGATATTTTTCATGCACCCAACAATTTCTTTTGTGTTTTTTTTTTTTTTTTGCCCTTTTTATTCTTAAGGACTTTATGGAAGAACAAAAGTATTGTAAACTACAAAAATTCAAGAACACTAGACGTAGCAATCATTTTGTGAGTTCTCTTGGCGATGACTTGGTTTTATACAGACTTAAAGGGTAATTGGTACAATGGGCAGATATTCACATAGAGTTCTATTACATAGGTAAAGAATTATCAGAGTGGCATTATGTTATTTATATTTAAAAAATTATTATTTTGAAAATATAATTCTTACTAAAAACACTAAATCAAAAAGAATAATAATAAAATGTACAATACATATTACAAAATATGTAACTATGTGTTATTTTATATATATATATATATTATAACTTTTTACACACTTTATCATTTTTTATGGCGTGGTTGTACATTCTGTCAAGTTTGTGCATATTCATTGATCCATATTTCACATGAAGTGGATCTAGGCAGAAACTTAAATTTCAAAACAAAAATCAATTGTTCGACAGAGATTATGTCATGACTTCCTTCCACTGGTCGGCCACCGAAGTCTTACCCATCCAGCTATTGCAACCCGTAAATAAAAAGAAAACACAATATATTGTTGTCGGCCGAGTTGATTGGTATCAAATTTAAATCTCTTTACATTTATTTTGTAAAACAAATAGAGTCACAACAGTAGAAATCGTGTTATAGCATTTGAGTTCTGAACCATTTTCTTTATTCTTAAAAATGGGTTATATCTGCTCGTTTTTTCTTTTCTTTTCTTTTCCTTTTTTTTCCAAAAATTACACGGCTGCTGATATTTGGATGTGCTAGTTGGGAAATTCATGGCTATTCGGTGACTCCGTAGTTTTTCGAATATATGATAAAATGGGATGCTTACTGTCTCTAGCGGGACTGGGCAAGGAAAGATGCAGAATATTGAGCGGTAGTTGTTCAATTCAATACACAAAGTTTGGCTTTCATTGTCATTTTAAGAACTATCTATCTCGTCTAGTTCTAATGTGCAAAATATCAGTCTTCCATAGTTCTCTATTTCTCTCTTAGTTTTTGTTGTTGCGTTTTATTGTTAGGCCAAAAAAAATGCATTCTGTGCTTAAATGATACATGTGACTTGGTGGACCAGGTCTTCGAATCGAGCTTTGACTGTTGTAAACAATCCATGTTCCCCACGTCTAGCAGTTGGGCCCTCGATTATTTGTCTGACATTTTCAACCCTTTTTACAGAAAAAAAAAATTATTATCTAAATAATGACACAATTGCTATATATTGAATCCAAAACTTCAATAACACATTAATCATAATTTTCTTAATCTCTTTTAGTCAAAAGATGTTACCATAAGAATTTGAACCCGAACTAATGAAAGAAAAGACATTGCCAAATTACTATTAAAATCTCACATCAGCTGGTAATAATGTCTTTTTTTTTTTGTGTGGCCATATATAATGTGTAATCTTCATTCTTCATATATAAAACACAGATAGCTTGGCTATAAAAAAAAGGTTAAGTAAAATAAATTAATATGGATTGTGATTGTTAATTTTATCCATCATTGTAAATCCACCATACCCTTTTTTATTTTTTTTTAAACAACAATTTCATTCTTAGATTCAAAAATTAGTCCAGTACAATGGATAGCGCCAAATTAGAAGGAAATACAGGTCTTGTACTTCGCCATACCATTCTGTATCGGCACAAGATCAACCAGAAAAAAATGATCCCGTGGCCCCCTGAAAAAGGAAAAAAAAAAAAAAAAACCCACCATTTATTCCAAAAACTCTCTTGCATTCACAGGTCCATCTAAGATTCACCACACGCTTTATTCACCGGGATGGAATGCTACCAAAAATTGAATTTTGGTCACTCCAAATTGTAATGGCCCTTCCATAATCTCTACTGTACCAAAAAAAAATAAAATAAAATCTGCCCAAGTTTCTTGCATAAGTAAATAATTTCATATATCATATATAAAGTCTAGTAATTTGCAATTTGCTACTGTCGATTTTGAAATAAGAGGTTGAGATCTAATTATTTTTTTTTTCTTCGAAGACATCAGATATCGACTTTTGATTTTAATTTTTTTTTAAACAGTCAATATAATAAGGTGTGTGGGTAATTGTCTATATATAGATGCAATTTAGAGCTTCCTCTGTACGCAATCTAAACTTCTGAAATAAATCAAACTAATTTCTTGAAGTCATACAATTTGAACAATTATATATATATATATATAGGACAACAATTGGCATTCTTGTATGTACATGGCGTTGTATTTGTTATACTTTTACGTCTAAGTTGTGCTGCTTGTCGTTGACAAAGTGTTGATAATTTTTGAGCTTGGGGGAATGAGGTATCTGAAAATCTGAACGCTTCAAATTCAAGCTAAGAAACGGGTTGATGAGATGGAGCTTTTTGACTAAGCCGTCGCACGTGTGCTTCCGCGTGCCCCAAGTGCAGCTCCCACGTGTAAACAGCCGGTGAGTAGTTCTACAATGTTGACAAAAATATGGAGTTAATCAAGTACAAAATAGTTATATTAAGTGAACATGACAGAATAGTCATAGTCATAAAGGAATCATACATTTATTTTTATTTTTTTTTGTAAATTTAAAATTAGCATTCTATAATTCTCTTATGACTACATATTCACAGTCTTCGATCTTTATTAAATATTAAAATAAGAGAATTAGTTAATGGGTTCATGCCAAAAGTCCAGGTAGTGGGGTTGATTTATATAAGTAGGTGAGGCCGGTGCCCATATTCTAAAGCCAGGGTGCCTGTCAAGTGAGAATTTCTCATTATTGCCTGGGTGCCTGTCAGGAGAGAGTTTCTCATTATTAGTTCTTTGTCCCTTGTTGAAATATTAGTTGCTAGTCTAGCAAGCCAGCTTGAAGTTATAATCCTGTGTGCGTGTGGAAGATGGGGAGGCAACCATGTTGTGACAAAGTTGGGTTAAAGAAGGGGCCATGGACAGCAGATGAGGACAAGAAGCTCGTCAACTTCATCCTCACCAATGGCCAATTCTGCTGGAGAGCTGTTCCTAAGCTTGCAGGTCTCCACATCATCCAATTCCATTTCTCTCGTTGTATCTTGAAAATATGTGGACCTGGCTTTTAACATGAGAAAAGAAAGAGTTTAAAAAATCATTTCCAACTTTTTCCTCGGATTTGGTGTGAAATGGGTTGCGGCTGCTGTCATTGCAGGATTGTCAAGGTGTGGGAAGAGTTGCAGGCTGAGATGGACAAACTATCTGAGGCCAGATTTGAAGAGAGGCCTTCTATCAGAATATGAAGAAAAGATGGTCATTGATCTCCATGCCCAACTTGGCAACAGGTTACTTATTCTCTCCGGCCTTCATTATGTCTGGTCACTCTCTCTGGTTTCCCTCTCTCCTTCTTTTCTAGTTAATTGATTCTTAAGCATCTTCCATTTACTTGATTTGGTTAATTAGTCTTCTTTACAGTTTCTCCAGTTTTAATGACCAAATCCAAGTTAAGACTGAATTGTCAGGACTTGGCAAATTATTCCCAAGCGCCCGGGATTGAAAGTTATCCTATGTCATGAGACTACAAAATGCATTCTTGTTGTAAACTTAAAATCAAAGTTGCAGACTTGGTCCCATGTGAAGTACATTAAGATGGTTAACAAAGAATTGTCAGTCACAATTATTTTATTCTATGTCACTATTTTTTTGTTTTTCTTTTTAATTATTATTTTTTAATCCACCTCTATTTACAAATGGATTATAATAATTTCTACTTTGGACGTAGACTCTCATTATGAAATGTACATCTTTTTGATTCATTGCATTCTCTTATCACTCATCTTGTTGGAAGTCTAAAAGCGCATAATGTTTTTTATGACAGATGGTCTAAGATTGCATCTCATCTCCCTGGAAGAACTGATAATGAAATCAAGAACCATTGGAACACCCACATCAAGAAAAAGCTAAGAAAAATGGGCATTAATCCTCTCACCCACAAGCCACTAACCAATGCAGAATCACCACCACCAGAAGAAGTGGAAAATCAAAGAGAGCACGAACAGCAACAAAATATATCTTGTTCAGGTAATGCCATCTCTAATCAATTGGGCCAAAGCAATGAACTTGAAACATCTTTGGAGTCAAATATCAGTGAGACCAAAGGGGAAGACAAAAGCACGGCAAGCACATTTGACACAATGGAGATAATAAATAATGGGTTTAGCATCGAAGATGTTCCATTAATTCAACCACATGAAATGTTGATCCCTTGTGCACCTCCCTCGACAACCGCTCCATCTTCTTGTTCTGCTTATGCCTCAAACGATGTCTTTGAACTTGAAGACTTGCAATTCCCATATTTGGAGTGGCCTAACAATGACCTTAAATTGTGGGGTGATGACTTGGGTGGTTGGGATTTGCTAATCAATGACGCTGATAGTGACAGAAAGATGGCAACTGCTATTGATCCTCTTTTACTAGGTCAGCTCCCAAGAATGGGTTTGGGTCAAGATTCTTGGGCATTTGGATTAATGTGATTGGAATTATTGTTCACGAGAGTCATATCTATAAATTGATTGTTAATTAGTTGTCACACACTAAAATGGAGAGTTTGATTGTGGAGGGAGAGAAAAAAAATAAAAATTCTGTAAATGAATGGAACAAATTCAGTCATCATTTTGATGCTGGGCTGAATTTGCCAATTGCTTTTCCCTTTTTTGGTATTATGCCAAATAATGGAAGTAAGATTGAATATTTGTTGACATATTAAGTATTCTATATGAATTTTCTTTTTCTTTTTTCCCAATCACTGTTATATTCATCTTTGCAGAGAAGCGTCAATTAGGCAACATTCAATGCTGCTCAAATGACATGGTTGATCCACGCTTTTGATGCACTCCTCAAATTTCTACTACTCTATCCAACAATATTTACGGTTTTCGGATGTGAGAGGGAATAATTAATAAAATGATATAAATAAAACATATGTCTCTTCTATAAGGCATTAGTAATTAACGAAATTAACAAGAAATATGTAGCAATAAAAAAAAATTACATTTTACGACTTGCGATCATGGACTGTTATTTTCTAGAAAGTACAGACAAAAAAATAAATAAATAAAAACTCGTGTCCAGTCAAGCATTTAGGCAATTGGATGTCTTTTTCTATTGTTGGTTTATTTCTTCCACTATTTTATGCATACATTGTTTTTCCCTTTACAAACAAATAATTCGTCCAATTTGACAATACCGCGTGAATGTATACTCTGTTTGTTGAATAAACGACAAGACGTGTGATGCTGAACCTCCTTTTTCCGCTCTTTTCGTTGCATTACGAGTACCTTACGTTAGGTCATATAATATTTTGGTAATTAGACGACGAATAATCAAATAATCTGTTAGAGTCATTACAAAGTAATCGGGAAAATGTTATTGCCACTATCTTTTTTATTTATTTATTTTTTTAAAGCGATCACAAAGAGCCATTGTCTAAGTCCTCGACAGATTTGATAGTGGCAATAACGCAACTCTTGTAATTGTTGTGCTGAAAATTCATTTAATTTGGTAGGAAACGTGGCTTTTCAAAATTAGGACGTAGATCATATGGACCAATAATGAAATTATCGGTGCTTTGGCTTTGGAAGGAATCCCCCATGTCATGTTAATATTCCATATAGTTGTACAATATCAACAAATCTGTAAGAAAGATTGATTTCTGATGTAGCCAATGGTTTTAAGAGTTTATATTATCTATCTTGGAGGTCATGGAGATCTTGAAGTGACTGTGTAGTATAAATAATTTTTGCCTTTAAAGTGACGTTCGTTTGGTCTCTAATTATTTGCAAGATCATTTATAAAGCTTTGGGTTTGCAGACAACAATTCCTCTAAATCTCCTTATAGAATTTCTCTAATGGTAGGAAAAGAAAAGAACTTCAAAAGGCTTTTAAGAATGACTAATCATAAAAGACAAATGAATACTCTATTTATAGATTTTGAATGATCATCTACTAAAATTCACAACTTGATAATTAAAAAGTTATATCTTTACTTAATTAAAAAGCAACATCTTTACATATTTAAAGAATTATCGTTTTACAATTGAAAAGTCATATTTTATAAAGAATTGCATCTTTATAATTAAATAGTTACATTTCTTCAATTAAAAAAAAAAATACATTTTTATTTAAATAAAAAATTGTATATTGCCAACTAAACATTTTTTACTTTTCAATAAGATTGACAACTCTTATAAAATACATAAAAACAATTTAATAGATACATAACTCTTATCAAATAATACAACTTTTCAATAAAATAAAATTTTTAAAGAAAATTAATTTTTTAAAATAAATACAACTCTTATTAAATAATACAACTTTTCTTTAAAAGAAAAATCCTTTAAAAAAATATTTTTTTTATAATAAATTCAATTATAATTTAGGATTCGGTTCTTTTCTTTTCCTTTAAACAAGCCAACGTGGCTGTATATATATATTCTTTAATATCTATTATATATTTCACTTTTTTTTCATATTAATATATATAACACATACTACTTAAAAGGAACACAACTATTGGTAGCTTAAAATTCGCAAGCTATTTGTCTTACTTGCGTTTACTTGACAAGGATATCAATGATTGCTTTGTGATATGAGGGAGAACCGTAGCCTAATAGTGACAATGACATTGATCCAAGCGCACGAATATGTAAATGAATAAAATACACATTTTTCAAAACCTGAATAAAACGCCAATATCATTTTTTTTTTTCCCAGAAGGTGGGATTTGGAACTTGAGATTTCTTGGACTCCAAACTTCAATTTTAGATCACTAAGTTAATGTAATCCAATAAAACACCCATATGAGATGACTAACATCTCATGCACCTATATTTAGGCATAATAATTTGGTGCTCCAAAATTAGAGTTCGATGGACTACAATCTTGCCTACACTGATCAGAAATATTCTAAAAATTTGCTAAGAATAGTTTATTGCACTATTTTTGTCAGTATCGTCTATATTCCATGGTGCTAGTGATTGATAAATTCAAAATGAGTTTCATACACAATTGGCCGTAGAAAGGAGAAAGAAAAATAAATTGAGATCGAAGTTACTGGTCAAAAGCTGTTTATTACGATAAAGAACAACAGGAGCAAACAATGCGCCATTGATTGGGTGTCTTGGTATTCGGACAGAAGCAGGGGTTTGGAATCATCTCTCTAGTTCTGGTGATATCAACAAAAGCAACACACACACTCCACTTGGGCAAGTGTTGACTTATTCAATCGACATATGTCTGCCAAATAGATGTACATATTTCTGGTATCACGATGACTGATCAGCACAGACAAAAAGGAATCAAGTCGTTCAACTCAGGGATGGCCATAGAGGACAAAACGCGTTTAGACCCTTTTTTAACATGTTAGAGTGGAAAAACAAAGTAGTAGATTTTTCGGAGAGAGGCACACGTATATGTCTGACAAATGGGGCAGCCCTTCAAAACACGGGTTTGGATTCATCACTAAACTTTGAATTCAATCTCTCTCTCTCTCTCCCTCCCTAACATAATAGGAAAACATGAAATTGAATTGCTACCCTTTTTTTTGAACCACTAAAGCTCTTGAAAATCTTCCAACTTCATGAGCTCATTCACATTCGATCCTTTTTTGTTTTCGTCTTTGAGATATAAACAAAAGAAAGTTACGGGTTGTAACCCCACTTCTCCACCATCTGCATATACCACCAATCATATCCCAAGATATTGATTTCTTACTTGACTTGAGCAAGGAGGTGGCTTTGTCATTGACATTCTTTCCATATAATTCATAACCATGTAACATAAAGTGAAATATTGACAAACGCCTTGCCAACACATTTGCTTGGGGAATTGATTTTGTAACATTGCATGTTCATGAGAATCCTTGCAATCAAATCTTGGCATCTATGTGTGCATCTATTTCCTTACCCCACAAATAAACAAATAAAAAAGCATGTTTTTTTCTTTAAAAAAAAAAACCTTAATAATAAGATCCTCAACTCATAAAAATAAGACATTTTATTTTTAGGAAAATTTTGATAGATAATAAATAATACATAAAAGAAACTCCGTCCATATATATTAATAGAACTAAATTTATATTTAAATATATATAATTATGAGAAATTCTTTCCATTTTATTTTTATTCTATATTTGTCCCACTAATTTTTATTTTATACTCATTCAATTGCCTTGGTTTCAAATGTTTTTGTTTTGGCCGACAACCAGAAATTCCTTACTCGGATAAAGTGACTTCCACTATAATGGGCCCACTAATAGTACGCGGGTATGGATACGCGGAGTATGACTAAGTGTAGCCAGAAGTCTGGTCATGTGGCCAAAAGGTGGAATAATAACTAGAGTTCATTTGTTCATTTGATTAAAAAAAATGTAATGTCAAGCACCCCCCCCCCTCTCTGCTCTACTTGCCAACACAACAAGGAATGCGCTAGGGCGGCATGGCGGTGCCCCCATTCATCATTATAGAAGCCTTATCTTCTGCAACCAAAATATGGTTCTACATTCTTCTTGAATTGAGCAAAAGATGTGCCATTTTTGGGCCTGATCAATTGTTGATAGGGCGATAGACATTGTGGTTTGAAGGGCACAAATATTAATCATTAGCTTTTAAAACAATCTTACACTTGAATGTGTACCATGGAGACACATAATACCTTGCACATGTGTTTTTGGATTCCTCCTTAGTCTACTAGATGATCAATTGGATTTGCCGGCTCGCGGCCTGTGTTTAACACATATGAGTGTTAGTGTGTGTGGGTCTCTTTTGGGTAGTTGAATCAAAAGCTAGTTGGATCCTTTTGGGCTGTAAGGATTAAGCACTTAGTTTGGAGGTTGCTTGTGTTAGAATCAAGCTTTCTCTTTTGGGCATGGTGGAAAATCTTAGCACGGTGGGTCGGTCGTTCGTCTTATTCTTAAACTGTACATCATTTTTTTTCCAATGTTGAAAGTAGCGAACAAAATGCATGAACATGACTGCTTTTGGTCAGAGTAGTGCTAGAACTTGGTAGAGCATGGGACAGATGGGTGCGCATCATTCATTAAATTGTGGAAAAGACATTTGATTTTTTGCCTTAAAATAAAAAAAGCAATTATTCTGGAATCAGTACATTCAAAAATTATATTTATTATCAGAAACCGTGAATGCTTTTCGGAACAAAAATTTAAAGTCAAGCAAGTAAACTAACAGATGATATAATTCATGACGTGATATGGGGATTGCCCTTTTTCCATTTCTTGTGCCTGATTTCATATTTATGCACTTTGAAAGGACCATCGTTGAAGTGCTCTTTTCGGAAAGAAAAATGTGCAACATTGATGAGTTAAGTGCCCACAATATATTCTTGCGATTCCAAAATCAGATTCGAAGGCAATGTTCAAATCAATTAAATCTTTTTGGTCTGAAAAATGAAAAGAGAATGCAATATAAAAATGTATTGATGAAGAACAAAAGCCACTTGTTTAAAAAGCTAAATAGCAGCAATGATTCAATGGATACAAAGAAAAGCAAATGCTGGCTAAGGAGAGAGTGTGAATGCTTGATTTTGGATTGATTTACCATTTATTTTTAAAGGAGATCAGTCCATTCTGGATTAGTTCTTTTCTTTCTTTCTTTTTTTTTTTTTTTTTTTTTCTTTCAGCCCTTTTCTTTAGTAATCATATCGTCAGATTTGTGCAATTAGGCTATTGGGTAGTCCGTTACTATTGGGCCGTGGCCCAGAACTTTTCTAACGACAGAGGCCATGAGCCGTGAGGAAACAATGGAATTTTATTGCAACAAAATACTGAAAAAATATAATGAATTATTGAAAAAAGAAAAAAAAAAGTATTACATTTATCCAAGAATTGTAATGTATTTTTACAATTGCAAAAAGAAAATGTATTATAGATGACCTCGTGCCCTACATCCACTGCTTTGTGTGGCCACAAGTGGTCCTTGTGAGAGTATGTCTTTCTCCACAGTAACAAGACATTGTGATACATTTCGGCTGATATGAAATTATAAGACGAATTAAAAGTCTGCTTGATATTTGGCATACAAGACTTAGCATGTCGGCGCATCTTACTTAGAAATTATTGTCAAGTGATGGGATAGCCAGTCGTGTATGAACTTGCTTGCAGGTGGATACTGATCTTAGATCATGGACTATTAGTAGTGGTATATTTTGATATATTAATACAATCCTTTATGGTATTTATTATATGAATTATAAGTATTTAAATTTATATATTTATAACAAATAAATTATTTAAGTCACAATATAACCAAACCAATAAATTTTAAAATCTTATTTTTCATTTGATAAATAATTTATTTTAATCCCTTATATTATTTGGTTTATGAGTTATTAATTTTTAAAATTAATTTTATATAGTTAACCCTTAATTATAATGATGTATTTTTAATAAATTTTAAAAAACATGTAAGTTTTTGTTGAAAATTATTTTGACATAAATAAATATTATTTTGATATAAAAATAAAAATATTTTGATGTAAAAAGTATCTCAATAATTTTTTTTATCAACTAATAAATATTAGATATAAAAATATTCCAATGAACACTCTTTTTCTAAAAAAGAACTATCGAAATATATATTTTGAAATTCAAATAACTTCCTTTTGGCCTATAAGAACCTATATACAATATGAGAGAAAACAACACAACACGAGCAATACATATTAAAAAAGATTATATCAAATTATTATTACATAATGTATTTGCTAAAAGAAATAAGAATTCTTGAAAAAAAATTGTGAAATTTTGAGTTTGTAAAATTGAGGGATTAAGAATTTAAGAAAAAGATTTGTATGAGTATATTGTAGAAAGATCGTAGATCTTAGTATAGTTATAATCAATAATTACAATATTATTATTTTTTATTTTCTTCTTATTGAGAAAATTGATAATAAATTCAAATTTTTTTAAATAGTAAATTTGGAAAAAAGACTTAGGAATTTCTAAATTTAATTTCTTTTTTTAACAAGTTCACATATTTAATAAAATTTTTATCATAACACATAATTTTTTCCTTCATACAAATTATCATTGGTTTAAAATTATTTAATTTATTTTTTTAATTAATAAAAATTAATATTATTAAAATTATATTAAATCATTAACATATCATATCATATTTTTATTTTTCATAAAAATTTTCATTTTAGTTTTTTAACTACACACATTATAGTATTATATATTTTGTCAATCCAATTCATTCTTTCTCTTAAATATTTTTGAAACGATTGAATCCTTCATTTTAATATGAACAGAATTTTCAGCTTGCTGGTATGCGACAGAGAGCCACAATAAAACTGTTTTTCTATATTGTCGGATGCGATAAAGAAGTAAGCTAATGGGGAGTCATTTCATGACCAAATTGACCAATGAGACGAGACTCCTAATGTTCATTTGCACTTTTCCTTTGTTGGATGATGTCGTATGGTACTCTGCCAGGGCCACTTTTCGTATTTACAATGGCATATAATTGATCATCAATATCCCAGAATTTTTCTCGAGAAATTGGATAGATATTTAGTAACATGTTTCTCTTCCTGAAAATTAAAGTGCTTCGTGCATCTATATGAACTCTATATTATATCAAACATACAAGCAGCCTGTCACACGTTTCTTTTAATTCAACATGCTTCATGCACTTAGGCATGTACACAAGTCGACAAGCATCTTCGGATAATGTCTTGAGATGGATACAGACAGAGACTGAAACATTGTTATTTGAAGGTACTAAAAAAAAATATATATAGGAGAGTAATACCAGAATTAAAAGAGGGACATGCCAATTACAATACTCATATGGCCTTTATTAGAGGGAAATAAGGAGTGCTTATGTTCGATGCCTTTCAAGTAGTGGTGATGTCAATTACTCCCAGCTTGAGAAATCATTTTAGCCAAATTAAACAAAGGAGAAAAATAAAAAGAAATGGCCAAATCAAAAGTGAATTCAATCGACGTATGATGAGTGAAAAATCAATTGAGCTTATCAAATTATGTATGTGGTTAGACAAGAATAGAGAAATGTATAGATAAACGTTGTGCATTTACTATTTGGCTCATCAGCTCACGAGACCACAATTTCTACTGTTACTTTAGCATTGGCTTCTTTAGGACGACTATCGATGCACGACACTTCAAAGGTTTTGCCACAAGTTGCACCATCGTTGAAAATGTCACGTCTTACTCCAGCAACCATTCCGTTCTGTTGTTCAGCACCTGGACAGTCAGGATCTGCAGCAAGGGAAAAAGAAAAACAAAAGAAATTATATAGATACATATAATCATGATTTCTGAAATGAAAGAAGGTTGGAACCCCAAAAGAAGAACCGTGTTTATCATCGAATACACCTTTGTGGGCAGAAGCTGTCCCAGAACTTCCTTCAGGTGGATGATCAGGGGGGGGGGTTCTTGAGCCAATACCAAAGACGAATCAACCAACAATAATGTGACGAGAATGGAAAAGTAGCATTGAAGGGGCATTGCCATGGTTTTCATACTAAAATTCTATTCTTAATGCAAAGGATGCGATATACTCACGAAGGCGCTAGTAGCCAGAGGATGGAAGGGAAAGCTCATATCATTTATTGTGCAAAATTTAGATGTTTGAGTGTGTTTATATAGAAGATATATTAGCACTTGGTTCCAATCAATGTCCTTGTGCATAATATTAAGTTACATGACATCTTTAATCTGGAGCTTTGCTACATTGACACAATCGTCAACTTAAACATTCGATGTTGAGCTTCGTGTCAGGCATTAACACCTTCTTGATATTTTATGCACGAGGTTAAATTTGTAGGGAGCTTTTGTTTCCTCTTTCCTCATTGTATACCAACCGAAAATTCCTCGCTTGATTGCCATTAATGTGGTTCTAGCTGATACGAAAGTTCAAACAAGTACTTAATTTTTGATAAGTTCAATGAGTAATGCCAAGATTGCGAGGATTGGAAAGGAGATTCTGCGAAGCATAATGTTGACATACTTATTAATGTAAATATTTATATCATTTTCTTTTGATAAAATGAAATCTAAAAGTAAAGTTGCCTGAGAATTTTAAAAGAATATTCTCAAAGGGCGTTAGGAGTAGGTTGGGTAAGATTATAGCAAATATTTCAAACATATAATTACAATATTGTTTTAGACTAATATTGAAATGTAAGATTATAATATAGATTACTTTAATGTAAATATATAGATATATATCCTAACAAGAATAACTTTGTAATATTATAATCTACATGTTAAAATTTTTTTAAAAAATTTTAGTTAATCAAAAAAAAAATCTTTGAATTATTATAGTATCTTTATATTAAATCTACATTATATAGATAAATAATAAAAATCAAAATATGAAATACATATCATTAATTTTTATTGAAAAATATTATAAAATTATAATATGAGACTAGAAAAATTGTGAAGTTACAGAAAATTTGACATGGTGATGTTCTTGCACTTCCAACGTCATATTAGTAGTCGTAGTATAAGATTATGAGAATCTAGCAACTTCAAATGCCCCTTTATGTCGGTGTAATTGGAGATCACGAACAATTTAGGGGCTTCAAGGTGCGAATTGGGCTGATTGGGGCTCAAGCTTGACTTGGGTTTGAGTTTGACTTGGGTCGCACTGAGTTCTATGTTTGGGTCTAGCTGAGTTTATGCCCGGGCTTTAGTCTATTGGGTCGATTTGGGCTTAGGTTTTGGGTCCAGTCATGTGGGTTTGAAGCTTAGCCCACTTCCTTGGGTCAGTCTCCACTACCTTTCTTCTTCTCTTGGACTAGGCTAACTAGGCTAGGCCTTTGAAGGTTTGGGTTGCATTTAGATCTCTATCTAGAGGAACTGGACTCTAATTTAAAATAAATAATTTAATAAATTTTTAATAATAATAATAATACTACTGAAAAAGCTTGTATGGCGACTCTCCCAATGTCAACTGTCAAAATATGACCATTTAAGTAATTATAGCGGTTCTGCTTTTTTATGAACAGAACAAGAATTATTACATAATATTGTGTAATTGCGAGAAAATTAATAATAATTTTATGGGAAAATGTTTTAAGCCCTTGGTCAAATCACGGCTTGCATGTTTTAAGACGTTATGGAAAATGTATCCGCAGTTTATTAGAAAAGCAAAAATCCAGTGTTCATTTCTTTAACAGCTGCGTGCACTGTGCCATTATCTTCGAAGGCCTGTTAATGGAATCAGTCGTATAAATGTTATCTAGAGCAGCCTTGAATGGAGTCAAACTCATCTTCTGATTTGATTCTGGCTTCAATAAAGCCCAAAATGTTGCTGACTCTCTCTCGTCTGCGCTCAACAAGTTCGGTGCAACAGTTTTGATCAGGGACCGAAGTGCCCCAACTGTATCGTAAGGCAACCGCGCACCAGCTACTTCACAGAGAGCCTAAATTATCTTCCAATCATCTCCAGCATCACCAACTGTAGAATTTAATGTTCTGACTTTTCAAGGGTTGACTTTTTGTTAAAACCATTTGTAATGTCTACCACAATTTAACAAATGGTTCCTTAATCAAAATTTTAATAGTTAGACATTTAAATCATACTTTAAAATGTTTCAAGCATTTGTTCCTACATGATCTCAAAATATAAGGGGCATCTGCGCATTTTAAGCCCTACTTGCAGTGCGAGGAAGACCAAAATACTGAGGCATCTCAGAGAACAAATTCAAAACAATCCAACTACCTATCAAGAAGATTAAGTCAGTGAATTACATGCGTACCAATTAAAAGGGAAAACATCTACCTTCTCAAGACTACTATGCCACTGTTTATAATGTATCCATGTCTTAGATCAACATTAGGACTTGGTCCATTTCCTTCAAACCATACATTATTAGAACCCATTTTTTTCAAAAACTCGTTCAGAGCCATCATAGTTTCGGCATCAGACAATTGTCCAGCAATTCCAACAATTTCCTCTGCCTTAGATTGATGGATAACATCAGCAACCCAAGCTAAGGCATCACGCCAGCTCACAGCTTTGAAGCACGCATCAGCTCCACGAATCAGGAGATCATTCAGTCTCTTCAATCCATCATAAAAAAAACTGTCTTATCAGATATTCACTCTTCCTTAACGTCCTGCAATAGTCTCCAGTGCCAAATCAATAATTGTTGTATTATTGCAAAATATTCTTCTTGAGTTTGGGTTTTTGCAAGGAAAGAATTTGCATGCCATTTTTGAGATAGGAAAGTGGTATTTGTGAACTTGATACCAAAAGTATTTTGAAACTAAAGTTGGGTTTTTTAGGCTAAATTTGAATGATGAGTTTGTATAAATTTCCTAAATACTTGAACGCATCTCACTATTTAACCTTGAATCTTCTATTAATAAAATACCATTTATATTTTAGTATTTTAAGTAACAAGTTATAACTTAAGGTACAAAAAATTTTGTATAGAAAAAAAGAACGGAAAAAAAACCTTATTTCTTCATTTTTGGGCACATAATCTACCTTGAACCACTAATATCCTTCATGTACTTACAGAGGAAAAACATCAAGATGGAGCCGAGATGTATCCATCAATGTTTGAACTGGTTGGGAGTTTGAGAAAAACCATTTTTGTAGTTAAAATAAAATAGTCAAGAATGATAACCTGATTGGTTTTAGATGAACAATGCATTATACTATACTTGTTGATAATCTCATAATTAAAAAAAAGCTCCGGGGATATGCAATACTAAGGTTAATTGGGAATTTTTTTAGTTTTGAGAAACTTTTACCTCATTGGTGAGGGTTGAGGATTTTTTGTATCTGACAAATTCAATATACAAGGTTTGTTTTGTTTTTGTCAAAGTAGAAGTGTTTGAATCTGACTCTTGTTTCCAGTATGACCATATAATAATAGTCGGGTTTGTTGAGATCAATTGATTTATAATACCATTTAATGGAGAAGGCTTTTAAGATTACCAAAGAAGGATGCGAGTTATAAAACTCTTATTTTATGGGTAAAATATTTTGAAATTAGACTTAACTATATAAGTTGAAGTCTTTTTGGGTGTGTGTGTTGGAAAACATTGATTTGTGAAAAGGGTTTTGAAAGAAAATTTATCTCATTTTGTGAAATTGAGTTTGAAAGTTAACTTTCAACAATCCGTTAGATTGCTCTAACGCCTTGAAATGTTGTAAATCTGGAGCATTAGATAGACTTTCTATCAATTCTTGGACTTGTAGTTGTTTTTGTGAAATTAGAAAGAATTGGGCTTTTTCATTGACTTTCATTTGGGTAGGTGTTATTGGGTTGAGTTTTGTGATTTCTATGGTAGTTTTTGGAGTTTTTTGTTCCTTTATCTTTCAATTTGCAATGCATGATGAAGATTCTGCGAGAATTCTTGGGTTAAGAAATTTGACATTGAATTATGCTCTTCTTTAATATATTTTATATTAAAATCAAAAATAGATAGTATACAAATTTAGGAAGAGATGTATTGAAAATATGAAGATAAAAAATATTTGTTACTTGAAACTTTATCTACTGAACGATACTATTAGAAGATCCACTGGTCATTATGTACAATATGTAAATAAATTAAGGTATAAAGGAAAACTATTTAATTTTTATTTTTATTTTATCTATGGAAAAACAATAGTTAGACAAGTAGATTTACTGATGTTTACTTCCACATTTTTGAAAAAAAAAAAAAATGTTTTAGCCTCTTATTATCCTCTTTTTCATGCATGACTGGCATTTGAATCAGTTTGGCTATAATTCAATATCTTCCTAGTACTATTTGTGAATCATTTATTCCAAATTTTTTACCTGGGCTATTTCTTCTAAACATTATATTTGACCTACCAATCATATGTTGATTTAAACTAAACCACCTCTTATGTCTTAATATTTACTTCATCATAGTGTCATAGTGACTCATAGTTGTCTCTTTTTTAAATATGATTCAAAAACTAACTATTTCACATTTATGACAAAATTCAGTCTAAAAATTTGGACTAGATTTCTTGAAATTTTACCACATCATCATCTAGTGATCTATACTAATTTTTTTATTTTTTGGTTCCTGATTGCATAAAATTTGATATAATAATCAATATCTAATACCTGAAGGTTCACAGGTAGCCAAATTTTTATTTTATAAGAGCTTAATGGATCAAATCGTATCATCTAATCCTTTAAAAGGTATTCTGAATGAGTTATTTCAGTTTCATGTTTTCTTTCATTTGAATCATAATGAAAATTGAAGTCTTAAGTTAATTAGTTAATTAAATTAAATATATTACTTGGATTTTTTTAAAAAAATGTTTATACCATAATGAAATATGGTCGTTTTAACTATGATGCTTCTAAGCTCTAGTTTTTTATGCATTTAATCTGCTTGACTTGTTTAAATACCCGAATCAAGATGATAAATTAATAATGATACGGCCGAAGCATCCATCGTTTGTAATGCTTCACGGTCTCAATGACATTGGCTAGTCTACAACAATTGGAGTGCACAAGGGTGTAGCTCGAATAATACATCCCTTAAAGTATTCCACGGTTCTTAACGTTCAGATATGGTGTATTCATAAATCTAGCCCAGAGTCAATTTGTCAGTCCTGCTTCAGGGTCTTTGTCAAGAAGGCTCTTGTAAGTACAATGGCAAGGTATGCCATGAGAGTCATAGCAATACCCGCTAATAGAACAAGACGATCAAAAGACGCATCCTGTACGGTATAGACCCGAAGCCCAATTGTGTTCCAGTTGCTTTCTGTCCAAACAGGATCGACTGTCCCCATCTGATCAGAGGCATTTGATGGCAGGAGATTCCAAGTTCCAAATTCAAATTTCAATCTGGTTGAGTATGCTGGCACATATCTGCAATGATCACCAATAGCACATTTAGCAGAAACCAGCAGAGCATAAAATTTCAATTTTATGATAATATGCTCAAATTAAATGGTATTTCATATAGTAATTTGTACACTCTGACTTAATCAGCCAATAATTTTGTCATTCATAGTTGAGCCATTTGGCAGTTGTTTATGAATTAGGATTTAGGCACAGTATGCATAAGATGCTACACGTTCAAGCAGAAAAAGGTCATGCATGAGGCATATATGAGCAAAAAAATGTAAAGTTCCTAAGCTATATATAACACGGTAGATGATAACACTTGACAAGTCATCTTCATGCATGCAGTTTTCCCTTCATGTACAGTTACAGAATAGTCCTTCTTGATCTGCTATGAGTTTGCAGCCAGATCTAACAAAGATATAGCAGCAGAATATGATACAAACTATATATATATATATATAATCAAATAGAAGGAAACAAGAAAAAAAACTTAATTTCTAAAACTGAAATAAATGCAGCATAGGGTTTCAAATTTCATAAATATTACTCATTTTTACTCAGTATTCGATTTAATGCACCAAGTAGTGTGACTTGCTTGACACAGGACTCGTGTGCACCAAGGACCCTGCAATGTCCCTGAATCTAAATAAATATTCCCATAAACAGTATACCTATATTTATATTTGAAATTATCAGCCTTTAGCAACTCAGATTACCTGGTTGTGGAATTAACACAAAATCCCTTGTCATTTGTTTCTGCCTGGATGCACACTTCGCCTTTGTTGCTGCAATCTTCTGAACAATTGACCATACCTTCCTTAATAATTGAAGTTTTATCAGCAAGAAAGTTCCACAGGAACCTGGAAACATCGCTGACAGATCCAAGATATGGAGAAGATGAAGGTTCCTCAACAATAACACCAACATAATGACTTGGGCATGTAGCTCTTGGTGATATGTACTTCTTCACCAGCTCACAAGACAAGCCCGGATCACAGCTCAACAGACAACCCATGAGTTCTTCAACCAGAGAGGCATTTACATTGATAGCACTTAGGGACGAACTGCTGAGATTTTTGCTCCCACTTGCAAGGATGTAAAGGGTGCGAGCAACAAGAGAAGCTGCTGCAACTATGGCTGAAGAGTTTATATTTGCTGCATACAACATACCACTCCAGGATGTTTAGCATTTGTTATGAATCAAATGCTATTTTTTAGAATTTGGAGAGGATTCTAAGATTGGTGAGAGAAGGCATCAACTTACACATATCATCAAGGTGACTATCATAGAACTTGTTGGCAAAAGCAGTATCAAAGTCTTCCAACACAATCCCAGAAGCAGAAGGATTCTGCTGGCAGAAAAGAAGCTACAGTAACATCATATAGATTCCAGTGATACCAACTATTTTCTAGAACAATCAACAATTAAAAGAAAATGTAATCCAATCACAATTGCTAACAGTAAAGAATTAATTCATATAACATCCTGGAAGACCAAGGGCCTGTTTACTTGATAAGTTGGAAAACAGACATCTAAATGCCCTTTAGGGACATTTTCTATCAATTATAAAATCCTCATCAGAAAATTGTGTCGTTTTAACTGGAAGGTGTGTGGATATCATTATCATGGTAGAACCACCTAAAGCAAGGGGTTCATGACCTCTCTGTCTCGATATTGGGAACTTGATGGAAAACTTTTGAATATGCAGCACTGCAAATGGGCAGAAATGGTAGCAGTCTCAGAGTATAACTCCTTGTGGATTAGTTTAAAGAAGATGGCAGTACATCTCCTTACTGTTCTAATTGTTTCTAACTGTTATGCAAGTTATATAAACTACAATATATTGATAAAAATATATTTATGAATTGAATATAAATTGCTCCATCAATATGGAAAGCCAATTTACCTATTTTGTTTCGTCAAAGAAGAAAGCACGACCTCCCACAGAAAAGATTGTAAGAAAGAGAAGATGAATCATTAAGACAAAAAGTCTCCATCCTTCTGGAAAATACAAAATGTTTCCCTTCTTTTGACCCTAATTGATGTAAACATGAAGGTGTATACTACGGCACAACATGAATGCAAAATCAAGAGGGGCACTAATTACCTTCCTCAGAAATGCCATCAAGGATGATGGTGGAATCCCCGGATTTGAAGCGCTTGCTGATGAAACTGTTATATTTTCAGATTTTAGTGAATCTTGGGCATGTCTCAAGGCATTCAATGCATCACTAGTAGCAGATGAGGCCTGCATTAACTTGTTAGAATTAGGCAATCTATGTACCCCCACCTGGGGATGGCCTCAAAAATCAAATAAATGTATGCATCAAAGGTGGCCATATAATGACACATAAAACTCAAGAATATAAAACCTTAACAAAAACAAAATAAGTATGTCAGTTATAGGAACAAGGCAACTACAAATACTAATTCACAAGAAGTAACCATCATCATCAACTCCATTCTCTCCCTAGCTGGAAAATTGGCAGATAAAATTTTGCTGAAAACATCTAAAACAGTGTAGCAACTGACACCATAAAAAGGTAACCACTTCCAACATCCGGCAAAAAGAATGCCACCAAAATTCAAAACCTAGCTCACCAACAACAAATGCCCACTGCCTGGATTGTTATCTTTACCTTCTCTACATACAGCACAATATAGCAATAAAGCATACGGCAACACACATAAGGGCCAATCATTTCACATGCACGCAGCTATTTGCAAGAATGATGAGACTTCAATTACAAAATTAAGAACAGAAGTTCTACAAGTGAAATACAAGCTTAGAAAGGAAAGAGTTTGCACCCCTGCTGCATGAGCGATAAAGGTTTTGTTCCCTTGACTGAAGCCCTTCCCAACAGATCCTATCTCAATCACCTGAGAGCATCAGTTAGAAGACCAGTTGTTAGCTTCTACAGACACCAAGCCAGAGATTGAAAAGTGACTAGTGACATGGAACATAACCAAATGCCAATTTTATTTGAAATTAAAGAATAATTAATATGGTACAGAATACTACCATAACAATTTACTCAATCTATTTGTAATTGTGATTTAAATCTTTACTATCTTGGATACAAGTGCTGTGAATGTATGTAACAGTCTAACTGAAAAAACCCCTTGGCATCATAGGATAGCAAATCTGTTGCTCAAATAAGCATGAAGAGTGGAAGAATACCATATCAATTGATGAGCTATTAAGCCCACTGACAGCATCTGACTGCAAATCAAGTTCAAGTAAAAATCTCCTACTACCAAGGTAGCCCCATGCTTCACCAGTAAAAACTGAAAAGACAAGCTGCATGAAATCATGAAACTATCAGCAAAGTATTCTTGAAGGGTAATGGCAAAAGAATAAGCCACCAAAATTAGTGGATTACAAAGTAGGCATAAAGTACTATAAAAAAAAAATGGCAAAACCTCCCTCTATTTTAAGAATTATTTGAACCTTATTTAAAAAGAATTTTAGCAGCAGGTAAGTCCATTCACACCACATAGTTACCAGTAGAACAACTGTAGTAGCAGATGTTAATTAGTGGCATTCCATTAATCAATCGCCACTGTTGGAAAGATACACATGTTAGGGAGGTTTGTACAATTTTTTGTACAAATGGGATATGAAGAGAAGAAGCAAGAGATGACATGAATTAGACATCTTAAATGACATCATCCCCAGATTAGATGGGAAATAGGAGAGGAAAGTGAGTCCATAACATCAAGATTGGGAATGACAGACCATTATTGTTCCTACTTGCTTATTTTTGATATCCATGTAAACACCAAGAAGTAAGCGACAGAGTCAAAAATTTCATCCTACTGATGACAATAAAGAGACTGAATGTTTTCCTAAAATTCAATAAGATAAAGGTTATGACATCATAAAACTGACAACTTGACTCCTTTACAAATATAGGTTACAGCGTAATTTATTATGGGTATCTTCTGTCCTCCTTATGCCCACACAGTTATGCCACAGAAAAAAGAACGGGTTGACCTTAGGGGAATTGACACAAAATTCTTAACCTAATATCATCAGTTTCTTAATTGCCCGCTGATTAATGCCATTATAGGAATGTTTCCAAAACCTCACTTCCCCAAAACTTCAGTGCTCAAACACCACTCAAACCATGAAACTGAGCCCTAAAAAAGGAAAGGAGAAGCCAGTCCCTCTGGTATAAAAGGAAGATTAATTTTCCCAGACCAGGGCCATCCTGCTTGACCCAGGACTATAATTTTTTATTGCTAATTGCAATTTACAGACTAGCATATCCTGCAAGAGTTGATTAAAAGGACAAAAATTTCTTGAAATTGTTAATGGTTCCAGGGATGCGTTTAAATGTAGCTTACTGAAATAAGAACCATTTGATACAACAACGAGACCTTCAAAAGATCAAGCCTTATATGTTTAGAAAACAAATTTCAAAAAAAGCACCAAACTTATGCACACCTGTTTACTGAGACCACCCAAACCATCCAAATGAGAAAGTGAATCAACTGCTGCTAAAAGTGATATCAGTCCCTAGCAGTGTTCCACAAACAATATTTACATTACTTTAGAAAAGATGAAAGATAATAAAATAACTAAATATAATAAAGAATCAAAGGCAACAAAAGACTTGAACTAACCGAAATAGGGGATTCTGCACCTAAGCTTTTGTCACGGAAAAATGAAGCTGAATCCATAGTTGCTATTGTTAATATTATGGGCTTCAATTGACTAGAGGATGAAACATTTATTGGCGGGAGTGATGACCAAACACTGCCCTTAACAATTAAAAACTAGAATTAAAAAATAAATAAATTTAAGCAGAGGTTAAAGAAAATTAAGCAATTATTTTCCAGTAAAATGTAAAGACAACTTTGTTCATCAGTGGACTTGTTTCCACAAAAATGTTGGGCAATCTTCACCAAGCAATGCAATTCATTTAGAACACCGCATAATGATAAACAATAATGCTATACATTTGAGTTAATTCTTCATTGTCTTTCTTTCATCCATTTGGATTCCATAAACACCAAAATATAAGTTAAAATATTCTATCTAGCTTTGAATAAACGATTTATGTGGCCAATGTAATTTCAAGATTTAGGTGTCCTAGTACCACATGCATGGTCACAACATTTGACTCATCAACTTGCCAAACAGTCAAAAACAAAAAACGAATAAAAAAAAAAGATGAAGATCACAGTCAAAAAAAAAAGATACTGGAATGGTTCAATGAGATTTCAAAAGCAATTCTAGAGTACTCAGACCAAATTAAATAAAAAAGCATAGCAAGTAGACATTATTAGCCCAATATTTATATTCAAGCAAAACAATTCATCCACGTTTGTGCAAAATGATAAAATTTGTGATGCAACTATAAGGCTCAAAAGTATACAAAACTTAGTTTCTAAATATGTAGATGATAAGACAATATGTAGCATAATACTACAGACCTTTTCATAAAATATAAAAAATCAATTCTATATCAGGCCACACAAAAAGTCATAGGGTAACATAAGCTTTAAAGGGGGTAAACAGAGCAGAGTGAGCAAAAGAAATTGAAGAGGGCATCCGCTAGAATAGACACTCATTTTCAATACCTCTCATTTCTTACCAACAGCCAAGGGTCCTTGAATTACACTATGACAAGTTTTATAAATGGCAACAGATAATTTTACACTATCAAAAAGTGAATTGGTGAACACACAAGCCCAAATGATGCAATATACTATCATTATTTTGGATTCAATGGAAAACATTTCCCATGATTTTCATACTAAGTGAATTGTGAATCAAGTTATGAACAGTAATAATAGAGAAAATGATCTTACCTGTACCCACCTAAAGGAAGACAAGTCATTTCTCTCAAACAAGTTTCTGAATCTCGAGTCCCAGATTTTGTTGTCTGGCAAAAGCCAAACATGTTACAACTCATCATTAAGGTAATGATAATAAAAAAATCCATATCATTCTACTAAAGCAATAAAAGATCACCACATTGCAGTAATACCTGCATCACAATGTCAAACTCAGCCACATCTGCAGTATAGCTATCCTTTTTCTTCTCATTTCTGGCAGCAACCTGCAAGACACATGAGTTCAATGTAGATTACATCACTAAAATTTAACCACATGTGAAAGATAAGTAAAACTCAATCAAAAAATGAGTGACTCTATCCTAAATACTTCATTGAATCCAACTAAATATTGGACTTTTAATTGGCAGTCCCAAACCTGGGTTAAGCAAAAAGGGTTACAGTAGGTTGGCAGCCAGTGTAAACTAGCCAAATCCTTTATGACATAAAGCTATAGTCAACTAACAAATATGTGATGAGCAATTGGAAAATGAGCAATCTAGGCACAATAAAAATATCAAGGATATGTCAACATAAAAATCATAAGTTTTACATCCTGTGCAAACTTTCTGCTACTCTCAGACAGTAAGAAGACCGGAAAATTATAAGCTTTCCACATCAAGCCGGATCCCTGCAAAATGAAAAAATGACAGTGCCTCACATTATCAAGCAGATGTGGAAAAATGAAATTCCTACAATCTTACACTCACTGGTGAGCATTCAGTTCAACAACTATTAGAGATAAACATAGATAAAATTCCTTTCAGCAAAAGGGGATGACAAAGCATAGTCAGTTTTATCAAATTTTGCACCCCAATCTTTTTCTTTCTTTCTTTTGTTTTTTATCCAAAGGAAAAATAGTGTTAATTTTCAATGATTAGAAAAGAGACTATGTGAAGCATTTCCACAAAAAGGAAAAAGAAGTTTGCTTCATAACCATAACATGATGATCAAAGAAGATATATACCCCATAACTTAAAACTAAGGAACTCTAGTGAATATTTACTCAGAGCATACAGTGGGGTTCCATTCATAGTCAATGCTTTTATAAGGTGCAAATTTGGCTTCTGGGAACTTTTGAGCGGGAGAGAAACCTACAAAGAAGAGAGAATATCACCATGAGCAGCATCTCCCTGAAATGGCCCCACATCCTAGCTTAATACCAAAATCTGATGACGGGGTAAAAAGAAAAATCATTGGAAACAGTAATCACCCCTTAATTTGTTTCTGTCATCAATCCCTGATCCGACTAAAATGCCAACAACATTCTTGGCAAAACTTGAATCACTTGATATTCTGAAGCAGAAACAGATATCTGACATTAAAATTAACAAAGGATCAAGCCTTCTACAAAAAGAGAAATCAAAGTATGTGTCAATAACAATAAACAAAAGGCAACAGTTCAGAAGATAGTTCTTGTGAAACATCCCCAGGAACGGCATACACCCAAGCAAGCCAATTGCAGAAGTTTGGCAAAATTACCAATACAGGGCGTATAGCTATTTCGTAGATAGTATATTACAGTAATTCACATAAACCATATCATATAAAGTAAAAAGTCAATTTTCTGGCAGTTCCATTGACAAAAAGTGTTCCACACCATTTTGCACATTGAAGAAAATTTTTTTATCAAAAAAAAAATTTAGTGACATTAAGGAAGTACGAAAAAGTGGGGTGCTGAACCTATGAAACCACTTCCCTGTAAACTTTAATATGCGAAGCTATGTTCCTGCTGGTTAATCCAATTAGATGTGCTTACACATTAAGCATTTAAGCTTAAACCTTAAACTCTATAAGTGGAAAATATAGGCTGTTCCATCACCTTTTGCATTGAAAGATATTTGCCGGGTGTCTTTTTTCCCAATCCAACCACCGGTCAAGAAGACTAACAGAACCTTAGGTCTTCAAAAATGTATATTGCAGTAGTTATGTATGTGAAGTAACTTCCAGAACCGTGAAAACAAATTATAACATGGCCAGTTATTTTTTATACAACTATTTAGTAACCCTAGGTAGAGAGATTGGCTTATTGAAACTGACATGCGATTATCAATTGATGTGTTCTTCTTCCTAACATCTTGGTTTCATCAGAATCCTAGTTATGGCCTACATGATGTGACTACCTACATATGCATACAATGGTTATGATGGTGGTTTTATTATAAATCTATCTTGGGTATGATTACTACACCTATATTTAACCCACATGGGCATACTTCAATAAAGACAAGTGCTAAGGTGCTCAGCCATCGGAGGACATGGCAATTGGTAGACACACTACTACAAGTATAAATTGATCTACCTCGGCCTCAGATGCTAAAGTTTTTAATGTGTTAAGGCAGCTCACAATGGTTGGGCTATTGCACATATAGTTTTTATTCTGATGTTACATTAGTTGCCTTAATCATTCTTTTATGTCTGATGTTTGGCATTTCTCTAAATTTAAAGAATGCTTCAAACAAAGTAATAGAAAAAAAAAAAATTGTATGTATTGAAAAAAAAAAACAGGTTAGAAGATATTGTGAACATGTACAGGAGCTAGTTTGATATCTATAACTCATTATCTATAACTAATGTTTTGGGTATATTGGCCTCTCCCACAAATTATGCTTTTCAGATTTATCAGCCTACCCTTATCTTAACATTTTTCAGTTCATCAAAACTTGAGTTCTTAATGGTTTATTAGGTCTTTCATAGACTTGCTGAGTGTACTTTATTGTGGGCATGTACTGTTATTGTTACTAAAAAATTCACTAGTACAATTATTGCCTTATAGAATTATTTATGTCCAGTTTGAGCTTCTGAGGCTTATTTGTCAGTTGGGTCCCAAACATATGACTGAATTGTGCCGTAATTGTTTGTCCCTAATTTGTTAATCTGAATCTATTTTGGTTTTTATTTCAATTGAGCATCAAAATATTACAATTTTTTTTTCTATGCAAAGAGATTACTGTATTACTAGTCCTCTTGATCTTTTCCTATCTTAAGGCTCGCGGAAATCCCAGGGTTTGTCCTCTATTTGAGCAGTCGTGTTGATCATATCCAGCATTATGGAGTAATGACAAGATACTACATGGTTCACATCCCTAAGAATTCCAACAAAATTTATTCTTTCATGATAACATTAAAAGATAAGCAGAAATACAGACCTGTCCAAAACATCTTGGAGTTCATCTAATGACACAAAAATTGCAGATGGACGAGCCAGCTCATGGGCCTTCCTGAATCGTGTGATTGGAGCAATAACCTTGTCTCTTCCAGGATCTATGCATATAAAGAAGAAAAAAATGTACAACAAATGATCATTCATTTAAATGAAGCTTCTATATAAAGTCAACAAAGTTAAACACTACAACAAAAATAGGCAAGCCTGTGAAGAGTTACTTGCGCAGCCAATTTCTCCAGAAAGACTAAGTAGGCGTACACAAGGATATCCATCAACAACCAAATACATTGATTTCTGGAGATCAGGAACTGACTCCATTGAGTTTGTTTGTCCTGAAATTCATCAAATAAAGAAAGAAAAGCATATTTAAAACAATCAATTCAAAATGTATTCAAAAAACTGATCAAAACAATGTAATAAAATGTATAGGAAAGTTAACTTTTTTTGCTTTGAATAGGAAATTTTAACATGTTGCCCTAACAACTTGAAAAAGAACAAAACCAGATGTGCAGAAATGAGAAATCTATCCTGTTCAGAAATCAGCTGTAGCTGTGCTTTCTGAGAAGACAAACACATATAGAAGCATCTAATTTAAACCCAAATCCATGCAATGTTGTTATCATCAAAATTGGAGTTAGATTGCAGAGTTGGTTTGGAAAAATATGGGCTTTTTGTCTGAACCAAACAATGAGGTATATTCAAGTGAGTATTTCCAGAAACCATCGCAGAACCTTCCCCCTGAACCACCTCTGTTTACACAAAATATCTATCCCTTCCAGTGTGGTAAACTTCTATCTTACAAGGGCAGGATATAATAAGATCAGATCAATAAAGATATCTCCAATAGCTGCAAAAGCAATTAACTGCTAACTAATAAGTAAGGATAACTCCATGTCACTAGTAACAAAAATGTGAATATAACAAAGCATCTAAACCATATGCTTCATTATAAGAAGTGAACATGCATTGTAATAGCCATAAATTGTTTCCCCAAACTTTGCAGTAGCACTCCCGTGAATGTATTTCTAGAAACTCCCCGCCCCGAGATGACTGCTAAGGAAACTTATTAAAAGGAATTTAAAAATGGAAGTTTTGGATTTCAATCTAAGACTTCACATCAACATGAAAATATCTCCAAAGAAACAACAGCTAGTCTGACGGAATCACTTGAGATTGTTCCTTCCAATCGAAAATAGATAAATAAATAAATATATATAATCAATATAGCCATCATGTATAATTTACATCCATAAAGAGTTCAATTCTCTTTTTTCGCCCTCGTGGTCTGGAATCACTCGAAAAAGTATATAAACATAGATATTACAGTGTGTAAAGCTGAAAAAAGACTAACCGGAGAAAGAGAAACGGAAGCTAAGATTGAAAAACAAGAGAAGCATAAGTGAAGTGAAATTGGAGGCCATGGTCATGATGGAATGGAATGCGTGATTTTCTAATCAAAACCCGAAACCCTAAGCCATTGCCGTTGAACCTTCCTTTCTTCTCTGTAATGGCTGCTGGCTGTTGGTGTTACGCATTATGATGGACCAGCGTCGTATTAAATACAGAGACTTTTTGAGCATCCAAATTGGCCTTTTTTTTTTTTTTTTTTTAACACCAAATTGACTTTAACTAATAAATTACTTTTTATTTATTTATTTATAAGATAAATTATGAATGCTTTTGGTGCAATGTTAAAGCACAAAAAAAGAAGTTATCGTATCATTTGAGGTGGTAGCTGGAAATAATTTAGTATATTATTTTTATATTCATTTTAGTTTCTAACTTTTTATTATCGTTTATTTTAAATAATTAATATATTTGTAATATTTTTTGTCATGTGATTAATAAGTAAAATGCAACACGCACGTAATCATGCTTTATTTTATAACTTATGTCATATTATTCTTTTTACTGATTTGACCTTACATATAAAATATTATATCCTCAAATATAAAAACTCTCGACCAAAATTAGACAATTAAAACTTTTCTTAACATACATTTTTCAATTCATTAGTATCAAACTTCAAACCTTATTTATTGAGATTGCCAATATTCTCCTACCAAATCACATGACTGATGAACCAATAAGGATTTAAATGTTTGAATTAAAACAAGGACTAAGTTACACGTTTGATGAAATATTAAAAGTTTACTTTTATTTTCCTTTTGGATATTAAATCCTTATCTTTGAGTTGCTAAATAAATCACAACCTATACATAATTTTTGACGGAATCACCAAAATCATCTCTACATTTCATTGCATCGAGGCGAGAGTTCCTAAAGACTTTTGAGTGTTTAGGGTTAACATCTTTTTACTAACCGTGACTCCAGATCTTGTCCGTGTTTACAGGGAACACAAACCACAGACCTTGCATAATTTTTTCCAGATTTGCCAAAAAATGGTCTCCATATTTCACCGTATATTAGGCAAGTTGTTGCGAAGAAATTTCCAGAAGACTCCATTCCCGAATAGCGGAGAGAAAACTTGAAGGCCTCCGCATCAAAACTTGAAAACGCTACAAAAATTCACAAACCAAGGTCCAATTCAGCTCGTTTCAACACAGATGTTACCCTCTCAAAATATTGTGGCTCCTTTTCCTTGATATCATCAAGTGTTCTCGACTCATGTTCAATTGCCTGTAAGGTAAGAAGGGGAGAAAAGTGTCCCAGTTAGCATAAAATGTTAAAGGCAGGATCGAGAGCCAAAAAATAGCTACATAATTGGTCAGGAAGCAGCTTCTACAGCCTTGCTCCCAACGCATTCCCCATTACATGCCTGTAATTAGCAAGAATGTTTTGTGTGAAATCAGGCATAGTCGAAGTGAATTGGCAGGAAAGATCCAAACGACTTTGCAACGGACACATACACACCATGCAAAAGAGCAAGCAGTAGCATTTTGTGTTATTACCTTGCAGACAGTTTTTTACAACTGCAATAAAAAAACATAATAAAAAATAGTTCGATGCTGATAGAATGCAATGGAATAAAGAAAAAAAAAGGAGAGAGATGTAGAGCTTCCCTTGGCTCTCAACAAACTCTAAATTATTATTATCATTTTTTATCTGTGAAATAATCAGTGATTACAGGTTCAAGTCATGAAAACAACTTTTTGGCAAAAAATAAGGGCAAAGTTTTGTATATTTGACTTTCTCCAGACTCCACAAATGTAAGAGCCTCACGCACAAAGATACTTTCTCTTTTAAAATAATCAGTGGTTAGGTGTTAGATGGGAAGGGGAGACTAACAGGTACTCAGACACCACAATAGAGAGAGGCTGCAAAGGCAGTGATTTAAAGCCTAAGTAATTCCACTTAATGTGAGAATTTGAGGAGACGTGGGGATTTGATCCCCTCACATCCCCCAAGCCCAAATGCTTCGTGGCCAGCCAAGCCAAGTGGTTCTCGACACTCTAAATATGAAATAATGACTGACACATTTAAATCCCCTCAGATAGATACAGCTGCCTTTCACGTGACACAATTGCAAGCTAGAACCAAGAATAAGAGCCTTGCTTTGCCACCTTTAATGTTAAGACAAAGTTAAACAATAAAACCCTATTAGCAATGCTCAATGTACTTATCCAGCAAGCTTTAAAGCTAGTTTGTCCAAGGCACTTGAAGAAAAGCAGAAGATAAGAAAAGGAAAATTGTCAACTAAAATGTAAGCAGTGCCACCAAATGCAGTATAATCTTCCCACTAAACCTTTGTATTTCCGCCGACATGACATGAAAGAAGCTGCTGCATAACTTGAGTTACAATCCCCGTATTGCAGTGAAAACCAGGTATATTCAATTCAAAATTATAGGAATATTAAACAAGAGTTAATGGGACACAAGCATCTGAAAGCACTTTGTTAATATCGCACCCAGAATTCACAATGAATACACATCATCTTAACGTGGGGATAAAAGAAAGATAATGCAACTCAGCAATTGATCTTATTACAATGAAAATAGCCTACAACTTGGCAAGGGTGAAAATAACATACAACTTGGCAAGGGTGAATATGCAAGAATACAAGAAGGATGAGCTTTTACGAATGTATGACAAATTTCCAACACAAGCATATTATGGTTTCCAATAATTACGAAAATCCCATCTATAGAAGATTTTGGCAAAGGTACCTCATTAAATTTTAGAAGAACTAAGTTTGAAGCAGATGCTGGTTTTTCCCTGTCCCACCTGAAAAGAAGATAAAAGCACAATCATCCATCTAGTACATGTCTATCATCAAGGTGGGACAAATCTGAAAAGGAAAATCTACACTATTATTTGGAAATGCATTATATACAAAGAAATTTTCTCTTATAGCCATATGGGGCACCTAATAAATTCTCCCATTGTAGCAATGGGTCCAGAAATGCATTTAAAAGGTCATCATTTGTTTGGCTGCATGTTTCATTTGTATGGTTTTTTTGCAAGACTGGTTGGAAAGTATTATATTGGCACAAGTACAACTAGAATGATTGATTGGTATGACTGAGGATGATATAGACATTATTCACACAGGATAGAAGACCTTATTATACAAACTGGATGGTGACATAAATCAGGCTTTGGAGGTTGCAAATAAGGAAAATTTTCTGTCTAGTGCAGCCATATATATTCTTTATTGTTAAGTGTTGGCAGTTTTTCCAGAAACAAAAGCTTAATTAGTATAATCTGCAAAAAAAATTTGTGACAGGTCCTCAGACAAGAAAATTTTGATTGTTGAGCAGTGAACAGAATTGAATATGAAGCAACATATACCTCACAAGCATTAACTCATTAACAGATCGCCACATTCCACGTCCAACATCTTTTATAGACTGTTCTCTAGCACTCTGTCCATGCCACAACTCTTTGGTAACATACATGACCTCCTCCACATCAACCTACAAGAAATGGAAGCTAGCGATTTCAAACACCAAAAAATTAGAAATTGGAGATAATTTAATCCTGAATACTATTATGAAATCCAACAAGCAGCAGAACATACTTTTGATATGCCAGTTATTCATTCATGCTTTTTCCCCTTTTGGTTTTTTTCTAACAAGTGCAATGAGTATGTCTAAATCAAATATTGGCAATAACAGATATGCATAAATGTAAACCAGAGCACCATACCATTTGATTGGGGGAGGGGGACAAGAAGAAAATGAACACAAAAGGACTCAGTGGTGACATCCAAACAAGAGAACCAATGAAAAAGCATTTAAATTGAATGCCCTTTTTCCATGTTTGAAGGCAAATATCCACACCTGAACTTCTGAGGCTGTGCCATACAATGACTCCTCATGCTCAACAAGGCGCTGATGAATTATCCGGTAATGATCCAAATCTAAGTTTATCACTGGCTCTGTTTGCACTTGCAATCCTGCCAGTTGTGTCACTACATAGGAGGCCATGACTTGTCCAAATATTGCAGGAATGGTACCAAGAACAGGAATTATTCGCACCCTAAAGCCAGGTACAATCTAATTTCAAAGAAAGAAGTTAGAATGTGAAAAGCAAAACCAGTATACCTTTTGCATTTTTGCAAGGTGAAAACGTTCTTAAATGTCATGCATATTATGTAAATTAGTAACCTCAAGGATTAAATTTTGAGAATGAAGTTTCATAAATTCTTTAAAGTGGTCATCAACATCCTGACCTGATAATCAAAAGGATTTTCCTCTCCATTTGGCCCCTCAAAGGGAAGCAGCTTAGCTTTAGGTTTTTCTAGAGAGAAAACCACAGGGATGCCACCATCAATACCATGCTCTTTTCTTAGCCGGTGCCGCACCTGAAAGGTAGAAAATCATAAGGAGCCATAGGTGATGGTAATGGTATGAACCCGATCAGATATACCTAAAAACACTTCCCACATTATTACTTACCAAAATAATGGAGTCCCTACTACATGGTTGATCATAACAAGACATGGATAACATGGTCGGAACAACAAAAGAAAAAGATGGCAATCTCCGATGCCATCAGAATAGAGAACTTTCAGCTTGCAAAAAACCACACAATAATCTTACTCTGAAGAGGGGCACATAATAACCATATTGGTAAATGCAAAACTATCATCATAAGCAAGGTTAAACCTATCAATCTCATGAAAATTGCAACAAAAATTAGAAGGAATGAAGGAAGAGGAGGACAAGGCCAGCAAAAGCATTACAGCTCTAGATAATGGATCATTTCTCGATTCCCTCAAGTCAGCCACACGGATTCTTGTTGGATCAGCTCTGGCACCAGCTCCAGTTGCAGATAGAACCTTTAAATCTCTATGGACACATGCTGCAAGAAGTGCCACCTATTACATATGAAAATTTATAAATTTATAAATCATGCACCAAACTTTTTTGTCTGAATGGAGGCTTAATGCTTTTAGGCTAAACACATGGTATAGCCACTTAATAGCTAGCAGAAACTTATCCAGTCATATAGAAAGCAAAGCATAAAATGAGCATATGGAACTACCTCCCAGATTGTCAAAGAAAATATGTCTGAGATATTAGCAAATACAAAATACATTATAAAGCCAGCACCAAGCCATTTTATCTTTGAAGAGTTATGATCCTGCTGTTGATCAAAACACAAAGGAAGACATACCTTTGTGTCAATATTGTCAATGCAATCCAAAACAAAGTCAGGGCAGCCTGAAAGAATTTCTTCTTCTGATGATGAATCATACAATAGTACTTTGGCTTCTATGTGGCACTCTGGAAAGATTGTAGAGAAATGTTTCTTGAGACACTCAGCTTTTGGAATACCAACATCTGCTCGTGTCGCAACAGCATGCCGATTTAGGGACGAAAGAGAAACCTTTTCATTAATAAAATAACCAACACAAATGTAACTAAATAAGACGTGATTCAGGTCATATAAAATGAAAAATAAAATAAAATCACATATTGCATTTTCCAGTTTTTGACTTCTACACATTGGGACACTATAATCAACAAATAAAGTAAAGTTAGAACTACTCAAACTGAAAAAACTGACATATAGTTGATGAATGAAAGATCATTTCAAGAATCAAAATCACAAGCAAGGGGACAATGTTAACCATAACATTATCTGTACAATGCTTCAATTGAAAAGTTGTGATGCTAGACACCTCATGGACTCCTAGATATCAAATGCAACAAACCATTTGCCTAAGACTGTTACAGTTGAGGATGCAGATTTGACAGTTGTCTGCCAACAGGAAATAGGGCATCCAACATAGCAGCACCAAATTGTCTAGATACAAGTACATGGCCTCATATTTCTGTATTCATAGATATTTATGATTAGAAAAGAACCATGAGACATTATTTAAAACACCAATAAACTGTGTTCTAACTGCAAACTTTACAAAATTGCACACAAGATTTTCTCATGTTCAAGCATTGAGAAAATGCCATGCCATTAAGCATTGGAAATGATAAAACTTTTTAGTGGGAGAAGTGAACCATGAGTTTACACAATTTTAGCTGACTACATCCATCAATGACTCTGATGTAGTGTCTAGTCTACAATTATAAAATTTTAGTTTCAGACAGTCCTCATCTATATCATTACATGGCACTCATGTCAACAAGTTAGAGCTGTCATTGCCCTTGTATTAAAGAGAAAAGCAGAACCAAAAAATTGTTGTTAACTACTGGCATGAATAAGGTATGACAGAATAACGATAATATGGTATCAAAGCATAAAAGACCAACATTAAGTAATAAAATAAAATAAAAAGTAAGGTGTGCTCGTTATGAGACAACAAGGAAGGCACAAGCTAACTGATGCAGTCTTTAGTTAAATCATTAACAACTTAGCTAATCCCACCGAATCTTTGTCAAGCTAACTGATACGGTCCTTAGTTAAATCATTTTACAACTTAGCTAATCCCACAGAATCTTTGTCATTACTAGAATCAAAGTCAGAAAATGGCTGCCAAGTGAAGCACAAGTACCATCTCTTATAAAGGATCATGCACTGAATATGGGCAGAAAATTGCTTATGAGCCCATATAATATGGCACTTTAAAAGGAGGCAAAAGGATGCACTGCAGCATGGATATTTGAATATTAACAGGCAACATGAAGCCAATTTGTTTTCTCTATAGGAGGGAGGGGATGAAAAGGGAATAAATAAATAAATAAAAGTCACGCTTTAAATATACCTGGTCAAAGTCTACAAGGAGAAGCTTGCCAACACCTGATCTCAAGAGCATTGAGGCAGCATGACTCCCAACACCTCCAAGACCAATGACAACAACATAGGATGCAGTCACCTTCTGTTGACACTCAGGACCAAAGAACTGAATGTTCCTATTAGTAACACAGAATTGATACACATTAAAAGACAAAAAAAAGATTTGAAAATTACTACCGCAAATATCTAAGAATTTCAGATACGTACCCCACTTCAAGCTGTACATACCAAACAGAATACATGTTTGCATGTATAAAACAAATAGAGCAATGTTCTAAGGGCCCTAACAATTATCATGCTAGTCAATTAGCAAAAGAAAGGACATCAGAACATTTATGTTCAACTATATTAGTTTCATAGTGAAGGACAAGCCTTTGTATAATGGTGAGGATTGTGATGGAAATGTTACTCCATTGTGACCTGTAGATCACACGTTTAAGTCGCGAACATAGCCTCCTTGTGAAAAAATAGAAAGAGTAAGGTTGTTTACATTTGAGCCTTCCTCATATCTCACACTAGAATCCTCATACACTGGGATGCCTTTTTTTTATGTTAGTTTCATTAGCATTATTCTAACAGTCAAAATAAGAAAAAGAAAACCCTACTCATCAATCAATCTTGATAGACTAAAGCCCATTCGGCCCTCCTTTTGAATCAAAGCCCATTTAGATATTCAGTTAGGTCAAGGCCCATTTTGTTTCTAATCTGCAGAAACTAGATACATCAAGTAGATAAGGATGATTTGCAAACTTTAAGGAGTTCTAGAAACATAATGTGGTAACTGTACACTTGAAAACTTGTTAGCAAACTTTTTAGATGAATTCTTCAGCCTATGCAATGTAAGAGTTATCCTGTGCTATTTCTAAAGTATGCAAAGAGGAGACATATTCAATGAGAAGTCTTATATGCAGAAGAAGGAAGGCAGGACAGAATAAGGAATAGACAGAAATGAATGATGAAAAGTCAAGAAAAGATTACTTCCATTTCAGTGCACAAAGAACCCCCAAAAACATTTGCATACCAAAACCAGTGACCAACAAAAATAGCCCGTTACTGCACCTGGTCAGTTGTTCAGACACTATTTCATCTCTTAGAATGTCCAGGGCAGGCATCCCATGATTCCCATATTTGACTGTCATGCAGCTCGCATAAGGAATCTCACATTGTCCTTGAACCACTAACATAGAATTTGGCAACTTACATTAGTAAATGCAGGAAGTTAAAATAGACATGCTTCACATTTTCACCATGAACATAACAGCACAATATTTACAGATAATATACAATTTCACAAACCAACATCATCTTCTGGTAGATAAATATTGCAACTGTTATTAGCAGTCTATACCACCCAAATCAACAGCAATCATACTAACACAATCTACATGAATAACACATTTCCTGAAATTTATGACAGTTTCTAGTATTCCTAAAACTTTTATCTTCATTTTATTCAGTGTTAGAGAATGCTGCGTGAATCACACCATGTAAGTAGTCATCATTGCATAAAAATTTACAATGTGTGTAGAAATTGTCAAACTGGAAATTTACTAATCACATGCCCAAATGTTACTTCTACTCAAAAACATCTCTTCTCCAGTCACATGCTTTTAGTCTATCATATCTTTACCATTGATGTAAGAATCCTGCAGATATACAAACAGAAACACACCATTGAAATGGCACATAGTAAAGAACAATCACAATCCTGACATGACAGCCCAGCCAATTTAATCATTGCCAAAGGAATTCCAGCATGCAAACTTTTTTCCAAAGAGAGTCAATGCGCCTAAACACATCATTGCTTGTAGGCAGAATGAACACCACACAGATAAGGTAACAACCCACCAGACAACTTTAAAAACACAGTTGGCTTTTAAAGCAGTGGAAGTAACTTATATGCAATCCTTCCTCTCAGCTAAAAAATTTATCCTGATAACTATCATGACATTCTTTCTTGTCCTTTGCCAGCTGCCCTTCCAAATAAAAATTTAGACATTAACGCATAATCCCTTCCCTACACCATATTGCCTTCACCAGTGCACTACCTCAAACAAATTCATACTTTTGATACTTTATTATATCATCATTCTGTCTAGTAGTATACATACCATTCAGTTCAGTAGACCTTTTGCTGGATTGGCTTGCAATCCTTCTGTGAAATAAACAATCAATAACCATAGTGAGCCATAAATTTACCAAAGAAAGAAAGAAAAAAAAAACTGAGAAAAAGAGACGAGGAAAATGTACAGAAGTTGGAAAATTGAGCTTTTAATTACAAATAATCAGAGCAAACATGAAGCTCCTTAAATTTGAAATGATATCAGGTTCAAATTCAACTGGAACATTCAAAATATTGCTGAGAAAACTCCGAGAAAACACAAGAAATCGTGAATAAATACAGTAAGCAAGCGGGTGAGTCCCAAACAGAAATGATGCTTATTAAACTGAAACGTCAAAGAGAAAGACAAACTGAGAAGACAGTGAAACATGTTTGGTTGCCTAGAACCGCCAATAAAATACAAGAAAATATATAAATTCAAATGGAAACAAACCTTATAACAGTGAATATTCAAACAAAGAAGACAGTTCTCAGCAGGTGGGGAAAAGTAAAAAGGGACAAGAGGGTAAACGAGACATGTTTGGCTTTCTAGAAACACCTAGAACATGTTCGCGAAAAAGAAAATAGGCAAAAAAAAAAAAAAAACAACAACAACAAAAAAGGAGGTTAAGGATGGCGAGCTGACTTGCCTCGGAAGAAGCTTGAGGAGGACGAATGTAGAAATGGAGCCAAGGACAACTCCGGCTCCCACCATGACCGCGCATTTCAGTCTCTCCTCCATGTTACTTCTTCTTTTCTTTTGCGTTTTCGCTTCTCCGCTTTCTCTATTCCCAAACAGAGCCCACGAGGCGAGGATTTTCTTGTTTTTTTTTTCTCTCTCTCTGTTTGTTTTCTCAATTGTAAAACCCGATTGCTGAGGATTTTGTTGACTTTAACAGCCTATAGCGAACGGCAGCGCCGCGGCAGTCCGAACTTCGAACAGGTGTTTCGCTTTTGTGACGTTTGCCCGGAAGTTGGGGTCAATCTGGGTCAGTTCGGATATTTTCAGATCAAAGTATTTTTTGGGCCGGGTCATATTGTTTGGGTGGGGTCGGGTTAGGATTAACCTTTAACCCACTATATATATATATATATATATTTACGTTTTATTTTGTTGTCTAATTTTTGTTTACTTTATTATATATTGGAGTAGTAGATACTTATAATTATAAATGAATAAAATTTATAAAATATTATAATATAAAAATAAAAATTATATAATTATATAAAATAAAAATAACATTATATATTTATATATATAATAAATCAAAATTTATATAAAATAAATGTAATATATTTTTGATAATAAAAATAGAGCAATATGCATATCATATAGTATCTATTTTTATATAAAAATAAAGATAATATATAATTGTATAATAAAAAAATAAAAATATATGCATACATGCATATATATATTCTCTCCTTAATTTAAAAAGTTATTTTTGCCATGTCAATCTTCTTATAAATTAATTTTTTAATTATTTTAAAAAAAATAAACATTTACTTATAACAAATAAAATTATTCTTAATAATTTTTTAAATATTTTAATTTCATTTAACTACTACTCTTTTTAAGTGTAATCCAAATATCACGTCTTGCTAGCTAATAACGATTAATAAAACCACCTCATAAAACCCTTTCTTTGCTCTGCAAACTCTCTTTGTATAATTCAAGGTAATTTTAAATTTCATCTTATGAAAATCGTTAGTCATATTTCTTTAATAGAATTTTTTTTTTAATGCATTTTAAATTAATTTTGAAACGCTGTCTTGCGATGTAACATTCGACACAGATGCTGTAGAAAAACAAGGGTGGGCTTTTGGATTCTATTGAAATTGAACTTGGCGCAGTGGAATTCATTGATTTTTGATCGGCCTAGAGATAGAGAAGGTGGGCAGCGATTGGTAGGTAAGAAAACCAAGTATTTTCGTTTCTTTTTTCTTCAAAATTTGCTTATCCAATTGAAAAAAGGGACTTAGAATTTGGAATAACCATATGGGTTCTGTCAGCTGTGTCAAACGGTTCCAATTGAGCTTGAATGGCATATTCGGTGAGTAGCCAATGAACATTAGTCTCTCTTCAATTATCACTTGCATTTTGGACATAAACGTTATTTTTGTTGAATCAACAAAAATCCTTCATGCTGTAAAACCTGAATGACACCCTCTTGATCATTGTCCACAGCATAAACCAGTCGTCCAACCCAAAAATAAAAAATAAAAAAAAAATCTCTTGTTGAATCAACTCCCTGTTTGCAGAACAGTAAGTATAAAGAACTTCATCTTTTTTCAGCCACGATAGCGAAAATTATTCTCTTCTATCGTTGCAGTACCTCCAGCAACAAAGATCTTAAAATATATGGATCATATATGCAACATCAGCAGAGCACCTAAACAAAATTGCATCTCCTTTACTCAGCTTCTTACTTTACATAAAAACAAAATTAAAATAACAAAAGGTACCTCGAAAGCTATTTGTCCTCAACAGAAATAGGTTCGTTTCAAGTTATTTGTGAAAAATAAATAATTGAAACATAAATCAATAAAATGGAGAAACAAATAGACCTACAAGGACCCTGAAAATAGAAATCAAAATAGTAAAGATGTAGTAGCTTTAGCGGCATTCTCAAATTTCTCAACACCCTCTAAAGCTTGTCGAGGGTCAATAGTTTAAGTGTCATCCTGGAGCCAATTGTGAGCACAAACAAGTGTCTCCACTGTTTGTGGAGCAAGTGAACTTCTAAATGGATCAAGAATACAACCAACGGTGCTAAAAGCAGATTATGAAGCAACTGTTGAAATGAGAATCGCTGAAATACCTTTTGCCATGCCAGAGATGACTGGATACTTCACACACTCGCCCTTCCGCCAATTTAATAAGCCAAACTTTTCATCTCTAGACTAAATTGGGTCAGCCATACAGCGAAAAGCCTCTGATTTGCATTCCAAGGTATCCTTGGATTGCTTATACTTGCTAAACTTAGACACCATCCATTGATCATTGTCCTCATCCTCCTCCTTATCATTACCAACACTAGCAGATTTATGACATTTAGATGCTTCCTCACCCATATTAGAGCTCACTATCACCTTATTGTAGTGTTCAAACAATTTTTAAAAAGTCGCTTGAAAAATTCAGCTTCATAAATTTGTTAAAAGCAAAACATCACATAACAAAGCTTCAACCGAGGATCCAAAACAATCACCACATACACAATAACACATTTATATAACTGAAATTATTCCAATACTTTTCCTTCACTTTCTCGGTGTCTTTTTCAATCTTTCATCTTGAATGCTTATCATTTTTATCAACTTAAAATGACTTCCTCAAATCTCATTAAAAAAGGTGTTTGAAGTTACAAATAAAGAACCAAAAAATTGAAAGATAACATTATAGAAAATTTTCAAGAAACTCACAAGACACTTATCAGTGGACCAATCATTTGCTTTGGGTGGTCCCCTTATCAATAAGGTAGGCATAAGAAACTAGTAATGTAATTTTCTCATATTTAACTTTATTCATTTGTGAGATTAAGTGAGATGTGATTGATTCAAATTTTTTGTTACTCTCGTATTGTTGCTTAACTTTTGTTACTTAGCTTTTCTTATTTGAGAAATCCAATAATAAGACTAAGAAATAAATACACTTATTTCTTATTGGAGAAAAAGATCTACTCTAATGTCATTATATGGTTATTCATTCAAATTTTTTTTCTTCTTTTTTTTTTTCCTTCTACTTATTTTAAAATTTATACTTAACTTTAGTTGTAGTTTCTTGTCTTGTATACTTAAAAAATTGAATTATATACTTATTGAAAACTTAATATTCATCTTATATCTTTTTAAAACTTTTGAACCTAGAACCTCCCTAAGGACTCTTGGGTCAGTGTATTGCTCAAATATGGTTAATGCTTTGTAATATTTATTTTTTTTATTGTGCTTACAATAAAATATCTTTTTTTTCTACAATATCAATTTAAGTGCTCTTAGTCTTCTTAGGGCTCATTTGGCATGAATTCACATTTTTTATTTAAGTGCTATGTGATTTTGCTTTTTCTTTAAAACTCAAAGAAATTTTATAAAAACATAGGCAAACCAAAAAAGAAACTTTCATATTCTAATTTCTCATTTTCAAATCCCTACCTAATCTCAAATCTATACTCATCTTTTCATCTTACATTTGAATCTCTCATCAATCTTTATTATTTCTCTCTTTACCTTGCTTCTCTCACTAGCTTTCATGTCACCTCTATCTCTCTTACATTTGTGTTTTCAAATGGTAAGTAATCAATCTCTTCCTATCTATTTCATATATATATTATTTTATTTTTTATTTCCTTTGTTTTATATTTGTGATATCAAAATTAATAGTCAATAAATTTGTTAACTTCGTGATTTTAGATTTTTAATTTGTACAAATGGGATAATAGATTTTGGGGAAGGGATCTTTGCATTATTAAGTTTCTTAAACATATTTAGAATTTGATTTGAATGATCTATGTGATAGATCAATGCAAAGTAGTTTAATACTATTACATAAAATTGTGAAATCAATAGGATATGTTTTCAAATTTTCTATCTTACTCATTAAAGTTAATTTGTTCTATGATGACTAATTAATCTTTTGCATTATTTACTTTTAAGCCTCTTTTTTCAATTAGCATGCTAAGAGCAATCGATATATAGAGTTGTATAGTAAAAGCATTCTAACTTGTTTTCATAAGCCCTTGAAGCAGTACACTGCATTTTTTTTTTGTAGCATTTTTTACATAACTTTATATAATAGGGTTCAATCCGACTTAAACATGTTTCAAAGCTTATATTAGGTAATGATCATTTAAACTCACTCTTATAGATCATAAGTTTTATTGCCAGTCTAAAGGCTTTAATATTATAAGATCAAAGTTAATTCTTTAAAGGTTTTTTTTTTTTTTGTTATCTTACCTTATAATATTGACTAGTCAAATGATAAATAAGACAAGAAAATTAAAAAGACACGAAAATTTTGGTTCAATCAACCAAATATGTGGTTTTAGTCAACCAGATACTAAAGAAGTCATAAAAATAAAGAATTTGGGCCAACCATCCAGACTAATGCCTATAGTTAATTAAGCATGGAGAAAGTCATGAGAACAAAAATTATAAAAATTTCAAACCAACCAAATGATATGTCAAAGTTAAAGTTTTATATTTTGAAAATTTATTTTTTTATATAAAAAAATTAATTTCAAACAACTAATTTTTTATATTTGTCTATAAAAAGGCTATAAAACACTTTTGTCAACTGTCAGTGGAGAAACGAAAAAATAGTTTTGAAAAATTATGTTGTGCTTAGAATAAAAAATTAAAGAAAATAAAAGAGAGAGGTATTAAGAGCAAAAACTTTAACAAAGAAAAATTGATATTGTGAAAAAATAAAAGTAGTATAAACAAAAATATTATAGTGTGAGCTTTTAGGTTATAAAGAACCATATGTTATTGCAAAAATTTTATAAAAGTTTTGTTATGGTTGAGGTTAATGCAACTTAGTATAAAGAGTTGCTTTTACTATGAAAAAGAAGAAAGAGTTACTGAAATTGGACTTTCAATAGATGAATCTTAAGAAGAAGTACTATAAATTACTTTGCACCCTTTTTAAGTTTTATTCATTTACATTTCTTGCTTCCTTATGATTGTTAGTTATCTTAATAATTCCTTTTTAGAGTTAAGATTGAAAGTGAATTGAGCCATTAAACTAAATAAATTTAATTTACCTCCTTTCTTGAGTTGTCCTCAAAACCTATATATTCAAAATGAATAGACCAAAAGATTTAAAGGCTTATGCTCAACTATAATTGAAAAAAAATAAAATCAATAGACTTTAAGCTCATTGTAAAAGTTCAACAAAAATCATCTAATAAATAAGAGTTAGTTATTCCTTTTTTAATATTACAACTTATGCTTTTAATGAACAATAGGAAAAGGTTACTTAAGTAAATGTTAGATACAAAATATTATCTTTCATATTGTTATATCTTAAGATATAATATCATTTATAATTAATCAAGATTTATTATTTTATTTGTAGGTGATAAAAAATTCAAGATAATATAAAAAAATTACTAAAATTATTAAAAGTTATGCATAATTTTAAGGGATATAACAATAACAGGACAACATATTTATACTTTAACTCAAAGTTCATTTATTAATGAAAAGAAAGAAAACAATGATAAAAAATGAAGAGTTTAAAGTGGTTGCTACTAATGCTAATGATAAGAAAAAGGATAAAATGGCTAATATAGAGATTAGTTTAACAACAACTCGGATAAAGGACTTGACTTGATTTAGGGTACTTTAACTAACAGTATGCCTAGATTGGAAAAAATTTAAAGAAAAAGTTTGAATTGTTCAAAAAATATGAATTTAGCTTTATAAGATTTTATTGGTTATAGTTGAAATTCCTCTGAGACTTACACACGACAAAATGTATTCTCTCTAAGCTTGCATAAAGACACTTAAATAGTTAGAATGAATAGGTAGAATAAGATTTTACAAGGTAAATAAATTGTTCAAAGAGAAGGAGTTTAGAGTTATATTCCTAAAAATTTTAGATGCAAGGAAAAGAAAAAGAAGGATTCTCAATGTTACAAACTAAAATATGTTTAAGTGCTTAAAATTATAGAATTTATTAGTATGTGTGTTTAGATTTTATCTTTATAGTTTCGTTCAATATGCTTTATCTTTGAACTTAATAATTCTTAAGTTTGAATGTTGTTGTTAAACACCTTTATGTAGCTAATTTATATATTATTGTTTAATGTAATTATGATATTTTCATATAATTAATAATGATAGATTAATATGTATATTTTTGTATAATAATAAGATCAAATGAATCTATTGAAATGAATTTACTATTAGATTTGGAGGATATAAAAAGAATTAAGTTATACCTTGGGTCATGCTGACTCACAATTTCGAGACAAACCGTACCAATAAAGAATTTCGAAATTATATGGTCACGAGTGGGTTATTGAAATCTTGAATGACTATCTAAATATTTGTGTTGATTTGTCGGGAAGAACAAAAAAAAAAAAATTTATTAACCTATCTGAATAATTAAAGATGCAAAATTTATTATATGATTTTAAGTTTATAACAGTGTAAGCACATTTAACATTATTTTTCTATATTGTCGATTATAATGAGTGATAATATATTGGTAATTAGATGCATTGAATTCATTTCCAAACACTTGAAACAGGTTCTAAAAGTACTTTATTCACGCCAATATTGTAATTTTTTTTTTTTATCAAATCTTGACGAGATTTTAGAACAATTTGAAATATTATCTTTGTTTTTTAAGATAACAACTTTGACTTTTTTTTTTTTACTTTGTAATTATTACTTTGAATAATAAATTTATTTATTTTTATCAATTAGTAATATACTGTTAATTTTTAATTAAATTGTTAGTAACATTGTGTTAAAACAATAGACCGTACTCACATTTCCACTCATATTTCAGTTGCCGATCAAATTCCATTCTGTGAACAAAAAACTATGGCCACTCAAAATATAGTGTGAGTATTTTAATTCGATATGGGATTTACAGGTTGAGAAAGGAAAACAAATCATATGGAAACTATATCTTAACCGTAATATTATTTTTTCATGTCCCCACATATTATTTGATTGGTTCTGAATATAATATTATGCTTGCCTGCCTTAATCTTTGTCATGGGAGCGTTATCACTTAAATGACCATGGATATATACGAAAACCCCAGGGACAAGAGAACGCAAAATGAAAATTGACCGCAAACATCATGGCCTCACGCACCCCGCATCGTCCTAAATTCACCTTGTGTGTGCGCTTGGGCTCGGATCAATCTTTCCCTGTTGAATGAAATGCGAGCCCATGACCCCAGCTTGTGGCTTCCCCCCACGAATTGATCTTCGCTGCCGCAGCTAGGGGCCGATTCCGTAAGCAATCCACTGCAGGACTCTAGAGTTGAGGCAAGTTGATTATTGTTCCCACGGGGCGACAAACTCTCAAACTCTCTTCCTTCGCTCCAAGATGATCCTGTGGTCCGACCCCCACGAGTGCGTACCCCTCAAACTAACCCAACCCCAAACCACAGACGCCAATTCTGACCACGATCAGCCCCCTTCCTCTGGCCCCATCCCAACGATTTGAACCCAAATTTGCGGCCAGTCTCTGCCCTGCCTAGGTTGAGGCTTCTGGTCTCCATGACGGGTTTCTAATTGGAGGATCGTCACCTGGGTCACACATCAAACGTGCCTCAAACACGTCTTGAACATCAATTTCATAAATTTTAATCATCATTCAAGATTTGTAGGACATAAATAAATCACATGTGTTACGAATATATTAATACATACATAAACATAGAGATGAATATATTAATTACATTCATAGATATACATTTGTATATTTCCACTTAATCTTAACTGTTATTAACTACTTACCTTTAATTTGTAGGGCATATATAGCATACAGGGCAGAAGCTTCCAAAGTATTAACAATCAAAAGACAGTACATATACCACTACCTCTAGTCTTGGTCAATAAGAAACAATAAGCTTCCCAAAATACTCGTTCTGAAAAACTTAAGCACAAAGTAGAAACGATAGCTCTTGTTAAACAAGCTCGCTGTCAGTTTTGACTGCCTCCGTGACTCGATTAGGCACCGCGGATGTGTTGAAGTTGCCGGAAAAATTGTTGGGCTGCGGTATTACCATCGGATGCTGCGTTGTTTTCTTGATCCTCTAACAAGTCGGCTGTAATTGCGATTGGATTACTCGGGGTCGCTTCAGAGGAACCACTGAAAAGGCGACTTAGGATATCCACCACAGAAGCAAAAAGAGAAAGACATGAACATGTAACTACGGCTAATTGTCTGAAATTCATAGCCAGTGGTTGATGTTCAGAGTTTAAATGATGTAATTATTATTGAAGACAACACTTTTTGGAATGGCTTAAGGAAGGGTGGTTCTACTTATAAATCATGGAACTGAGCTATGAGCATCAGTCCTACACATTGCGTAGTTACTAAGCCCAAGGAAATTTCAATCATTAAAGCAGCAGGCCGACGCAAAATGACTCATGGTGCTTTTCTTTTCATTTTTTTCCTTTTCGTTTTTCGTTTTTCTCCGTCCGTGCCTGCTTTTCTTGACCTGCATTCCTTGCAGCATCAATTCTCCATTGATGGAAATCGGTGGCCCCCGCTCTTTTTTTTTTTTTGTTTTTTTTTCTATTTTTTAAGTAGAAATTTTAGTAGACTGCTTTCCTTGGCCGGCATTCCATGCAGCATCAATTCTCCACCGTTGGTAATTGGTGACGCCACAATTAATAAAAGGGAAAGCCTTTTCCATAGATAGAAATATTGAAGCATCACTCATCTGGGATCAAAATAGTACAAATTTTAAGTTTAAATCTTTATCAAAACATTCTATAAAATTAACTTATGCTCACGAAATTTACTTCTTTCAATAGATGCAATATTCCCTTACAAGGTTGGAGTTGCAACCTTGATTTTAAATTTTTTTAAAAAAGAAAGAAAAAAATGAAGTAGTAGATATTTGTATCAACATTTTTCCACGTTAGATTGCACGAGCTTTTGTGCACCCTTCTTATCAGAGTAACCATAGTCATCGATGGTTATGACCGATGGGGTCCTAAACATTTTTATTTTTATTTTTAATATCTTGAGATAAATTTAACTATATTCTTTGATCTTGCCATGGTTTTCACTCTTGCCCTTTTTTGGATAAAAAATATAAAGGAAAAGAAAATGGAAGCAATGAAAACTGTTTAACAAATAAAATTTTGATTCTTTCTATAATTGGGAGAAGGTGATGTGAAAAATAAAAAATAAAAAATAAAAATTTTGTCTATAAATGAGTGAACAGTAAGAGGAAGAAAAATTAATATGTATTATACTACTAATTTTATCCTTCAAATTAAATAAATTATTTTTTTTAAAAAAAAAGTGGGACTAAACAAAATGTTTTGCCTTGTCCGGCCTTCTGTGATGCCTCCTACAAATTAACCGGCCCCTTTGTTGATAGATTGAAGTGATGAAAACAAACAAATTTATACAACACTTTTTAGATTACAGGAGACATTTTAATAAAAATATAAAATATTTTAGAGATTATATATGATATTTTGATAAAATTATATAATGGCTTAAAGATTAAATTCTATAGTTTAGTCAAACTATTCCGTACCTTAATAAATCATATACAACACTTTGATAAAATTAATAAAATTTTAAAAATAAATATGGTAATTTAATAAAATTATACAATGTCCAAAAAAATTATATACAATACTTTAATAAATTGTATGACATTTCAAAAATTAAATATTATACTTTGATAAAATTATATTACATATTGAAAATTATATATGACATTTTTTTATTTACGTCTTATCCACAACTTGAATTTCTCTCCATGATTTTTACCATTAGCATCACAATTGTTCCCCACATTATGCCCTCTCTATACAATTAGGTTAATGTAAATATTTAACTTAATTCAATGAAATGTTTTTACTCTTGAATTACTATAAATAAATAAATAACTTTCTAAATTTATTTTTTTAAAATATATTATTATTAGCTTAGTGATTACTATTGTATTTAGACACACTACGTTTGGCTAAACAAAGAATTGTCTTCTCCCAAATCTTTAATAATACAACAGAGATCTTTTTTAACTTGACTTTGTAAACTAATATATTTATCAAATTAGTCTAATAACATGAATCAATGGTGATGTGTATAAAAAAAGAAAAGATAATTCACTTTTGTAGGTTTCATGTAACTTAATTAGATTTATTGAATTTAAGATAATCATTGAACTTAAATCAAAAATTATTTACAAATTAATTTTAATTAATTAATTAAAAAATAAAATCAAATTAACTTGAAAGTAAGAAGAAACCTTAAAAAATATTTAAAAGAATAAACTTAGCAATAAACTCTCCTTTTTTTCAACCTCAAGAACTCTAGATTAAAATTACAAAACATACGAGTAAAAGGAAAAACACAAAACATCAAAATTGCATGCCAAAAAATGAAATAGAGAGAACTTAGGTTGGAGAAAATACTTAATTTTAAATAACTCTAAATTATATTTATCATAATTTAAATCATAAATGGGCTGTGAAATAATATAAAAACTAATAACAAATACTTACAACGCGTTGAAAACACATAAGCATACCTCTATTTCTTTGATTATTAAAGAGAACAATTTTCTATTTTGATTTTTTAATTGTGTGAATTAGCCTATATTTTTTGTGAACTTTAGGAATATTATTTTTTAGTGATTTCAAAAGGTTGTGATTCTCTCACTCATTCAGTCTCTCTCTCTCTCTCTCTCTCTTTTTTTATCTCTTTTATCATTTTATTGTTCTCTGTAAAACTTTATAGCAGTTTGTGCATATGAATTGAACTTTATCTTATTTATTTATTTTACTATTTCTTGTCTTTTTGGCACAGCAAACACAATGTTAATATGATTTTATTTTTTTAATAAAAAATTAAAGTTAATTGTAAATGTTTTTACTCCTAAAAAAATTAAATAATTGTGAATTTGAACTTAGCAATTATCTTTAACTTAATAAATCTAAATAGGTGACATAACACCCACATAATTCTTTTATTTTTTTTGTTGTCCACATCATCGTTTGATTCACATTATAAGACTAAGCCAACATATTTAACTGAGTCCGTCAATCCTAATTGACGATGTGATATCTTTGTTACAAAAATAGTTTATGAGTTATAAATTATTATATTTTAAAGATATTTATAGATTTATTATAAAAGAAATTAATTTTATGTTTCATATTAATCATATTTTTTAAGAGTTGAATTTAATATTAAAATTCAGAGCCTAGTTATGCATTTATAAAATAACATTTAGATTAAAGTTTGTAAAAGAAAGGTCTTGAGTAAGATGTGAAAGGCCTAACCCAAGCCGCCTTGCGCTAATTCACCTTCAAGCACACATTTTGAACTTTATTAAATAACTATTGGGGAAAATAACCCTTTTTGTTTTACCATTGGTCTAATCAATTTCGGCCGTTAAAATTAGTTATTTTGACATTTACACCACCAACTGTTGCAGCAATTATAATTAATTTTAATATTTTATTTTATGAGATATTAAAATAGAGATAATGTAAATATGACTATTCTTCTTTTTCCTAGTGAAAGATAATTGTATTCTCTCTTACTCTTTGTGATACTTGCTGAAATTTGTTGGATTAATTAAAAGTTTGTATTTTTCATATTACTTCACTCATAATTGCACACTAATAAAATGATATGTTATATAGCCACTGCAACTCATTATATTAAGATAATTTTTTTCCTGCAAACAAAATATATCCTTAAAGGCATTGCCACACATAGGGGTGGATCCATATTTTAAGTTGTGGGGGAAAGTGCATCCACTAAAAATGAAAATTGTGTGTAGTTTAAATTTATTTTATATTGTTGCTTTCACTCTCTCTCTTTTTTTTTCCCAGTCAATTCTTATTTTATTTTCACATCTTTATTTCTGTATTTGTGTATGCGAAGTTTGGATCTTTGATATTATTTCTGTTTAGTTTATATTCTTTGCATCCTTTCCATGTTTCGAACATCTAACCCTATAATTTTTAAGAAAAATATTGGGAAACTATTCCATAGGTGAAAGTTGTGGGGCTCTGGCGAAGATGCAGAAAACAACGGAGAAACTGTTCAAATGGTCCAAAATGAAGTCCCTTGGGTCTTACATACAGTGGCGATATACTTTGTGCAACAAAAAGGTATTGCCTCCCACAAAGGGCTATGGTCTACTCGAATGACTTTTGTTTCAAAGGGCCGAAGTAGTGTTGATTTTGGCACTAAAAAGACCTTTTAGGCTTTTACTGCATGAGATTATGGCGCCCCCCCCCCCCCCGGCACTTCTTTTTGTGTCTGACCCAACGTGGCCTTCTAATTCAGAAATGAATTTAACCCCGTTTTAAAACAAATGCTCCCCTTCTGGAAAACTGGAAATACACCTACCATTCCTGACTGGCAGAGAAAAAAAGAAAAGATGTGTTTACATTTCTGTTTGGATTTTTGAGGCACAACTGCAAAGTAATTTCTGCCAGAGATGCGAAAAGGGTGGATGTGATTCAGGTTTGGACAGTTTTAGGTCTTAAAATTTCATATTCGTCCAATTTAAGATATGTCGAGTTTTGGATTCATCGAGTCTAAGGTCATTCAAAGTTTCAAATTTAATGGGTCTTGGATTAATTAAATTTTGAGTTGATTCGGTTATGGGTTATCAACTTTTTATTCAATGTAGATTGAATTGATTTAGTTACGAGTAGGTTAGGCCAGGACTTTTGCCACCTCTGGGGTTATGGAATAACGTAGGTCTAAAGACAAAATCCTCAGAAATTTCTTGTCTTTTTTTTTTTTTTAAATTTATTTTCACGAGTACACCATCAAAACTAGAAAGATGGAAAACGGCAATTGCTTCAGAGACTCATTGACAGCTCTTATGCGCTAAAATACATACTATGATCCCGAAGTGGGGATCAGAAAAGAAAGTAGATTTGAGTTTTAAAGCTTTGAGAGTGGCACACAATTTTTGTTAGAGAAAGAGGGAATCTTGGAGCAAAGATACTTAAGCAGTTCTGATGGACAAGTTTCAATGAGAGGGGCCTGCTGCAAAATTTTCTGAGTCGATTGATAAAGTTTCTCCCAAATAATTCATGTTTGAGGTACCAGTAACTTTGCATCTTCTGCATCAGCTACCTGGCAGAAACTGCCAGGCCGCAGCAATTCTGCTTCGTTGTCCTCAATCACTATTGGTAGAAATAGGTGCCCTTTATCCAAAATTGCACCGCTTTTAAATTCTATTGGCCTTTCTGGCGAGCAAAGCTTCGATGCATTGAAGAATGAGCTTTGATTGGCAGGGCCACAAATGAAGACCCCTTCAGAGGCAAAGACGCCAGAATATGATACCGCTCTTGAGTAAATACCCAGCGTATGCCCTTTCTCTCTTATGTGCATTTTGGAGGCCACCAAGAGCTTCTTGTATGCTGAAGAATTCGCACTAATGTTCTCAGGGACATTCATTAATTAAGAATTTAATTTTTTTTTTTAATTTTTAAGATCTCAAAATCTAATTCAAATTATGAAATTTCATGAAAACAAAGAAAGCTGTTGTTATTATGCAGTTCACAAGCAAACGGTATATAATTGAGTTGCCATGGCCTTTGTGAGATGGGAAGAGTTAGGGAGGCCGTCATTGGAGGGACCTGCTGACGTTATCTTGAGTTGATCAATTTTGTGCAAGTTAAGAGAATTCATTGACATCTTTCAGTCCTGTTCTAAGTTTGATGCCAAAAGATTATTCAGTTACTAATTAAAAGAAATTAAAAGTCGCACTATATTTTTTAACGCCCTGTATTAACATATGGGAAAATTTTTTTGGACGCCATGGACTCATTTGGGAAAAATGAAATTTCATACTATATGTAAAATATTTAATATTATATAGATAATATTTTATACAGTATAAATGAAATTTTATAATAATATAGTAGATATTAATATGTACTTTCTTTATATTATATAAAATGTTATCAATTGAATATAGAATATTTTATATGTAATATAAAATTTTATTATGTTTAAATGCTCTATGGGATTTGTTTGACAGTATAATCAAACTCTTAATTTATTTCCTTTACAATGAAATTCAAAGATTGGAATATTTGGGATTATAGGGCATTGAGTAAGGTGAACTATCCTCAAAATTCTCAAAAGAAAAGTCATGTGCATGGCCTTCACTTCACCCCTTGGTTTGAGTCCTATGCCCTGACCATGTGCCAACTCAGATTCCTCTTTACTTGCGCAAGAGGAAAAACAGTTGGTTTGTGCTGGAGAGTGAGAAAGAACACATGCAACGCTTAAAAAAAAAAAAAAAAGACTAAAAAAGACAGAAACCAGACAAAAGCAGTGCCTTTCTTCATAGCCTGATGGGCCAAAGGAATTAAAAGAACAAAAAAAAAAAAAAAAAGAGTAGAACAATATCATCATCCAGCCTTTCTAAGTCTGTTGTGACATCCTTTTGATTCCTTTTCCTTTTTTGGCCTTTCATGTGGCGTCTAGTGGCATCATATTCTTTGATATAGTTCAACTATATCTTCAATTTAATCAAAGAGAGTTGAGGCCATGATTAAGAACTTTACAGGAAATTATTGTCTTGTATCTTGACATCCAGATTAGAAACTTAATTTAGAGAGTGGGATTGTAGGTTTAAGCAGCTATTATATTTCTTTTGAATTTAAATCAATGTCTATAATTAAGAAAAGTTTGAGTTAAATATTTTCTAAAGATTTTCAAAAATGCAATTGAGTTCTTCTTTTCCTATTAATCCCCCCAGTATGAATCTTTTAGTGCCAAGATACATGTCCATGGCAAAACATATGTACATTAAAACAGGTAATGCCTAGCTGACCTGCAGGTAGCAATCATCATCAACAACCTAATTAGACTCCATTTATCCCCAAAAAAAATTAAAATAAAAAAAATTCAAAGCTTCAACTTCTGTAGGGCCCGCCTCCATGTGCGTTGGTCTCAATTACAGCTTCTTCCCCTGCACCAACTTTCCGTCCTTCTCCTACTTACACCACCACTCTCTCTCATCCATGCCAATCTCTCTCTCTCTTCATATCTAGCTTTAAGCTTCATGGTGTTTGGTCTCAGTTTTTGTGTATAGCAAACTTGGCTGCCACCAAAAAGAAAAATATCCAGTAGCCATCAGCTGCTCTGTACCCTTTTGATCTCTATTCTCTCTAATTCTTTCAACCAGAGATGAAGAAAAGAACCAATCTCAACCACTGCAATCTTTTTTTCATATTCCTTGTTGGGTGGTTTTTTTCAGTCTTTCTCCATGCAAACTCTCGAGTAGTAAACCCAAGTCCAGATTCTGCAGTTATGCTAGCTCTCAAGGAGAGCCTCAATGCACCGGATTCTCTCGGATGGACCGACCCGGATCCATGCAACTGGAAACACGTCGGCTGTTCCAAGGAAAAGCGGGTCATCAGAATCCAAATTGGTCACCAGAACCTCCAAGGTACGCTTCCAACGGATCTCCAAAACCTCACCCAACTAGAGCGGTTGGAGCTCCAGGGGAACAGCATTTCGGGTCCTCTGCCCAGGTTAAACGGTTTAAGCTCGCTGCAAGTGTTAATGCTAAGTAACAATCAGTTTACTTCCATTCCCCGTGGTTTTTTCACTGGCATGTCGTCTCTTCAATCTGTGGAGATAGATAACAATCCGTTTTCCACCTGGCTTATCCCGGAAAGCATAAAAAATGCTTCTGCTTTGCAGAACTTCTCTGCAAATTCTGCCAACATATCTGGTTCAATACCGGACTTTTTCGGGCCGGATGCTTTTCCAGGTCTAACCATTCTGCGTTTGGCCTTCAACCAGCTTGAAGGTTTGTTGCCAGCCAGCTTTTCCGGGTGGCAAATCCAGTCTTTGTGGCTTAATGGGCAAATGAGTAGGGGTAAACTTAGTGGTGTTATCGATGTCATACAGAATATGACCCTGTTGAAGGAGGTCTGGTTGCATTCTAATGGATTTTCAGGTCCTTTACCTGATTTTCTGGGTTTGAAAGACTTGCAGAGCTTGAGTTTAAGGGATAATTCATTTACTGGTCTCGTGCCTCCGTCGCTGGTGAAACTCAAGTCGTTGAAGGTGGTGAATTTGACTAATAATTTTCTTCAAGGGCCAATTCCTGAGTTCAAGAGCTCAGTCTCTGTGGATATGTTGGCTAATTCGAATAGTTTCTGTTTGCCTATTCCTGGAGAATGCGATTCCAGGGTCAAAACGTTGCTTTTGATAGTGAAATTGATGGATTATCCTCGAAGGTTTGCAGAGAACTGGAAAGGAAATGATCCGTGTGCAGATTGGATGGGAATAACTTGTAGCAGTGGTAACATTACTGTTGTTAACTTTCAAAAGTTGGGTCTTACGGGAACAATTTCCCCTCATTTTGCTTCACTTATGTCATTGGAAAGATTGGTTCTCGCTGATAATAATCTCACAGGTTCTATCCCACAGGAGCTTGCAACTCTTCCGTTACTTAAGGAACTTGATGTATCAAACAATATGATTTACGGAAAAGTACCATCTTTTAAAACCAATGTGATTTTGAACACTAACGGAAACCAAAATATAGGAAAAGAAAACAACAGTACTGCATCTTCAGGTTCACAATCTGGGAGTCTGTCAACAAGTACAGGTTCTGGAATTAGTGGCAGCTCTCGGAGCAGTGGCAAGAAATCTTCTGCTCGGATTGGTGTAGTAGTTTTTGCCGTCATTGGGGGTGTTTTTATTGTATTTCTGATTGGCTTGTTGGTTTTATGTCTGTATAAGAAGAAACAAAAGCGGTTCGACAGAGTACAGAGCCCAAATGCAATGGTGGTCCAGCCTCACCATTCTGGATCTGATAATGAAAGTGTTAAGATCACAGTTGTTGGCTCAAGTGTCAGCGTTGGTGCAGCTAGTGAGACTCATACCATTTCTACCAGTGAGCACCGTGACATTCAAATGGTTGAGGCAGGGAATATGGTCATTTCTATTCAAGTACTGAAGAATGTTACTAACAACTTCAGTGAGGACAATATATTGGGACAAGGAGGTTTTGGAGTGGTGTACAAAGGTGAGCTGCATGATGGTACAATGATTGCTGTCAAAAGAATGGAATCTGGGGTCATAAGTGGGAAGGGACAAGCGGAGTTCAAGTCTGAGATTGCTGTTTTGACCAAGGTTAGGCACCGGCATCTTGTCGCTCTTCTAGGTTACTGCTTGGATGACAATGAGAAGCTGCTTGTATATGAATATATGCCTCAAGGGACCCTTAGTAGACATATCTTCAACTGGGCAGAAGAAGGACTTAAACCCCTGGAATGGACAAAGAGGTTGACTATAGCCTTGGATGTTGCAAGAGGTGTTGAATACCTTCATGGTTTGGCACATCAAAGTTTCATACACAGGGACTTAAAACCTTCAAATATTCTTCTTGGTGATGATATGAGGGCTAAGGTTGCAGATTTTGGTCTTGTCCGTCTTGCACCAGAGGGGAAGAGCTCAATTGAAACTAGAGTTGCTGGAACTTTTGGATACTTGGCTCCAGAATATGCAGGTAGCTTTTCTTCCATTGTCTTCGCCTTTCTATTTGTTAGTGGATGGCTGAATTTTGGTGCTTGATGTAAATACTACAACAAATACAACAAGTATTAGTTCCAAATTTAATTGGTGTTAAGTATATAAATATTTTATCGTCATTCTGTGCTGTTATGAATTAATTTTAGTTTGAAATCCAATTGTTCTAAATGCTTTGTAACCAAAAATTCCCAAGTCAACTTAGGGTGTCATCTCCTTCTCCTCTTACCATCCACTTGATTACCCTTTTTAATTGAAGCATTTATAGGTTACATTGGATATGTTTAAACCAGTGCAAATGTCACTCCCTTGGATTTTCTCAGTTTAGTGCCACACTTATTTTGCTGTGAATATTCTCATTTTTTATCCGGTGATTCCTAAAGTAGTCACAAATACATTTACCATTGTCATTCCACAACTCCCATTTTATGGATATTTAGCAATTATTCTTATATCTTCTCTGGCATGTTTTAACTATTGTTATTGATTTTAGTTTTGCCGTTATGCCTAAATGAAACATTTCCTTGGTTGCTGTAAAGTTTATTTGACCTGGTTGCCAATTTATCATTCACAATACTTTGTGAGAATAGACAAGCTTATTCATACGGAGGCACACCAAGCTGCCCCCCACCCCAGCAATAGAAAAAAAAAAAAAAAAACTGGGGAACATCTTTCCGAGAAACTGGGACACCAGACTTGTCAACGAAAATTAATACACAGAATGAAGTGACTGGAATCAGCAAAAAGAAGTTAACTTTGTCATTTGCACAAGTTGATTCTGTTCATAAAATTGTATTGTTCCACAGATTATTGTAATGCATAATAAGCAACATTGTAGCTATGTCATTCCTTGATTCGAGTGTTCCTGTCAATAATATGAAAGTGTTCCAATCACGAGGCTCTTTCAATGGGGCTCCATGTCAATAATATAATTCTTCAATTTGTATTCAATGGGCATAGCTGAAAAAGAAAAATTTCTATTGAGATGTTCTATCGCCACAATACATCAGATGTTGTGACATTTTAAATTTGTTGCTACCTGCCTGATTGAAATCCTGTGTCTCACTGAGGTTAATCCGATGAATTGCATGCATTGGAATATCTCTTTTGAACATTGGAACTTTTCAATAAAAATGCTTTGCCTTAGTTATGTTTTTCCCCTTTTCTTTCTGGTTCTAATTTATTTCTTCTTCTTTGATGTGCTTGTTGATCATATGGTTTGTTTTGTTAATTTCTCCTAATCGAAGTGAGTTAATTCTAACAAATCTACGACTTGTTTCTGATGATATGATCGCAGTTACTGGTCGAGTGACAACTAAAGTTGATGTCTACAGTTTTGGGGTGATATTAATGGAGATTATCACAGGGAGAAAAGCTCTTGACGAGAGCGAGCCGGAGGAAAGCATGCATCTTGTAACATGGTTCCGCAGACTGCACCTTAACAAGGATTCATTTCGCAAAGCCATCGACTCCTCAATTGATCTTGACGAGGAAACTCTAGCTAGTATCAGCACAGTTGCAGAACTGGCGGGTCACTGCTGTGCGAGGGAGCCGTATCAAAGGCCTGATATGGGTCATGCTGTTAATGTACTCTCATCTTTGGCGGAGCTCTGGAAACCAACTGATCAGAATTCTGAAGACATATATGGCATTGATCTTGAAATGTCATTGCCACAAGCACTTAAGAAGTGGCAAGCTTACGAAGGTAGAAGCAACATGGAGTCGTCCTCTTCTTCACTACTTCCCAGCTTAGACAGCACACAGACCAGCATACCGACCCGTCCTCACGGATTTGCCGAGTCATTTACGTCAGCAGATGGGAGATAATTGGCAGCTGTAAAATCTATGTTGGTGCTACTGGTAGCCTGGCTGGGGGTCTGCTTTTTTATTTTTATTTTTCCATTCTATTCAACTCGTTGATGTATTTCCTTTGTAAACTTCTGACTACATTAATTCCTTTTTCATGTTTTGTTATCCTTCCCTTCTGTTTTTCCATTATGGAAATTGTTTTTGGATGTATGTCACTCGTTGAAGACCGTAGAGGTTCTGAAAATGGTACAAGTTCTGTGTATGTGGACCTGCGAGTAGGCCTAAGGGGACTGGCTTACTATAGTAAACTCAGCTCTGATGGTAGCAGATTACCCACCTGAAAGTTGAATTCCTCTTCTTATTGGTAAATTAAATTTGTTTCTCCATGGAAATTTATTAAAAGGAAATAACAGTCTGTTTTTTTTTTTCTTGTGAAAATAAAAGGATATAATTGTTTTGGACAAGTACAGGAAAATGGAGTGAGTCAGTGCGAAGCTTATTTGTTTTGAACTATTTGTCTCTATTTATGTGAGAAGGCATGTGAGGTGGTCAGCCTTGTCCTGTCGTTATCTGTTGTCTGCCTCCGCAGCGTTACACAAGGGGTTCTCATTTCGATCCGCCCATTTCTCAATGGATCTGTCTCTCCCCTGCTAATAACCTTTATAACTTTTTGACAAGCCCACATGGAATTAGTACTTGTGTTATCCTCGAGCAAATTTTGACAAAATAATAATAATAAATAAAATAATTACTCGGCAAGACTTTTTAATATGTGTGAAAGATAGAAAAAAAAAATTGTGAATCAATTATATATATATATATATTTATTTATTTATTTATCATAAATAAATAAATAACTTATTTTATATTCTTATGATAACAAATAAAAATAAAATAGTTGGAGTGTGAGCCAAGATAATTAAAAAATGTTACTTTGTTAGTCAAAGAATCAAGCAAACTTATTTTCATTGCAACAAAAGCAATATCAGAAAAGTAACAAAAAAAAAAAACAACAAAGAAGATGAGTTCACAAAGTGAGTTTCCTAATTATAGCAAAGGCAATTCTAGAAAACAAGAAAAGTAGTGGAAAAAGAGAAGAACAAAATATCATGTTTAATAGAAGAAGCTTCTTCCATCTTGGAAAAGTTTTTCTCAACTTCTATTTATCAACAAGTCTCATTACATATAAAAAAAATTTCTTTCAAAATTTAAATACAAATTTAAACTTTCTAATTATCATAATTGTAATTTTTATAACTTTCATTCAAATTTTTAATTATAAACTAATTCAAATTTAAATATAAACTTACAAATTATATCATTCATTTATTTCCATTTCTTCTTCAAAATCTCTTTATAACTATCATAATTGAAAGTTGAGTTTTGGAGGAAAAAGGTTGAAACAAATCCAAGGAACAACAAAATGGCAGCACCATGGTTCAACACTCTTCCTTGGACTGTTATTTTGCATATTTTAAACAAGAGTGATCACATTTTGATCTGAAACTTCATTCTCCTTTTTTTTTTTTTTTAATTTATAAGACCAATTTTCAAGTGTATTTGATTTATATAGAATCCTCAAGTTTGCTAGTTTTCAAAATCAAACTTCAAATGTTTTTAACTCTTTTAGAGGTGACAGACCTGTGTTTGCGAGGAGAATCCATGTGGGGCTTTTGATTGCAATTGTTGACGATGGCTTTGAGATGAAGATGGAAATGATATTGAGTAGAGAGTAGGCAACGATGGTGTTCTGTCCTATCAAATACGGTGTGATGCTTGTGGACAAAGAGCGGATTACCTCACAAATTAACAAAAGAAATATGAAAATGTGGTTAGAGATCAACAATAACCTCATTGTTTATGGTACTATAACCTATAAAAGGCCAACAATACCTAAATTATGTTGCATGAAGTCCAAGTTCGAAATAAATAAAACTAGTAGTTCATATTTTGAAGCCCAGAATTCGTTGAAATCTACAAGGAACTTGTGCATACCATGTCTGGGGTAGGTTAAAATACTAACACCATCTTTGCAGGCAGCAGAAGGATAATCTGAGTGAGAGCATTTAAAGCTCGTCCAATCCAACGCAGTAGTACCTTTATTTTTAAGTACTTTAAGTTGATATGAGTGTACATACAGCCGAGGATCCACATCCACATGCATGCTCGAGATTGGTGTGACTGATCAAGGCAAGTGATTTAAGTAATGCCAAGAGAGTCATAGATCTTTGCAAATGATAATGTTTTGTTTAGAACGCACATGCAAGGCCCACCTATAAAACATTTGTTCAAGATTTTACATTTCGGAGCAATTTTTAGGTGGAGCTAGTCCACAGTAGTGGACTCTCCTGAGTATCGTACGAGTTTCTCAAGACTCAACAATGTGCTGCACAAACGCTCTTTTCGCATAAATATTTACCTTGCGATGAAAACAATAGGTATAAATTAATCTCAAAGACCTAGGCTTGGAGGCGATTTCGAAGAAGAAGGCTGCAGAGAACTAAGTCAAGAATGGAAGCGGAATGGTGTGTGTATTAGTGGAAATTTTAGTTACACCGAGATATCTAATAATTGCTTTCTTTTTTTTTTTTTTTTTTTTTGTGATGATTTATTTCTTTAAAAATTACTTTAATAAATTATGTTTATTTTTCTTAAGTAACCTAAGGATATATATATCCACACACACACACACAAATTTTATAACAAAAGAATGTCAAGCGACGTCCTTTTCTTTTTTTTTTTTTTCATCTTTTTGTCTCATTCCTTCATTATCAATTTTTAGTGCATAAAGAATATATTGTTGACTGGGGGCAAAAAAGTATAACAAATGTTGGCTATGTGTCTTCTTTAATTGATCAATGTATATTTGTAAGGAAGAAGATGTAATCTAGGAAGAAAATCTAGATGAGAGGAAAATGTTACTGGAAAGACTCCTACTATGTCTAGGCTGAGTAGTTTGGTGAACTTCAATCATAACAACAAATTGTTTTTCTGTTCAACCATTGACAACTAGGTGCTCATGGCTTATAATTTCTCCTGTATACACATGTGCAATTCTGTTTCTTTTTACTCTCTAATAACAAAATGAAAAGAAAATTGATCTTGATCTCATTCACTTCTTTTTGCAAACTGTATAATTATAATGCAGCTATTTGTACTAAACAGGTTTAATTGATTTAATTTGAATGATCAACAAAGAAACTATATGTCTCATGAATTTATTTTATGACAATCTTTCTCCAAAAAAAAAAAATAAATCCAATAATTTACACTTAAAACTGTTCTTGCATACACAGGATGGATCTATGTAAGAATGACAGAAAAAAAAAATAAATCTATAGAACTCTTGTAACTTCCATTGCATTTATGTTAGACATTGAGTTTTGATTTTCTTTTTCATTATTCTTATTTTACAAATTATAATCCCTCTTTTTAAGCTTGATGCCATTAGAGGGACAAAACTCCTTTTTTCTTTTTTTCTGCCTTCCAGAATTTTGGTGAGTATGCTTCAATGTATATGTATAGTTTCTGACTTCCACTTATATGTCTTACGCCATGCTCCATAAAGATGAAATGTTTTTTGTGAATCATTAAGAATTTATTTAATATGATTTGTAATGCATATAAATTATTAATACAAACATAGACACGATTGTGTTTTTCGATGTTGCTTTAAAGAAAGCAATCCTTTATCTTAAATCATGTTTGTACGTTAACAAATTATTTTTCTATACATATCAACATAACGGTGAAATTTATAATATTTCTATGTTTGTTTTTTTATTAATTTAATAAAATCAAAATGAAATTCGCAAATAGTGAAGCTATAGATGACTAGTTGATTAACTAATTGGAAATAAATTTATTAACTTACCCATATGATTTTTAGGTGACTTAATGTTTGGTTAAAAAAACAAACAAGTGACTTAAAGTGATTCGTTCACTAAATTATTCTTCTTATCAGGCTAGCATGTCCATTAAAAAGAAATTAAATTTATTAATTCAGCCTTATTCTTTCAAGTCACAATCTGTTGATGGAACATGCTTATTAGCATTATTATCCTAACAATGAAAAGTTATAATAATAATAATAATAATAACTAGGTAACAACTTCTAAAAATTAATATAAAAAATATAAAATAATTATATTTTATTGACTTATTTATTGATCTCACTTGTGGTGGACCCCTCTCTCTCTCTCTCTCTCTATATATATATAATAAAAATTTTAAAAACTTATTTCTTAAAATATTTTTTGCCCCACTCATTTTTAAAATTGTTCCATCAAATATTTTTAATTTATCTTTTTAAAAAATTATTATTATAAATTTTTTGACAAAAAAATAATTTTACTCACCATATTGAAATATTTTTTTAATTATACTTATTTTATATATTTTTTAAATTTATTCAATAAGCTAAATTCAGTTAATATTAAATATTATTCATTGAATACATCTATATATTAATTATTCAAGCGATACATAGTAAATATATTGATATACTTTAAAAAATATTTAATATAAATAAAATTTAATTAACAAATTAATGTATTAGATAAATTTTTTTAAAAAATTGATATAATCATTTTTTTTAACTTAGTAGGTAAAATTAATATTTTTACCTAAATTTTTTCTTATCCCGAATATAGCTTACATTTCTTAAAAATATTTTTATAATTTTATAAAATATATTATAAGTAATGGACATAAAAAAAAAAGAATAAGAAAAGATAAAATATATTCTATATATATATATATATTAACTTATTAATTTTTCTTCAATGAACATTATACAAAATTATGGGTACAATCGCATGAAATCAAATAGTTAAGTAATTATATAATTACTTTTATTAAAAAATTTGTATTTTAAAATATAAAAAAATTAAAAATATCATTAAATGATTTCAAAACATTAAAATTCAGAATGAACAACTATAAAATATATTGCTCGAAAAACCTAATGCTATATATATATATATATATATATATATATATATTATTTATACTATTGTATTTGTATATATAGACGAAAAAACTTAGATTTTTTCAAAAAAGTAAAAAAAAAAACTTTACAAATATGTTGATTATTACATTTATAGAAAAAGACGAAAATTACTTGTTAATAAATTTTTTTTCGCATTCAATTTTAATATTAATAAATTTAAAATTTAAAATTACATATTCAACATAAATTCTTCTTTTATTTTAGTGGACATAATTTTTTTATTTGCGTTAACCCCATATGTTTTCAATATAATTTTTTGATGTTTTATGTTAAACGTTAATCTGTTTTAATATTTTTAACCGTGTCGCTTTTATAGTACATGCGTGATATTTACATTTTTTGCAGTTACATAAGGTGAATGGTCTACAAAACTATCTTAATTAAGCTATTTACATTTTTTAATTGACCAAAAGAGATTTTCCAGTAAACTATTTTTACTAATCCTTATCATACGACCGATATACTGCAAAAATACTACATCAGTATTAATAGATCAATTTGAATTTCTTACTGTAAGAACAAATTACTTTCAGATTATAATTTGATACGTCCCATATTTATACTTTTTAGCATAAATAAGTAATTTTCAACAATCCCATTTCTGAACTTTTCAATGAATCAATACGCACTTATCATTATTTTTTTTTTCCCAATAATTGATCGCATTATTTAATACATGTCTGCAAATGCTAGTACAAATAAATGTGCATCGCTAACAAATGGCGTGGCATGCAACTTATCGTAGGACGTGGACAATTCTTCTTCGTTCATACGGGATGATTTGATGCCAGTCTTGTGTATATAAGGAGAAATGACCAGACAAAGACAGAGCATATGCGCAAAATCCAGCAAGAGTTTTAGGCCAACACCTCCTAGCATTGTTCTGAATGCGAAAACTTCCGTTTAAGAATCTCATTCTCCTTTCTTAGTTTCATAATTTTCAGCTTTAGGGTTTCAACAACTCGATTTGCAGCCAAATCTTGTTGCTGCTCAACCAGCTTAGAATTGCTGACCAACACTGCAATTTATTGGAGAAATGGTAATGCATCACAATATAAGCAGCTACACAGGTTCCAGAAAACTTGTAAATGATCACAGCGGAGAAAAAAAATGTTCCATCATATACACGTAGCAAAATCTAGCAACCTCAGAACAAAAGGTACGATTTGTAATATGGAAAATAATAAAAAAAAAAGCACGAATTAATGCAAAATTTGAAAGCTTTATGTACTCACACTCCTTTTCCAAATCATGGAGTTTCTTATTCAGCTCATTTTTCTCTTCCTGTTCAACCAGCAGACAATCTTTCAAATCCTGGATCTCAAGATTACCTGTCAAAATGGTTACAGAGCTTTTCAATGTGACATAGGACAAAAAAGCTCGCCTACAGAATTCAAGATTTCATACACAAATTTTAAGCTCACATTTCCTTTCCACCTCAAAGCAGACTTGTTCCAACCTGTTTGCTAGATTTTGTGTATGCATTTTATGTGCTGCAATATCTTTGTGAAGATGGCATATGGTTGCTTCATATGTTGCCTTCTCTAGTTGCAAGTCTCTAATACAGTGCATACAATCAATACGCCACACAATTTACAAATTACGGAAAAATAATGGCAGCAGGAAATTACCTGATTTGAGCCTCTAGACCTTCAACCTTCTGTGTGCACTCTTGCTTGAACAATTCCAGAGCCTTCCTATGTTCCTGCCCCAAAATTCCAACTTCTCAAATTATAATAGACATGTCTTGCAACTGGACAGTGTTTTACTCATGCATGAAGACATTTCCACCATGGTACACCAGCTTTGGGCCACCTAAAAGTAACCGAGGCCCTTTGGCAAGAAATTGAGCACTTTTACTTCCAACTTATCCCAGTTCCAAAAGCACAATATCGAATTGCTTGTGTTGATACATTTTAGCCCAATACTGTCTGGTTGCAAAAAGCATCAAATTACTTACTTCTTCTTCGCTGAGTTTCTCATTTCTGGTTCTTTCTAACTCTACCATCAGGCCTGAGCATTTGGTGCGGCGATCAAGCTGAATGTCATTAGAAAAGCAAGCTGAGGAGGGAACCAAAATGAGAGCACCAAAGATAAGGTTTGGAGCATATGCCCTAAGTTTATAATTCAACTGGTTTGATCTTTGCCAGGTTTTTGCTATAAATTAGGATTCACAATCTGGTAACACTTCATTGTTAACAAGTAAGAAAACTACACACCTGCTCAGCTAGATTATTCAAAGAGTCCTTGTACAGCTTTGTCAATCTTGCATTTTCTGAAACATAACAATATTCCTTCAGTATGATAATATATGATGCATAGTTTTCCTTTACAGTCCTGCAGCTATCAAAACACAAACCGAGCTGAAGAACTGCAATTCTAAAACTATTGACATAAGAAAAGAGAAGCTAAACAGTTTACTCATTCGAGGCAATGTATAATGTGTTAACACCAACACAGGCATTGGTAAAAGAAAGTAAATCTCTGAAGAGAACAGTCTCCATTGGTTAAGCAAACATGAAATCTTAATACATGCTCAACTGAAAAAAAAAAAAAAAAAAAAAAGAAAAAAAAAAGAAAAAGGAAAAAAAGGTAGGATTCAAAGTGATTAAAGCATTCAAAGCAAATAACAATAAATGAACGACATTAACACGGATTTTAAAATCCGATATACAATTTAGAAGCACAACTCAAACTTGAAGGGTCATCAACATCTAAATCCGACGATAAAAAATCTTATATCGATTTCACATTTCGATCAGCAAATCAACAATCTAACATCAAAAGCAGAAATATCAAATTGTTCTATGCTTCAAAATATAAAATAAATCTTTAACTCCTATGTACAAACAAATTATAAATGCAATGTTCGTCGTATTTTCTGCACAAAACTGAAAAGAAAAGTCTGAATGAAAGGAAGGGCGCAGCTAACCTTGTTTGAGAGATACACAATCGAGTTCGAGAGTTTCTCTTTTGTTAATTTCCGCATTTAAGGCGGACCTTAGCGATTGGTTCTCCGCTATTCTACTCTTGAAATCCTGAGGAAATTTCCAATATTATTCTGCTCATTTAGACAATATTACCAAATAACAGCAAAAATTGAGGCCATCCGTTCCAGTAACAGAAAGTAGATAATGAATTTTCTTTTTCATTGCGGATTTTCTCGCTCCTTTTCTTCTTGTTTTTTTTTTCCTTTTTTCCTCGGTAACCAAACAACAAGGGACATAGGCAATAAACAGAAAAAATGAACCTGGTAGATCTGATCGAAATTAGAGAGTACCGAATTCATCTCCTCATTATCTCTCGTTGCCGCCAATTTTTATCCCCTCTTGATTCTGAAACATTTTTTTTAAACAATTTCACGTTATAAAATGATACTCCGCACTAATAACCCAAAATATGTAATTTAAAGGTAAAAACTTCAGCACGACAATTTTATATATAGATGTTGGATTTATAATAAAATTATTATTATTTATTTATGTAAAAAAATTATTTAATAAAATATAAAAATATTATTTCATAATAAATTAATTTTTAAATAAAAATTTATTAAGAAAGGTAAATGTTTTAATAAATTTTGTCGACGGAATAGATGGAGCAGCTCCTCATTCTTGAAGATGTAGCTTCGAACGTCGGTTTAGGCGAGTTAACTCAATTATTAGATGCCTTCAAAGAGTTAAAGACGATTGAAGAAAAACAGCTGTGCTCTGAGGTTTGAAGATATTCATTTAAACCATTGAAATTTTCTTTTAAACAAATTTCTAGGTATAAAACAACAAACAAAATGAAAATATTCATGCATATATCGTGAGAAACAAAATTCGTTATTATTATTCAGATATAAATTTTTTGTTAACATTTTCTTGAAAATTATACAATATATTCTTAATATAATTTTTATTAATTTAAATGACTCTATTTCATCACAATTATTTTGTGGTATTTATTCTAATATATTTTATTAATTTATTATATTTATAATAAGTATATTTCAACAGTTAGGATGAGACTCGTTTATATTAAAAAATTACATTTTATACTCTATAGATAGAGGACCTATTTATATATTATAGTTTTAAAATTATAATATATATATATATATATATATATATAATAACAGAAACTGTTAAATAATAAATTAAAATTAGATGAAATTTTAGAGCACAAGAATGAAAAAAGGAGTAATGTTGGTGGATGAGTGAAAGTGTTAACGGAAGAAGACGGAAAATAAGAATGGTGATATAAGAGATAAGTAATTATAAGAGTATTTTGGTCTCTTCAATTTATTTTTACAAGTAAAAATAAATTTTATTAACATAAATTATTATTATTTTTTGTTATCGATATATTTTTTGTAATTTTTGAAAAATTAAGATGTTAAAAAATAATTTTTCTCTATTTAGAATATGGTAATAAAATAACCCAAAGATAGTATAATAAGAAACATTAATCCCAGGACTGTTGGCGCATTGGCAGATCCTAACAAAAACTCGTCTCTTTTCTACGTGGTTACAAGGGCATAGGAGCAAAATAAATGACCTCAAAGTTCAGCATAATTCAGAGATGACCAACTAGAAAGCATACAGGAAAGAACATATCCTACTCAAACCAGATTCATGATTCTCTGAGTTCAGTGGGTATTGAAGATCAAATTGTAGCTAAAGCAACAAAGAACATAAACAAACATATGGATATTTATCAAAGCTATCGGAAACTGTCTATTGAGTGATCCAAGGAGATGGCAGATTCTAAATTATAAGCCATGAGAAGAAGAAACGAAAAGTGCATATAAAATGGGGATTGCTGTCATTCATGCTGCCTAGGCCAGTTAAGACCAAGAAGTTGGCAGTTTGAGAGACGAGGCTGCAAAACTTGAGAAGCAGACCTGTGCCATCAAATTAGTCACAAAGATTCACGATAGACCTGTTATCAGGTACGTGAGGATTAGTAAAGCTGTGGAGTCGGTAAATAGAGTTTTCTTGTCGTATATTGATTCAATTAGCCCAGGAAGCCCTAAAAATGGAAGGCAGCAACAAGCTGTGGAATTTGAGGGACTGAGAAGTTATCATGAAAGGTGCAGACTTTGATCCACTAGATTCCGAACATGTACAAGTTCTGAACTCTGAAGAAAATTGTGCAGTTAGGTCCTTTCATTTTGTTTCTGATCCTCTTTCACTGATCCTTCTAATTGATGAATAAAAGGAAGATTTCATATACATGTTTTTTCCCAGGAAAACAAGGCCCGTACCCGTTTTCTCAGGAATTTTTCTTTTCTTTTTTCTGAATTTGCTATCCCATTGATATGATCTGCTTTAAAACTTTATGATTTATTTAGAAATGCTCTGTTGGCAGAAAGACTAGCAAACAATCACATTGATAACAAGCAACTAAGGAAAAAAAAAAAGAAAAAAAACCAAAATGAAAAGATATATATGGCAGGTCACTCAAGAATGAACTCAGAATCTCACTGGCTCATGCCTTCATCCCCATCTGCATCACTTATATCAAGATCAGCAAGCAATTCTTCCAGCGGAATGGAAGGCACATCCTCCCCATTTGTCACAGAGGTCATCTCCGAAGGCTGATATTCTCTATTTCGGTACAATGATATATTGAACCTCAGCTCAGGGTTCTCCTCCAAATCTCTCAAAAATTCCTCATATTCTGAATTCATCTTATCTTCTTCATATCTTCCCTTTGACTCATCAATTTCCATATTTAGGGACTTTAATTTCCAAGCACGAGGCTTGCCATGTTTTCTTTGGCGCTTCTCCTCAAAGCTCTTCTTTATCAAAATTGCTTCTGGAAGCACTAGACCTCTGTACTTGTCCAACTCAATATCATTGCTGTTAGCTCCATAAAGATCATAACCAAGAGCTTGATCACCAGGTTTCAAAAGGTGGCCCAGATGTGTTTTTATGTAGAAAATGGTGTCATTTTGCCCAAAATCTGACAAACGAGCTACTTGAGCATCTGCCAAAGCATACCTCAAGCCACCAATATTGACTTCGGGAGAAATAACTTCTACATCCAATACTATGTACTCCACAAGCTGCCTGCTTGTGAGCAGAGACTTAAAAGATGCCCTCCAATACTGATCAGCATCCAGGAAGCAGTGTCTCATAGTAAAAGGATCAAGTAAAGCTATGCTGTTTGTGACTTTTGTGCAGATCACAAGAGGACCAAGATTCCCCAAGCTCAGAGCTACTTTTGGAGGGAGGCAAATCAAATCTTCACGGCAAATTGGGGGAATTTCCACAGAAAAAGTATATTTGTAGTTATAGTTGTTGCTCTTGCGATCATGGGACACAAGTTGTTTGTCATGGCGACTCCTTACTGGGGTAACTCTACCCAGAAATTCAACAAATTTCACACCATGACTACGATTTGCAAAGAAAAAATCAATACCTTCATCCATTTGCTTGATTCTAATGGCACGGGCAGCAGCATCATGCTTTAGAATCAGCTGCTCCAAGTAAAAGAAAGTTCGTCTATGAGAAACATGTTGCCGGAGCTGCACAGCAGCAACCCATTGATCTGGGTTAGCCTGAACCCTTGAGCAAGATTCACACATGTGCTCCTGCTGAACATACTCCACAACATATGTTTGTTCAAGTACCGCACCATTAAGCACCTCTTTCTGAACTCTCAGCCTGACCTTGATCCTTTTGGAGTGGGGTTCAGTCCAGATGAATTCAGCATGTATGACTCTAACTGTCTTTAGATTCTTCAGTCGATTCAAGCAAAAAGTCAAGAGCTCCTTCGATTCCAATTGGGCCTTGACCCATGTTGATGGCGGATATAGGTAGCTATTGCACTCAGGACAATGCACGATGACTACGTTCTTCTGCAAGCCTTCGGTAATATCAACTTCAGAGCGCAAACATTTGACACACATGTTGGCAGCATTCGGTTGCATTGGAATTCCACATTTGCAACACAAAACGCTTCCAATGGTCTGATGAACCATAAACATCCCGGACTCTTCCTCCATGGCTGGTTCTAGTGAACAAGACATCATGAAAAACAAAAGTTAGTTTTCTTCCTCTTCCTCTCCGTGATACAATAAGAACAGCTCTTATTAAAATAAACACAAATATATACACACCCGAAAAAAAAAACCAAAAAAATAAAAGGAAATTCAGGACAAGAAACACAACCCCATCTTTCTAACAAACAAGTTCAATATCCATATACCGAAACATCATAAGCAAGCTTCCAGCTACAATAAAGCTCCGCTTTTCATAGGAAAAGGTAAAGAGCCTATAGCCACCTAACAAGTAGTTATTCTGGCTTCAACCAACAGCACTAAATTAGTTTAACTTTTAAAAAGAAAAAGCGTAACTGCCATCAAACATGAAAAATGGACAGAACCTAGCCGCTCCACGGTTTCTGTTCGAGTTTTTGAGTTTAATTTTAGGTATTTGTCCGAAATCCAATCCAAAGAAGGCAGACTAGCATCCAGAAATCCGGGGAGGGGAAAGAAAGCAAGAACACAAAGAAGAAGAAGAAAAAAAAAAGGTCTTCAGCTTAGGAATTTACCTTGAAGAGTGCACAGAAGTGTTGACTGTTCAAAATTCACCCAGGAAATTCTTTCTTTGTGTGAGGTCTTTGAGGGGCCGGTGGCGATTTGGCCGGAAATGACAGGTGATAGATAGATTCTCCAATGGACGGAGGGCAAGGCGGCCAGAGAGAGAGATAGGGAGAAGTGCGCGAAGAAAGAGGCCGGCGGTGAGATAACGAGAAGAGAACATTTTCGTTGGTTTGAGAGGCTAGGTTTTTAATGATTTGCGCTCATAGCGGACCCCAACGTCTAACGGGTTTGGGTCTGGGTTAACAACTTCTTTATTATGAGAAACAAAGCCCAATTGTGACACAAAGTCCACATTTTGAAGAGGTCAGACGAACATTAAATAAAACGAGAGGTATGGACTTTAAAAAATAAAAAATAAAAGACCAGAGAGAGATGAAAAATCGTCTAAACAGACAAAGAAAATAATGTCTGACCCGCTAGGTTTGGGTCTCGGTTTAACAGTCGGGTCAATAATTTCTTTTTATTATGAGAAAGCAAAGCACAATTTCCTTTTAAAGAAAGCCTTTGTGAGAGGCAAAGCCTAATTGCCAAACAAAGGCCAAATTTTGAAGTGATGGAAAGAAATAAAATACAAGAACAAACAATGTCTCCCACGCGAGTTCGTTAGCTTTGTTCTATATTTTACTTTGTAAGATCTCTAGCCACTTGTAAGACTACCCAAAAAAGTAATTAAAAAAAGAAAAAAAGCACTGAGAATAAGGAGGAACAATGTAATAAGGATATGAACTAACCTTATAGGGCCGACTGTTTGTATTCAAGCCCATTTTGGCCCACCAGACATCCATGGGGCTACATTGCAAATGTTGAAGACTTGCTAGAATACAAACGGAAGCCTCGCCTGAAGAGATTCAAGAAGTGTGCATATTCGGTCCAAACAAAAATGAACGCAAGCCCATTCGAGTGGGCTAAAATGCCATCTAATTTAACAAAACCATGGCTACCCTAGTTGTAAAGATAATTAAAATATAGCCCAATGACGATATGATTTAACAGTGAAATTATTTGAATTCTTAAATTTAGGTTTTCATTTTTTTTTAAAAAAAATAATAATTGGACTTTAAAACCAAGCAACAGCTAAAGTCTTATCAGGGGACATCAGAAGAGGCCTAAGAGCATAAATTAAAAGAAACCAACATTTTTTTTTTTTTGGGTTTTTTGTTGGGTTTATGACTCTGTCATTCTGTTTTAGTAACTGTTCCTCCTTGCAGTTCCAACAAGCACACAAAAACCAAAAAATAAAAGATAGTCCCATATAATAAAACTGTTTCCTGGTACACGAAAGTGCATAGATAGGTAGGTTTGTGTCATGAGGTTGGCAAATTGTTTAAATTTTCACCAGAATTAGGGGGCTATGTGGCCGGGAAGGAGGAGCCAATTTTATAGCACAATGCTGCCTTCGCATTAAATTGTCCCGAGCAATGCCTGTGCCTAGCAAAAAGGCTTTGAAATTGTGGTGTGAGTAGTCTGTGGAAGATGACAGGGACCATTCAATTCAAGCTCTTTGGATGTGTTTTTAGCCAACCAGAAATTCAAATTAAAATAACCGGTCCAATACATCACTGATACATACATCGATGTAGTGACATCTCTACATCGAGAGAGAGAGAGAGAGGGGGGGGGGAATGTACTAACACACAACGACCCGGCTTTAAAGGCGAGCAGACAATTGGGTCAGCGACTTTCTTGAAAGAGAGCCTGTTCTCCTATAAGGCCCCCTTCACTTGCGCATGATGTGAAAGCTCGGTCACCCACACATACACACACTGACACACACACATCTAAATACAAAACCACACACAAACCCATAAATCTCTCCTTTTCTATATCTCTTGGGTTTTTTTTTCCGTTTTTTATTTTATTTTTATTTTTGGGTCTTGCGGTTTACTGTATTCTGAGGCTCTTTTGAAATTTGACTGGGCCGGAAAAGTAAAAACTTCACAGAAACATCATTCTATTCTGCAAGAAACTGTCACAAATGCATGAATAATTAATTATATCAGATGGTCATCATAGCCTCATTATAGACCCTTTGTCCTAGTTTCGTTCTCTTGTCAGCAAAAATAGAGGGGAAATGTGACTTTAAGAAAAAAGAGGAAAAGAAGAAAAAAAGAGTCCTCTGCTTCGCTCTGTCGCTCTCTCTCTCTTCTCTTTTTTTTCCACTTTTCTCTTCTTTTTTCCCACCACTTTCTTTCTCTCTCTCTCTCGCTACTTTTATTTTGATTTTTATTGTTGTTGGATTCGGAACCTCATTCATCAATCATAAAGCCATCGATTACAAAATCATTTACTTACCTGTCACGTCAGTCCCTCTTTTCAGTTGCGTAAAAAAAAAAACGAGAAGTCTTGTACCCCTTTGTCCCCGTTGCATTTATTACTATCTTTTTGAGGAATGGGCCATTCTAGGCCTAACACGTCCAGTAAACACCCCCATCCCACCCACCACCAACCCGAGTTCCAACCCTTTTTACAATATTTTCGGGCTTATCATTTCGTTTTCTCTAATATATTAATAGACTAATTATTAAATATTATATATATATATGTATAAACACCCACCCACGGCTTCATCACCTCCAAAAGGAAAAGCATCTCTCTCATTTTTTTTCTAAAAAACTCCTGTTCACATGTCAACTTCAACTCGGGCAACCTTGTTTTCGATGTCAACGTCTCATTACATATAAATAACTGCAAATTAGTTGGATTAGGGTCGCTACTATATTAAAAGCCAAACTATGTAAAATTGGATCCATTAACTTTCACATTTTAGTTGTTTTTTGTGGTATATTAGCTTCGGATTTCATTATACGTTTCATAAATAGACAACCCGTTGAATTGTTAAATCAAGCATAGAAAGTAATTAAAATAGGATAGAATTATGATGTCAATATTAGATCTTTCACATTCAACAATCCTCTTATTTGGCTTTGTAATCCATATCCGTTTTCTCAGTTATTTGGAGTTTTTAATACTAAATCATTCATTAATTAATAAATTTTAATTCTCCAAAAATGATTCATAATTTTATAGAATAGCTAATGACATATCAATTAATTTAGGCTAAATTCAGGCATTACAAAAGGGATTTGAATAAAATCCTATATGGTAACAGATAAAAGTATACGTGTTAGTAAAAATAATTATTTATAAATTTTTAATATTGTTGTTAATGACTTACTTTTAACTTGACAAAAAAAATTATTTTGACTCATTCAAAAAAAAAAAAGTCAAAATAGCAATATAATCTAATAAATAGTCTAAGGTAGTCATATCTAACTAAGGTAGCTCCATTTTGCGCAAGAAGAATAAGAAAGATAGGGCACGTTTGGGTTCCGTTTCAGTGTCACACGAGATAAGATGGATGGAAAATATTCCTCCATGCAAGGGGAGAGAGAGAGAGAGAGAGAGAGAGAGCCATTGAGACATGTCTGTAAATAACTTTATGACAAGGATTTGCATATCTTTGCCTTTTACATGCATATTGTGGTCACCTTTGATGAAAATGAAAGCATTTCCATGTGAATGTTACCAAAAGCAAAACTGGAATCAAATGTAAGAAGCGGAACACGGACTTTCTAATGTATTTTTTTTTTGGGTTCGGGGAATCAAGAAAGTTGATTTGATCATCTCTATCTGCAACACTATTTCATATGTTGTAGGGTACTGTGTGGGATCCAAGCGGGTCCAAAGCCAGGAGCTCTTGTATGCACGTATATATTTTTAGTTGTGACGGCTGGTGTCACCATAGTTGCCTACCTTGGAGTCTTGGACCCACACCAACGATGCCATTGGCTACCTTTTACCACCATATGGGCGATAACAGTTGCGAAAGAGGATTGGTAGAGACGCTAGGTTAGAAATGAAGGGCGTAAACAACCGAGACTTATTTCTCCTTAGTTAGAAGCAAAATGTCTATACATTTCCTTAATAAGCTTTCGAAGGCCATGATCGACAACGCACCAGAACAGAATATAGGTCTGGTTATCTTGCCTACGGAAGTAAGTATTTTGTACAAAGAGATGGCTTATGAGAATATTGGGTTAATGATGAAATGTGTTATGCGAGCTACTCACATGCCCTCCGGGAATCTAGCTTCACAATCCTTTTTTATTAGCTTCTTAATCTTAATTTCATCTCTTCCGACTAATTATCGAGGGAAAAGAACCCCAAGACCCAAAGCATCAATATATATATATATATGAAACAAAAACATCAGAATTCAAGTCTCCCATCTCTTACATTTTTCTTTCTTGCAAATTTGCTCTCTCTCTTTCTCTATAAACGATCTATCCCCATGAAAATTTCGTCTTTCTTCTGACTTTCAACTCTATCATCGCTTCAGTATGGCGTCAAAATTAAAAAACTCACAATGAGAGGCACTACTACGTGTAATAGAACTTACAAACTCACTGTCATCAGCTTCCATGCGCCATAATTTAAAGCTCAGATCGGAGGCTACACTCTTATCTTCCATTGCATGGTGGTGGTTCTTATAACAGGATCCAAAATTAATTAAAAAAAAAAAAAAAAAAAGAATTTATAATTACATGCAATTTTCAAGGTGTTACTTTCATATTGTCTTTAAATTCTTGGAGTACCGAGTTATTATTTTAGATAAAGTAGACGGACGGCTTTTAAGAACAGGGGGCTGACACGGTTGATGTCAAGTCTGAGAAAAAATGCATCGAGGACGAAATTTCATTATATTACATTTTCCCAAACCTTAATGTACATTTTGTTATTCTGATTGCACATTTTGTTGATCCTCTTCCATATCATGTGATCTTTTACCAATAAAAAACTTCAATGTAAAAAATAAAATAAAATAAAAATTATTGCAACTGACACCTTACCCTTATGTCAAAAATCTCGGTCCACCTAATTGAGCTCTAATTTTTTTTTACCGTGGATCCAGTCCCATGAGGCTTTATGTTTTTTTAGGTTATTTTGCCTTAACAAGTGGCCCACTGTCACCATTGAAGCCCATTTTGTAAATCGTGAGGCAAGAAATTGGAAGTCACAGAAAGGCCGTTTTGGTCATATAGAACTGGAGAGAGAAAGAGTTACTTGTGCAGTGGCAAGAAATTTGAAGGGTCTCATCGTACTGCTCCTCCGAAAGAGATAGGGAGAGACAAAGAAGCAGCAAGTTGGCCAGTTGGGTCATTTCTTGTGTATTTTAGCCACAGAGAATCGCACCACTCAAGCTTGTTTAGGTTTTTCCATGTAAATTGGGTGTCCTGTCCCTTCTTATTTTTTCTGGAATTGGTTATTGGTATTCACTTTATTGCGGCTGAAAAATCAGTGGGTTTGATTAATTGGTCTCCACGTATCTTTTACTTGTATAAACTATCAAGAAAATTGGAAATTAATGTAAAAAATCCTCACATTGAATTCATTTTCTTGGCCATTGTAAATCGTTTATTCATCACATCTATGTATGTTGTAGGCCTATATATCCAATGCCTCTGCTTGACCTCAATAAATGGCATATTGTGTGCGGCACATGTCGTAATAGTAGATAATCAATCAATCAATCAACAAACTATATATATATATATATATATATATATATATATATACATATATAAGTCAGAATTTTATTAATTAAGGAAGAAAGTACGGGATAACTCCATTGTGCCAAAAAGCCGGCAAGACACAACACTAAAAGAATTGTGAAATTTGTTTTAAATGTAAACTATACGTGTAAGTGTTTGACATTAGAAATATTTAATATGTCTCTCCAAATTTTTTATTTTTATTATTTTATTGAATACATTTTAGTCTGTACCACATGTGTCTAAGGCGAATTTGCATCATTTTAAAATTGTTAATTTTCCATTGCTAGGTTTTTACTCTTGTAATTAGTCAGTCATCCTAAACGTGGCTAATTGGAGAAGGATATGTCACATGCACAGCATTCATTATATTCTTTAATCCTTACTTGCAAAGCCCAAATTAGTTTTTCGATGAGTTTGTAATAAGCATTTCCATTCTCAACAGCAGATTAATTTAGGGGTCCCATCAATGCTGTTCAAGCAATGTCCTAAACGGGAGGCCGTTGTCTGAATGCAATGAAACCGAATTTTTTTATGTTGAAGCATCGTGTTATAAGGATCCCTTAAATTTAACCATGGCAGCATGCAATGACTGAGACTAACCAAAGAGCAGTGACGTAATCAAAACCAACAGAAGTTGACAAACTACCTAGCGTCTTGTTCCTTTGTACAATACAGGAAATGCTCGTCCATTCTTTTTTTCTTTCCTAGTTCCTCTGTTGGAAAATAAGTCAAACTAAGAAGAATGAGCCCAAAAGAAAGTGAAAGGGCAACAAATTGCCATCACTACCATCAAATGTCTCACTGAAATGCATTACTAAAAGGAAAAAAAAAAAGAAATTATGTGAGTACACATGGGACGATAAGTAGACAGGCATGCCACAATTTCAAAATAACATCATCTCATTCGATACAGATAAGTAATTTTTTTTTTTCATAACGAATAAGCCAAAACAAACATTTACAATGTGAATTACTATGGTTCAACCCTGGAATAGAGTTTTCTCAGTAAAGTGTCCATAAGCTGTTTAGAAGTAAGAGATAGAAGTAACTTTTTTTTTTTGGCTATAAAAAGTAGGCGACTGGTAGTAATTTTGAATGAGCAACTAGGGGGGGGCAACTATAAAGAGGAAGCGAACTAACTGCAATTTTTATTTTTTATTTTTAATAATGATAAGAGGAGCATTGAATTATAAATTAAACAATGAGAATAGTTCTTTTAATTTTCATAAATTTTATACTCACAGTTAGAATTTAATATCTCAAAAAAAATATTTAATTATAAAAATATTTGCTTTAAGGATGAGACTTACTACAATTGGATACTGAAAGCTTATTTCGACTTTGGAAATAATGTTGCAAGAAAAAAAAAACATACTTAAAATTAAATCTGAAAATAGGGCATTGGTCTTTTATGTAACAAAGAAACAGTTTTAGGTTATACAAGACGGGAAGGAGTTGGGCATTCATTTTACACGACATAACAATAATCTCAAACAACAACGCCAAAGATTTAATCATGAGGTCACAATCAATATGCACACCATTTTTTAATTTCTTATAAATGAATGGTTTTATTTTTTCCGAAAAAAGAAAAGAAAAAACAAGTGATCAGTATGTATACTGAAATTTTACAGTAATAACAGGCCAACCGGGGGGATGATCTTATTGCTTATTGTTAGATAGCTTTTACTTTTTCAACTTCTGTTAGTGTTCTTTTTTCTTGCTGTCGGAAATATATTAAGAACTTTTGATCTCTCTCTCCCTCCCTCCCTCCCTCCCTCTCTCTCTCTCTCTAGGGCTGATGTTAATTGCGTTTAAACTTTCTTTTTGAAAGATAAAGATTGAAAAGGTCAAAAGAAAGATACAAAGTCGGGACCCAACTGATCAAATGGTACTGATTGATGGGGAATGAGCATCATTTGTATGGAACAGAGCTGTACCAACTATTAAAGAGCACTGTTACAGTCTATTCCATATTCTCCACCATACATTCTTGTCAAAACTGACACCCAATTAATGATATACATGTCGGGTATATCTATACCTTCCTGCTCAAATAACGATAACTCGACGATGGCTGTGGAAATTCCAACAAAATTTTATGTCGTCGCCTTGTGAATTAACAATTTCATCTATATGCAAGCATGTCGTCGTGGCCCATTTCCCACCATGCCTTGCGATTTCAATTCTATGCCACGAATGATTCCGATGGATTATTTCAGCAATCCTTTTGCAATAATTGACATCCTCCATTTCCCTTTCCCGTAAAGCTAGTTTGTAAGATAAAATATGAAAAATCTTTTAATTAATCAAATATACCTTCATTCTGGATATTTTAGGTTTGAATTTAAGGAGGAAGATAGCAAAATTTATAGGTGTATGAGATAACTATCTCCCGATGTGTAGCATACATAATCTTGTAATTAAGAAATTAAAACCTGTTTTAGAGAGTTTAAGTTTAAATTTTAGGAGAAAGGCATAAGATTTATAGGTGTATAGGAAAACTATCTCCCAATGTAGAGCCTGTCGTCCAACGGGCTTCGTGATATATATAAAAAAAAACATAAAATTTATTATATTAGAGTCACATTTTAGCAATAAAGGACTTTATTTTAACAATAGAAATTCTCCTCCTGTTATATATATCATTTTCCCAACTAAAATCTTTAAATTTTTAAATCAATGATGTATCCTTTTAGGGACACAACTTAAATATGTTGATAATCCACTGAAACGAGAAAAAAAACAAAAACAAAAAACAAAACAAAAAAGAGTTAGAGAAGAGCTCTCTATTATGTAATAGTGAGCTCCATCTTGCTCATGATAGATTACCAAGTTCGTTTAATGCTTAAATTTGTTGTATATAATGGTTCTAGTTGACACTAATATATAAAAATTGCAATTTTTCATTTGGTAATAATGTCAATTGTAATTTAACTTGTCATATAATGAAGCATCGAAGTCATAATATACATACGAATAATTTGCTTGTCCTCCATGGAAATTTATCCCTTTTTTTTTTTTTTTTTTTTTGCTGGAATGGTACTTTTTAGCAGCTGCGTAGCTATGCCAAGCGGGTGCATGCAAATATTGAGGAGTTATTATTAGCTCAATAGATAGTTTCTAACTCATCATGTCCTACTCTGATAGCAGTTTGAAAGTCAATTGCTCAATCCAAAAAGAATAGAAAACAAACAAAAGAACAGATAGTTCTTTTCCATGCCTTCTGGGGTGCATTTTATCACAAAATGCTTCATTGATTGGTACATTATTCCTTGAGTTTATTAACTTCTTCTAGATCAAGGAAAAAGTAACGAGTCGTTTTTGGGTCACTATTCCTTCCACAAGACTCCTAATTAAGACGAGAGTTTGGCGTACAAGTACTTAGTCTTCAAATTGGAGGCCATTTGCTAAAATTCAGTGAAACAGCTTTTACATGAATAAGATTTTATTTTATTTTTTCATAAGTGAAATTGCGAACATACATTTAATTAGCAAACAATAGTTCTAATAAAATAAAAACAATGGACTGGTGGAAGACTGACTCCATTGTATTGACCGAAAGCATTGTGTTGAATTTAAAGTATTCTTGAACAGCTGCTTTACAATAGCGACCATCAATTTTTGTGGTCTAAGTCCCTCTTTTCCGGATTTCTACGTCCTCTTAAAGATAAAACAAAAAGAAAAAAAAAAGAAAGTATTATTTAATCATGAAAGAAAGAGAAGGGAAATTATTATTATTACCAGGAACAGAGTCGGTAGTTTTAACGCCACCGAGCAATGCATGCATATTGTCAGAAAGTAAAAACCAAGCAGCATTAACTGTACTCCAATTTTTACCTCAGAATATATATATATATATACACTCCAATTGCATTTAATGCACCATCCAAACAGTACATATGAATTAGTGCTTTCCTTGGTAGCATTGAAGAGTGTGGAACAGTAAAGTAAACAGCCCATCAGAAAATGACACCAATGCCCATCTTCCCAGACCAATTTTGCTGTCTTCAGCGGTAACATTTATGGAAATGGCTTTCCTCCCTAAGAGTTAAGTATCCCATGTGTAAATCAATTAACGATTTCGGATAATTTATGATAGGGTTTTGGTCACCTTAACATTGTCAATGAGCTATGGGTAGGCGTGTTTAATTTGGAGACGGCCATGTGTACGTACATAATAATAATATATATAAAACCCCACGATGCAAGACAAACGATTAGAAGGGAATATTTGGGAGAACAAAAGGGGATTAGAATTTAGAAGGTAGAGTTGTATTGCTTCAATGCAAAAATTGGTAGTAAAAATTGAATGCAGAGAGTCATATTACTCCAATCTAATTATTAATTATAATTAATTTATTATTTATATAAAATATATTATTATAATTAATAATTAAAAATATAATAATGTAAATTCACTTTCAATCTTTTGCGTTCATTTTATTATTATTATTTTTTTTTTTTTTGTTTCTTTGAAAGGTAATGCAGATTTATGTTTTCTGATGCACACATATGAAAGCAAACAAAAAAAACAACTTCGCGGTTCACTGGCCGAGGTCAATGGGTCTATATCTAGTTATCTACATAACAACAGTAGAGCTATCTATTAACCTATTGCCCTATTAAAATCAGTATGAAATCTGGGAACTGGGAAAACAACAGCTTATTGCCTGCATAGGTTGACCTAGTAATTGACAATTCGGGGCTGATCAAATTTATATGGATGATATTCTCTAGTTAAATCATTTACTTTAGTACAAATAATTCATTCAAGATTGCACTTGAAAAGTCGAAACTGCCATCTTTACTTATTTTACACAGGTATATGAGATTATTAGAATACTCAAATTTATAGTATAAAATGTAAAATGTAAAGTTTCTCATCATTAAAAATTGAAAAATGAGAACAATAACTAATATGCAGGCGTACTATTGCTTTATGCTTTACACACAACCCAGCTGCCCATTTAAGTGTAAAAGCGAGATCCCATTAATTTTTATTTTTTTTTTTCAATAGAAAGATTCTAAAATCTTTAAAGATTGGGGAAAGAGAAAGAGGACGAGGGAGCGAAGACGGTGGGGGGAAAATGAATAACATAAGGAGGAGTCACTCTCTCTCTAAATATTTTAACCCGTCCTCTCCGGGGAAGGGAAACCAAAGTGAGCATCATCTGACAATATCTATGTTTTTTTTTTTTTTTTTTTGTTGGGTGAGTTTTGAATAGAGAGAACTAAGAGACCTTGTGTTTTTCTTCTCTATTGTCTTTTTCCAAGGTTTACTATCAAGGTGCAGCCCTCGGCTCAAGCCTAAAATCTCTGTCTCTCTCTCTCTCTCACCGACCCTTTCCTTTATTTGAAATTTCTGAATTCCATGTATATTTCTTTTAATAAGTATATGTGCAAATTTTTCTTCTTTTCTCAGCAACACGCATAACTCCTAGTGATCTTTCCACGTCTCACTCTCTCCATCTATCACTCTTGGGCATGTTTGTTTCTTGAAGAAGATTAATGTTCTTTTTTGGCTTCACCTCCCATTTAAGTTCATCCTTCCTTTTGTTTTATTCTTTAAAAGCATAAAACCAATGTGTTCTTTTAAGAATAATGCTTTTTTCAACTGGTCTTACATAGTAAAGATGCAAACCTCTCTCTCTCTGATACAGTTACAGTTGCAAGCAGCCGAGTAAGGATAAATTAACAAGACCCACCTCACTTAGATTCACTTTTTTTTTCTTCCTTGTTTTCTAGCTACCAAGTTAGATGCGCCACAGAAGACTTGTTATCGGCTGAAGAATTCAGTTAAAAAAAAAAACAAATGCCCTTAGACGGGGTTTTCATCGAACCATCTTCAAACCCAGTTCCTGATCTTTCTTTACACATCAGTCCTCCCAATAGTTCAATATGTAGCAGCATCAATAACAAAGTGGATACAAGTTTCGATCTTTTGAGAAGACAATTACAGGCGGCTCCCAACGGACCCAACAATATGATTAGTACCATGGGAACACATTCTCAAGCTTATACCGAGCTCACTTTAGCGCATCCATCAGAAGCTTTAGATGAAGAAAGATTTACCAGAAGAAGTCTCACAAGTGGTGGAGACCATCAAGCCGAAAACTCTTTCCGACAAAGCGGTCATCACCATCAGCATCTTCTATCCCATTCGAATTCACGCCTAAACAACATTAATCGCGGGGTTTCTCTGGTTGATGTATCGGATGGCTTGAGGCCCATAAAAGGGATTCCAGTCTATCACAACCGTTCGTTTCCTTTTATGCATTTAGAAAACGTCAAGGATCCCAAGATGTACTTCTACCAAATGCCCTATCCTTCATCATCTTTGTGCTCTGCTCCAATTTCTCACTCTTCTTCACCTTATCATATGGCTGGAGGTTTAAATCCCATGTCTATTTTAACCTCGGGGCCGCCAAGTCAATCTCTTCCGACAGCATCTAATAGGCTAGGAGCATCACCAACAAGAAGGTTTAATGGGTTTTCAATGGATGCTATGAAGTCCCACCAATTGCACCATCACCATCCCCACAATCATCAGTATGGGGTTGGATCTGTCGATCATGCCTCTCACGGGTTGATTAGATCAAGGTTCTTGTCAAAACTGCCCACCAAGAGAAGTATGAGAGCACCAAGAATGAGATGGACTAGCAGTCTTCATGCTAGATTTGTCCATGCCGTTGAGCTTCTCGGGGGTCATGAAAGTAAGGACCAAATTTCTACTTTCTATAACATTTTTTCTGCCTCCCACTCCCCACTTCCTCCGTAGACCACAACCACTATTCTTGAATCTTACTGTTTTCTTTTCTTTTCTTTTTGTTTCAATATAAATAGTTCAGAATTCTGTTTCATTTAGAGTTCTTTATGTGTATCTTGAATTGAATTTGTCATGTTTTTGACTCAATTTTCTTTTGTGGAATGGTTTAGGGGCTACTCCAAAGTCGGTTCTTGAGCTCATGGATGTCAAAGATCTCACATTAGCTCATGTAAAGAGCCATTTGCAGGTAAATAAGTATGGAAATGTCAATCTCTCTCTCACACACCCCACCCCACACACGCACAGAGGGAATGTGAGGTCGTTATGGTAATTTAACTACAAGCACGGAAACCGAAGCGTGCGGTGAAATTACTGGATAGGTGGGTGAATTAATGAAATGACAGACCAACAAGACTGAGATTTCTGAGTAGTCTTTAGGCAGACAAGTTTCTGCTTTCTGACGTGAGAGGCCGAGGGGGAGAGAGGGTGAGAGAGAGGGAGCTATGAAGAATAATAAGTGACAAACGTAGTCATCATTTCTCAATAATACACCTCTCACTGCTACGTTGTCAAATATCCACCTCGTGATTAATGATGAATCCAAGAAAAGCCCTGGTGCACAAATAGACAGAGAGAGAGAGAGAGAGAGAGGGAGGGAGAGAGGGCGGTTGAGGGAGGTTCTGTTGTGAAGGTCCATTTTATTGTTATTGTTTTGAGTTGTATTACAAGCATAAAAGATACAAATTTAATATCAGATTTATTATATATTTAACTGTAATTAATAATTATATTAAATAAATATTTTTCAATTATTTTTATATCATAAAATTATGTAAACTAAACACAAAATGTATATCATTTCATTATAATTATTAATTTGTTATTTTTATACGTAGTAATTAATTATAACTAATGGTCATTATTGGTGAATATCTTTTTCAAACGTCTTACAAACTTTTCTGCGTTGTTTTTATTGTCATTTCCCGTTTCAGATCACCTTTTGTAATTGTCTGTAGTTTTCTTCTTTTTCTCTCTCTCTGTTTTTTTTTTTAGAAAGGTGCTGAGTGTTGACCAATATCGTTTCCCCGATGACTTTGCAGATGTATAGAACTGTTAAGTCCACTTGCAAGCCTGCAGCCTCCTCAGGTAATTTGTATTGCTGAGTCTTATTTTCAGCCATCATTTTTGGAAGCTTTTGTTTCTCTTCCATTTTCTCTCTACCCACTGTGATTTACATTTTATCTGTATCTAAATCTAACATCAATTCAATGATTCTAGTTTTTCAATTAAACAAATTTGGAGAATTCTTTTTGTGTCTCAAACCCTCATTTTCATTTACTTGCACCAACCCCTATTGGGATAAAAGACACAAGAATTGTCCCATGTGGAAGTTAATTGCCACCATACATCTCATGTAACATCAGATACATTCGAGGTGATCACATAGTATCTTAGCATGCATGCAACGCTCAAATTTTTTAAACATTTCTTGAAGGCCAATCAGATGGGTCTGGAGATGAAGATGCATGCCCAATGGAAAGCTCAATTGACCATGGCCTCCCACGATTTCATCACCCAAGAGATGGGTCAGTGCAACAAGAAGTGGACTGCCCTTCGACTGCCACTTTGTGGAGTAATTCTTCCAGGTAATGTCTACCTCTCTCCTCTCGTGAATCTTTTACGCATGCTATTCTTGAGGGGCGAGAGTTATTGTGGCAGCCTTTTTCTCTTCTATTTCTTAGTTTTAATTTTTGCTCTCCTTTTTTAGTTTGTTCCTTTGTGTGTGTGTGTGTGTTTGTTTTCTTTCTTCTTTTTTTTGCTCTCTCTATCGGATTGTATTTCTTCTGTCTTTTCCTATAAAAACCCTTCTTTTTTTTTTTCTTTTTCTTCTGAACTGTAGAGGTATTTTATTCATTACATCCAAAAAAAAAAAAAAAAACTGGACACCCTACACAGTTACACAGGTCCAAAAAACCATTCTTTTAAAAGAAAGATTTTCTTGCTGACCTGAGATGTTGGGTTCTGGTGCCGTATAATATTACACAGAAAAGCTAATGCATGCATTCACGCGCTAACTAGGATAAATAAAGGAAAACAATCACAGCCAACACCTTTTCTTTTTTTTTTTTTTTCCATTTTCTTTAAAGATATTTGTGATTTGATAGCCCTAGTGTACTGCTCTTAATATTAGCTTACTTCTTAATTTTATTCCATTCATTGAGTAGACAGCAGATTTCTCACCCAAAAAGGACATTCCCTTGACCTAATTGCGCTCCTCTTTTTCTCAAAGTTAACCTTAAAATTCTCCGTTTCCCATTTCCCACTGTTCAATAGGTATCAGCTTAATTCCCCACTTTATTGTTAGTATTCCTGCTGTTTGTTCTTCTTAAATTCTTTGTCCAGTTTTTTTCATGTGGTGTGAGGGGCAGCAAACAGGCAATTTCCTGTTGACCAATTTCTGGTGGCCTTTGCCATTCTGCACTTATATTAAAATCAGACATATTGAGATTAGATATATAATATATTAAAAATCACAATCATCGTTCATCATAAAATATAATAGGCAATTCTAATATACCTTTTTTCTAATTAGCTCTAACAAGACCTTAAGGAGTCTCCCCGTAATTTGTGATAATTTCTAGTTTATTGTCTTTTTCTTTTTGCAAATGTTTCATATCAAGGGAGTGGTTTGATTCTCTTTTATCTGAATTCTTTAAAGTTGATGAGAGAATTGATTTTCTAAGTCGTATATACATTCACCTAAGAAAGGGAAGGTATATTACAAGGGACCAGTGTTGCAGGCAAATGCCTCTTATAGCTGCTCTTGTTTTCTAATAATTAAGATCGTAATTAACAAGTTCCATTTTGTGATTTGTGAACAATAAAACTTGGGATATAAAGGGATAATAACCCCAGTTCGAGTCACTAAATGTAGCCTTCACAAAAATCCACTAGCTTTGTGAAAGATAACTAAGAAATGCTCTGCAAAGATTAATATATATTTGATTAAAATTATCTGAAATAGAAATTTCCGACCTTTTTGCTTAATGCTTTTCTCATCAAAAGTGCATAAATTCGATTAATATTCTAATTGGAAACTATTCCATGATGTAAATTGTCTAACCCCATTTAGCTTTTTGAAATTGAGTTAAGAAGAAAATGAAGAATCGTCCTTTTGCGTTAGTCTTATCCTATTGATTTTTGGTGGCTGCAAAGTTCTAGCATAGTCTTGTTAGTGTTACTCCTATGGTCTTACTGGGTTTATTAGGGGCTTGTCTATTTTATGACAGTTCATTGGGGAACCTTAGTATCTTCGGACTGTTGGTACTATATTTTTCAGGTTTCATTAATTGGTATATGGTTTTTTGCTATTTGGATAAGTTTTATCGTAGATGGGATACTTAATGTGTTATTTCTATCTACTAATAATAGAAAGGTCTCATGACCCAATAAAAGAAAAAGTTTGACTATGTAGCAAAACAATGAGAAGCACCCAAAAAGTATGCAATCATCTAATAGCTCATATGGCTTTTTTTTTTTCTTTTCTTTTCTTTGAGAATTCAAGAGTTCTTTTAGTGGATTACAGCATATTAGTGCGTGGCTATTGCATTATTCTCGCTATGTTGCCACAAAATTTTTTCTTAAAGGGGAAGTTATTTCTGATTTATTAAAATAAAATAAAATGAAAATCAACATTATTGTTGACTTGTCTTTTTAGCCATAAAAAAATGTAATTTTTTTAATTAAAAATATTAAATTTGAATCCTCTAGATAAGAAAATTTTGAGAAATGAGAGGACTGGCTAGAATGGGATAATAGGTTCTTCATGAAAAAGGGAGATCACGAAAGAATTGAAGGATATTTGAATTCTCTAAGACCAAGTAATTTGCTTTTCTCCTGTTCTTCCTCTTCCGGGGCATAAAAGAATTATTGAGTTGCTTGTATACTTTTTTAGGATTAATTATTAAAAAAAAATGTCATTGTCTTTTGTATGATATTAAGCACAAATCTTTTTTTTTTTTTTGTCAATTTAGTGATCGTAACATTTCTTTGTATCAAAGTTAGCATGCTATCAATTCTAATGGATAGAAACCATTAATTGTGTTCCACGTGTGTATTGAGGTGGACAAGTAATGATGTGGCAGTAGATTAATCATTACAAAAAATGACTACATCGAGTGTTGACTCAAACAAGATAATGACATGGAGTGTTGACATGGCAGCATAACATGTAGCGAGTAAAATTTAGCTGTTGTGAAAACACTAACTGTTGTAAGCTATTAGGCCTACAAAATGTTACATTAGAGGGCTATAAGTGTACACTACTAACATGACTAAAATAGATTTTTAAAAAAAATAAAATTAAGCCCAACTGAAAATTTTAAATCTAACCCTAATCATAAGAATGGTAAGTCTCACTTTAACAAACCGTAATTCCTTAGTTTCCTAATTAAACCCTATCTTAAAATTGATAGAAACACAAACTTCTAAATCATTTTAATTTTAGTTAACAATTTTTTAATTTAATCTTTTTAATTTTCTTTAAAAAATCTTAAACCTAACCTCTTAACATTACTTTTATTTTCATTCATTTTTTCCGGCAACCATATAAGATTAAATTTTCCTTGGAACCCCATAAGTTGACTAAACAAGCATATTATAATCCAAAAACTACTGAAACGCATCTATCATACCAACCTAACATCATACTTAAATGGCCAGATATTCATTAGGCATGACAATAAATTGAATTCGTTACAATTAGAGTTATTTTACACTTGCAATGAAGAAATAAAGAAAATTAACATCTTTAGAGATGACAACTTGCTAGTTTTGATACAAAAGCCCTATATTTACCAAATCGATAAAAATTGAAAGTCGTGCTAGATATGATGTAAAATGCAAAGATGAAATTTTTAGTAATTAACCTATTGTTTTACCATTAATTTGTTCACGTCAGCATCTCATGTGGACATGACTTATGGTTAACATCTATTAGAAGTGACAGCATACTAGATTGGTTACAAAAGACCATCAAATTGATAAAAATTAAAAGTCGAGCTAAATATGATAACAAACCAAAAATGACATTTTTTTTTATTAATTAACTTTTTTTTTTTTTTGGGTGAACGAATTAAGTACATAAATTCAATGAGGTGAGAATTGGTTAATCAAAGTGTACACATCATTTTGGAGACTTTTTGCAATTGTTTCCTCTCGTTTAAAGTTGGTGTAGGGTGGTACGTCCATCATCATGATGGGTATGTACACAATCATTTTGGAGATTTTTTGCAATTTTTTCCTATCGTTTAAAGTTGGTGTAGGGTGGTACGTGTATCATCATGATGGGTACTGATATGTGGACAAATTGGATAATACAAATACAGGTCACGGTTTTGTTCTTGTGGGTTCTAATGAACATGGTTCTATCTTCTTCACAATTTTCCGATATACCAGCCCAATGATAAATGCACACATATGCATGTTACTTTATGCTTTGTTCTTGTGGATTCTACTGAACATGGTTCTATCTTCTTCACAATTTTCCGATATACCAGCCCAATGATAAATGCACACATATGCATGTTACTTTATGTTTTGTTCTTGTGGATTCTAATGAACATGGTTCTATCTTCTTGACAATTTTCTGACAGACATTTGCAATACCAGCCCAATGATAAGTGCACACATACGCATGTTACTTTATGTTTTGTTCTTGTGGGTTCTAATGAACATGGTTCTATCTTCTTGACAATTTTCTGACAGACATTTGCAATACCAGCCCAATGATAAATGCACACATATGCATGTTACTTTATGTTTTGTTCTTGTGTTTCTAATGAACATGGTTTTATCTTCTTGACAATTTTCCGACAGACAATTGCAATACCAGCCCAATGATAAATGCACACATATGCATGTTACTTTATGTTTTGTTCTTGTGTTTCTAATGAACATGGTTTTATCTTCTTGACAATTTTCGGACAGACAATTGCAATACCAGCCCAATGATAAATGCACACATGTGCATGTTACTTTATGTATGTAAATTACCTCCAGGGATATGTATGCATATTGTTGTTGAATTTCCGTTCACATTCCAGAAGAACTGTCAAAAGTTTTGAGACGAGAACACATTTTGATCCTGGCTACCTGGTCTGGGAAGAGGAAGCTGTGTAAAGATAAAGAGTACTATCATATATAAGTTGTCAATTAACGAAAATGATTACCTTGAGATTTGGTAATAATGTTAGAACCCTAGGCAGACTTTATCCATTTGAAAACAAGCTTTAATTGCAATTGTGGACATTGATGTTAGAACCCTCTTACATTCTATAATCGAAAAGTGTTAGGGCGACTCTCCTAATCTTGTCAATGCATGAGGCCATATGATGACTTTTTATTAGAAACGAGATCGAAGTCGGGTTGATTTCAAAATGTTGTTTGTGAATGCATATAGCAACTTTGCTGACTGCCACATGCAGTCAGCTGACGTTGGTTCATGGAACCAATTAATAATTAAAGTCAAAATGTTTATGTGCACTCCCTATATATAGCAATGTTGTTGAATTGAAGTCACATTGTTACTTACGCTAAGAATGATATGCTAGCTAATATGACTATAAGCTAATCACAACTAAATGTATGTTGACTTCAGCAGCAGAGAAGCCTGGCTGCAAGAGGACTCCAATATGGCGGATGGGCATAGACAAGCAACGTTCTACTCACAACAAGATTCCAGACAAGAAGTCGAGGTATGAACATAAAGTCATGATGCATCATTACAGTCTTATGCAGATATTAATCTTTGTATTATGACCTTGTTACCTAAAATTACAACTCTATTAACTTAAATATCCACAATCGACTACAACCGCAGCTTTACTAGGAATCCAACGTATAAAATATTGCCTGCATTTGAAGCCATATTACTCATAATCCGCAACCATTTGTATTACCAACAGCTCCATTGACTAAAATAGCTGCAATTGACCACGACCATGGTATCATCACTGTAAGCTGCAATTTATATCCTCTATTTTCGACACTTAGTTGTTTGGAAAGTAATATCTGTGCTTACATTTTTCATTTCTTTATACATTTTCACTTCAGTCTTAGGCTAAATAGATAACAATTAAATGTATAAACAGTGCATGCAGGAGAGCAATGCAACAAGGTTGAAGAGCTACGTAGGATCTAGTTTGGATTGCAATAACCCGAACCCAAGCTTGGAGTTCACGTTAGGTAGACCGGACTGGCAAGGAAAGCAGCATAAGTGATGAAAATGGTGTTACCGTCTTCTTTTATTTTATTTTGTTTTTTTTTTCCGGTTTTTATTTTCTCCACCATATCATAGTCCAAATGAGAATATATGGTATTGGATGTAAAAAAAGGGAGTTGATGAATAGGAAAGCTAGAATGGGTGTAGCCTATTTTTTCATTGCATATGATCAGGTCCTTTAATCAATTGAACAGACACAAGCAACCGTAACTGTACATTGAATTGATCATATGCAAATTAGTGGGGCAAGTGCGAGAAGCAATGAGAAGAAGAAGATGAAGCAAGATTGCCTTGAAGGGGATAAAATTCCTGGTTACCATCATCAGACGATTCAAGAAGGGGAGAGAAGTTGGATTCTGCATTTTGATGAACAATGGCACCCAAGTAAGTAAGCACCGTGGGGACAAAGTTTGGGCAAGCATAAAGGCAAGGAAAGCTGCTAGTTTTGTTGTTCTGTGTTATTGTTTTGTATTTAACTTGTAAAGCTCGGAGATTTGCTAATGAAATTGGCAAGCATTTTGATATTGGGAAAATGCAATTTTTCGTACACAAATTAGGAAACTACGATCTCGGAAAGAAGGTTGCATGAGAACATCTGCTGTGGTCCTTACTCCTTGCGGCGCCCATGTTTGGGCTGCTACTAATAGGCTAGAAACTAATGTGCCTCTTTGTTTTCTTGGCACATTAAGTGCCTTTTCAACTTTGAAAGGCAAAACCCAGATGGGCAATTATTATGAGTAATTAGCCTGATCGGTTTCAGCTATGATTTGAAAAAGACCAAAAACAAGCTGATCGATGATCACGTTGTACAGAGACAGCTCCTCTTTGTATTTTTGGCTTTGGTATTCGTGTGAAATTGATCTTTGATCACGCAAGGCAATTTGGCAGGATTGTTAGGGAATATTATATTTTGCACCCTAAATTTAGGCTATAATTATTATTAATTTTTTTTAAAATATAATTTGTGTAAACACGAAATGTAATTATACCTTGAATTTGAAGTGTAAAATGTAATTTCTCCAGCCTTTTAGGACCACTTAACATTGAGAGAGAAAGAGAGAGAGAGATAGTCACAATAAGGAGCACAGTGCAGGGACCAGTTCTTTAGGCGAAAATTTCCTTTGTGCATAACGTCTATACCTTTCCTTTTTCTGTAAATTGAACCACTATATCAATATCTTTGCTTCTCAAGGTCTCCTTCGCCTCATCTATAAATTTTTCTTCATGTACGCAAGCTCATAATAATTAGAACTTGCAAAATTAATTCAGATTAGGTCTCTAGGGATTTGGAGAAACAAATTAAAGGAAAGCCTTGAGAATTTTGAAAATACAGAACGGGGCAGCAGATGCGTGAAGGGCCAGGGCACCGCAGGTCAAGTGAAACGTATAAGTGGACCCCGGATGCATGTCGGGCCCACCCTCGCTGGGATGCATGCCCAGGTAAATGGATGTTTGGCGAGGTACCCAACAGAGAACAGACTAACTAAACCAGGCAGTGCCCAACATGGAGTCCAGACTAATCCAGAGCACAACAAGGCATTAATTGAGGCAGGGGGGGTTGTCATTTAACTGGCAGGTGATCAGTAGTTGATCAGCCAGAGAGTGGGATTGCGACTTGGAGTGTCTGCTTCTTGCTTCGGAAGCTTAGCTCCCAAAAGATCAATTTTAATGCTTGTCAAACAGTATTTAAGAGCCTATTGGGAGAAAATAGCAGCGAAGATGGAGAGCGAGAGAGAGTCAGAGCAAAGCACGTTATATTAGCACGCAACTAATAATACAATGCCACTCACCACTCATATGTACTTTCAAGCTAAATACAACAATTCTTCAAAAACTTACAAAACAATATTGTGCAACCAGCCTCCACAAAGTTACGAAGAGTAACCGAAAAAAAAAAAACAAACAAATTCCAAACATCAGGCAGTGGAAAGGTGCCTATATTCTTTTATGTCATGAAACCACAATTCGATACCTTATCTGGTTCACGAATGGTGATGAGCATGCCGAGCAAAGGAGTATGCTGAAATCGCTGATCCAGTCATGATCAACGAGTGCTTAGCAGCACCTACACTTTTCTTCATCACCAACCAGACAGTCCAGAAAAATCCAATCCAACCTGATTGGCACAAAATTTCAAGTCCCAATCATGAGGGGGAAAGATTTTTGTTTGTAATATAACTGTTCAACATCAAAATACTATGATGAACAACAACCTGCCCATATTATTATCCATTCAAAGAAGGAAGATGATTGGATTGGATGAATTAGCAGAAAAAAATATAGGACTTCCCAATGCACAAAACTCCCATAGTGTGAAGTCTAGGGAAGTATTAGATGTATGCAGCTTTGACCTTATTTTGACAAAGAAGGTGTTTCCACAACTTGTATTGACCTCCATACCACAATCCAGTAATCTTACCTTTACATAAAGGCTTCACCTGCATGGATTAGTAGTCAAATCCAGCTAAAACTATGTATTCCATAATGCCTATGCAATGGCACTGTATATGTTTTCATAATTTTCATCTCTAGTACCATGCATAACTGGTTCAAAAAAGACAGATGCTAGACTATCAGCCCATCAGGTCAATGCTGGAAAGGGGAGGAAACTGCTGGTCTTAAAACATTTACTCATCTTTTATTCTTCCAGTTAAACCCGATCATTTATGCTGGAATACTGTAGCACCAATAAGAAATTCACTAAAAACTAAAATGCATGATTAACCCAACCCATGGCAGTCTATGCATTACATGAAAATAAGGGATGTATCGAGGAAATAGATAATAAAAAGCTATGTCAACAGGAGATATAAAAATGAGACCAATTGAGGATACGTTGAGGGTGGATTGTCCAAGTTGGCTGGACATTTCATAAGAAGAGTTACATGGGTTTAGGCATGAACAAAAACAAGATACAGTATATACTGACTATGAGTGGGTATCTTTAGATACACTTTATCTTAAACAAAGATGCATTTAGATTTAGCCATCTAGAAAAATAGAGGGAGACGCAAACCAAGGTTGGCATGAACCAAAATGGTAAAGAATAATAGGGTTAAACATGGACATGGTAAAAATGGTCCAACATGTCTAGCCCTCAACTGGAATGGAACTGAGACCTATTTCAGGATAACTTCAAAGAATTGTAACAATGCTTGCCTTCTCAATGATTCCTTCGAAACAAAAAGAGTCATCTTTTCGGCTACCTAGCATAGCACAAATCTAGTGCTCATGAAACAAGCAACTTCTATGCTTCTCTTTGGCATAAATCTCAATAGCAAATTTAGTCAATGTTTCTAAGCATTTTTTAATCCCATTTATTGGACTTAAAAATGATAGGCCAGCCTTGGGGTTTTTGAGGCAGAGGGCATCCAATAAAATTTTTACAAAAAAATTATACAGCAGGAATGGAAAGTCCATTCTCTCACCTGTAGCAATGAGAACAGCTGCAATTGCAGAAATTGTTGTGGTTGAAATGACAAATAAGGCAACTGATAATGCCCCTATGTAAACAGCAGTTACACAAGCAAAAAAAAGAGCCAGGAAGCCTCCTGCAGCTGCCAAAGAGAAGAGAAGAGATATGACAATTGCATTGACAGTGGCAGCCAGAAAGAAGAGCATAAAAACAAGCAGCCCAGTCAAGGAAAGAAGAGCAATAGTCCCCACCTGCAGCAGGTAAATGAAATAAATGATTAGACAAAAAATACTAAAGATAGGTAGAAACATTCATGCCACTGGAAGATAACAGGAAGAGGAAGAAGAAGAAGAAAGAAAAGATGGAAAAAGACTGATGATGAACTAGCAACTCAAGGAAAAGATTATGCATACACTAATTACTGGAAGAAGAAGAAGAAAGCAGCCATGAGTGAATGATGAACTGGAAAACTATAAAAAGAGAAGCAACATGACAAAAGAAGGATGTCATCTTTGTGTGAAGTGAACTGAATTGAATGAAAACCATAACACGAGTATGTCCACAGACAGATAGAGAGAGATGAGGAGGGGTCTTAACTTTTACCGCAAACTCTATGTACACAAATAAAACATATATTGTTGTTATCAGTATGCATGCCAAATAAAAAGAGCAGCAACAGAATCATATTATATAGTAACTGTAAATTTCTGAGAAAATTGAAAATGTCTACATGACAATCCTAGTTAGAGCAGCTAATTTAAATTTTTCTTGCATACCAATCAGGCCTTGATAATACTGTGGTTTAATGTTTTCATCCCTTTGATGATTGTGTATGTTGCTTGTCAATGTATTCCTCAGCAACATATTTAATGGAACAACCAGAAAATAAGTAAACACCCACTATGTAAAATTGTACGAATTAACTTGTAAGAGGAACCATTAATAAAACAAAACCATATTCAATGTGTAAATCGCTCAGTTATGGAGGCATAAATTGCCCTCTGTAATATTACCCTGTTCACCGCTGAGTCCGGGTCACTATTTCCTATCCATTGTCTACATCTCTACCTCTAGCAAACCATATCCAATAACTGTTTCTTTATTTGGATAAGCGAGCAAGCGGGTTATTCAAGTAAGCTGATTCGCGAATTTCTTACAGTCAACATCATTTGCACATAGCTCAATTGATTCCACGACAGCCAAAGCAAAGTTTTCAGCTCTTTTTCCACTGGGAATTATTTTTATAACTCTGCTATTATCATCATTCAGGTAGTTATCTTCCAATTTTCCCTGTCGCTTGCCTGCCGTTTCTCTTCATAAACGATTCTCAAGTTCAAATTTCATATCTCAAATCCTAAATTCTGTGTGTTCACCGTGCTCCCATGAACCCACGAGAACACAAGTAAGCGACGCCGACTAGGAGTATGGGCTGACTCCGACTAGTAGCACCATGCTGATAACGTCTCTTAAATTTGGCATATTCATTGGATTAGTGAAAAGTAATAAAATTAAATAAAATAAAAAAAGAAAGAGACAGAGAGAGGGAAGAGGGAAGATTGGAACAGACGGATATGACGAGGAGGGCACGGAGAGGGCTGCCACGACGGGTCCAGATGAGGAGTTCACGTCCGGTATTCGCCGAAGCCTCTTTAAGCAGCGGAACGTTCTCCGAGAGCGACGTCTTGATCCGATGAACAAAGGGTGAGCCGCCGGCTTCAGGGAAGAGGATGGTGGCCATCGCGTGGTGGATGACGCCTTGCAGCGTCTCCCTGTCCTTGTGGGTCCATCTCTTCTCGGCAGCAGTGCTGTCCACGCCGTTGATGACTTCGGCTTCCGCCATTTTACATTACAGTAGTTATATTATCAGTAGAGTGGCAGTAGCAGTTGAAGTAGGATTATATTATGTTATGTTTTAGTATAATCATGTTTCGATCGAATTGGAGCAATTGCTTTCAATTATTTAAGTTTGTGGGGACACAGAGAGTGGGAGAATTTATTCAATAAATGGACAGGTGGCTTTCTTTGTTGAGTTCGCATTTTATATTTGATTATTTTTCTATACTTTTTATCCTTCTCTCAATATATAATATTTGCATTGAGGAGTCTACAGTATTCATTTGGGTTTGGAGCCTTTTTTATAATTCATCAGAACAATCAGATAGGGTCAAATCAATAAAATTTGTAATATAAACTTTTTAATTTCAAATTAGGATTACTTAATTAATGACAATTATAAACCTTGATCTTTTGTATACATATTTACTTACATACATACATATATATATATATTATAGCTTTAGACTCACAAAGGATACTATTATATTTTCACTGTAAATATTTGTGTTTATTTATTTTGTTACAAAAATAACTTTGATGAAATTAAATATTTGTAATTTGCACAAAATATGAAAAATTTGCGACCTAAGTATATCTATCTGAAATTGAATGTGAATAAATTCACCATTGCTCAGTCAAATCCCGCTGCCCTGTCCCATATGTGGGACCTGGTCTTTTCGTCATCTACAGTAGGTTGGAAAAAAAAAAATAGTTAGCCAAAAGTAAGATGTGTGTATGCCTATGTTTCTAATTTTTCTTAAATTCAATAGGTTTGCGGTCTAGAAAATTTTGTTCGAAATTATTATTATACTGAATAATATATTTCTTATATAAAAATTAATTAAAATATTAAAAAAATCTTCAATTTAAATTTAAAAAATTAATAAGTGATATACTTACAATAATAATTATTTTTTTAATAATGCTAAATATAACTAATTCAGAACACCCCTTCTCCTGAACACGTCAAGCATGACAACACCAATCATCTTAGCCGGAGGTTCATCCTCCGTCACCCTCGCTTTGTTGATCGAAGGTTTAGTTTGAGAAGATAACGACACAAATAACGCCGTTAGTTACCACTTCAATAGGTTAGATATATATCCCTTTTTTTTTTTTTTTTCTTTGAATCATAACCATATAATTTAAGTAGAACTTTTATTTCATATCCAAGGTTTCGTAGCTGGTCAAGTCTTTACTGTTGACCCTTGACATTTTCTTTAGTGTTTTTCCCCCCCCCCCCCATTTCTTCAGTCCAGCATGAGCACAAGAGCCCAACAAGTACAGCTATTTGCATTTCTGTAAACAAATCAAGTGCCCCACATTAACAAAAACCATGAGTTGCAAGCCCTCCAAACGTGGCATTCCAAATTAATACGTCAGTCTGCCTCACGGGAACCCCACGAAACACACTGAAAGTGTGGCAACGCATTTGATATACACATCTACAAGAGAAGTACGCAAATTCAATGTCAATGGCTGTACATTATCAATCACGTAATGATGCATTTTCTGGCCCTTTTTAGGGTGCACCCAAATGAGCACATGCACCACAGTTACATGGTTGGCCTTGGCACACGAAATCCGCATTTCTTCAAAACTGCCACAGCATTTCCATAGTCTCCACAGTTAACATACCCATCAATCAAACAACGCCACAACACACAATCCCTTTCGGACATGGTGTCAAATAATTCGTGTGCCAAGTCCATATTACCACATTTACAGAAGCCTCCCTTCATTTCGGATATTCCATCGAAAACCTTTCGTGCATAAAACAACATCCCTGCAAGAAGCATACATTTGAATCAGAGAATTCGAAACAAAATTTTGCGACGAAAGCATGGATGGACTTTTTTTTTTTTCTTGAGAAGGCGCGCCGGAGGCCCTCCAGAAGAAAAGGGTACGTTAGATGATCTGGCGAGGCCCCAAGTTTCGGCATTTGCACAAAAACTGAAAATTGATTTACTTGGGTGGTTCTGGCTACTCACTCGAGTAACCTCTTACAACTGTGTTCCAATCAGACGTTGTTGGGTTCGAGAGTCCCGACAAAACCCGGTAAGCGTAACCAATGTCGCCTCCTGAATCCGAATTCGAATCTGATGATGCAGAGAAAGAAAGAAAGAATGGTCGACACGCAAAAGGGTCATCTTGGGAGAGGCTTAAAGTGAATAAAATAGCACGAATTTGCTTCAGTTTTACCATTGACTTGCATTGCATTTATCAAGAAGGTTGGTTGAGGTTTTCTTTGCACTGTAATGGCATATTCCTGCAAGTAAAATAGCACATTAAACTTATGGGGTTCTCCAACATAAGACAAGCAACTGAGACATTACATCAGAGATGGCCGTAAAGCTAACCAATCATTTAGTGATATTATGCGTTTTATTTTTATCTATATTATTTAACAAAAGATATTTTTTAATTAATAAATCACAATTACGAAATATCTAATAATCAGAGTAGATTACTTTTAATTCACATATATTATTTTTAAAAAAAATTTGAAATTTTCATTTTTCTAGTTTAAAATTTTGAAAAATATAAATGGTACTCACAATTTTATTATTACATCATACGGTGAATTAGATCATTATATTAAATTTACAAAATACCAAACTCAATTGTATTCAACGTCTCTTAAAACTGTGTAGAGTTATAATTACATTTAATTTCACTGAATATATGGACAAAAATTTGAAACTATAATCATATTGTATGAGCAATGATATACATTTCTTGCTCTTGAACAAGGGTCTATGTTCTAACTTCCAAAGTTACACTAAACTTATTGCCATTAAGAAAACATTGATAGACTAAAAAGATGGAAATCCTTTGCTCCCAAGGTTAACTGTGGATTCAATATATTGTGTCACACATATGGAGGAAAAACTTGGTAATGAAATTTTTGGGGAAGTACGTGGGATTCCAATTTTTGGTCAGGAAGATTGAACATTTATGGAAACTTTATGGAGGCATGGATATTTTGGACTTAGGCTGTGATTTTTCTTTGGTCAACTTTAACTCGAATGAGGTCGAACAAAGTGATTGATGATGATCCAGAAATTATTCATGATCATTATTTGACTGTTCGTCCTTGGATTCCTTAATTCGTCTACTAGGAGGCTATTATTAAATCAACTTTAGCGTAGGTGCATCTTACGAAATTATTTGTTCTATTCTAGAATGATGGTGTCCTTATGGTCATGGCATCTTGCATTGGTAAACTAGTTAAGATAGATCAAAATACTATCCTCACAATAAAAGGATACTTTGCTTTAATTTGTGTTGAGGTTGATTCAACCAAAGCCTTTTATTCCTCGATTTTGGTTGAATGGTATTTGTCATAAGGTTTAGTATCAGAGTCTCCATACGATGTACTTTAGTTGTGAAAAATGTGGACATTCTTCTCTTGTTTGCTCCCAGAATCCTCTTGACAAGGTTGGTGCCACTGCAAGGTATGTTATGGTGGGTTTAGTTTTGCTCTTCGGCCAAGTGGATAATTTGAGTGTTAAAAAATAAGGAAAGTCTGGATCTTTAGGGAAGAGGTCAAACTGATGATTCGACAAGATATGGGATATGGATGGTACTAACTAAAAGGAATAAAACTGGGCAACAAATTCCTAGAAATGGGCAATCTTCCAACTTAATAGATTTGCTTCACTGGAGAATATAATGGATGATTTGGCTAGAGATCCTTATCTTTTTAACAAGTCTTGAAGAGTTGAAACAAGGATGCTTAAATCAAAAATTCCATATTAAGTGGGAAGCCCTGAAAAGTGCCACGACTAAGATGGGTCGTGTAGATAAAAGTAGGCCTTTGAGGAGTTTTGGGCTTGACTCCGTTATAGAGAAAAGGCTAGCAAAAGAGAGAAGGATATCCATAATGGTGATGCCTTTTGGTGATCTGAGAAAACAGTGAACAATGCTAATGTGCCTATCTCTCCAAATAAGTGCAAGTTTTGTGCTTGCATCACATGCAAGTCCTTGGCTAGGATTGTTGATGTTTAGCTCTCAGTTGACACACCTTCGAGTTATTTTAAGTCTTGTTGGAAGCTTTAGTTTTACAATAAGTTATATTGGGTTTAAGAAGCAATGTTTTCTTATTTCATTTGGCAACAACACAAAACATTTAGAGACTGTTGATTTCCCACATTAAGATCATCCTCCAAATGACACTAGTAATACCATTGGCCAGTATCATGTATCCAAGAATTGTGGTTTCATAGGGTTGGGAAATATTCATTTGGTTTCAAATAAGAATATGAAGTAGCAACTTTAGATATTGTATTATTATTTAGCTTTTATTTTTCTTTTATCTATTATTTTTCTATGCATTATGTCATTGATAGATTACTTAAAATTCTCTCGTAAGATATTAGAGGTGCAAGAAATGAAAACAACAAAATACATCTTTCTAACCTTGCGAAGACCTATCATTTAGAGATTAATTTCATCTCGGATACCTATATTCTGTTTGCATGGGTGAAGGACAAATGGAGATTTCTTGACTTTAATTCTCGTGAACTAGTGGATTTCAATGACTTTGTTGGTGGTATTTGGCCACTTTGGAAATTACAAAATGTTAAAAATTCTTTCTATTTCAAAAGACACCTAACATAATTATTTTGTTATAATCCAACTTGGTATCGCTATATGTAGATGCTCAACCATTTATGCTTTTTCAATTCCTTTTTGTACAGGGAGCACTGCTTTTAATGAGACATTTTAATGATATCCTTAATCAATATAAGAAAAAAGGGGGTCCTTATCAATTTAACAAGGCCGAAAAATTTGTAAAAAATATTAAGTATTATTGCTTACAAGACTTAGGTTGCAAAGGTCGTCCTTGTTTCACAACATAGGAGGGAGCCTGGGAAAGTAGTCATTTTGCAGCAAATAAATCTCATTTGCAACTGAAAATTGGCACATTCTTTTCCTTAAGGTGTCTGTTATTACTCTCCTATGCACCATTTTAAATCATCATCCCATCTTGTTGATTTCTAATAATGAGACAAGGGGCATTAATCCACCTTTTCGTTTTCAGACAACATGGATGACTTGTAAAAGGTGGTGTATCACGACTAAATTAGCTAAGTTCATTTTGTTTTGGATAATTTGCAAGTTGAACTACATATGGCTTTGGAGTTTAACCACTCTACATTTGACAATATTTTTTTTGAGGGAAAAGGCACCTTCAAGTTAGACTTAATGACATTCAAATGGCCTTAAAATAACATTCAGATTAATTTCTTATTTTACTAATAAAACATTTAAATTCAAAAAATAATATGTTCATCAAATAAAAGGAAATTTATTGATTCTTTTAGAAATCACAAATACAATGGTTTTTATTAGGGGGTAAGAGAACCAAGTTCTTCCATGTTTTAACATTTGTTAAGAATAAGCATAATAAGATTGAAAACTTAAAACTCATAGATAAAACAAGGAGCTATAATCATCATATTATAGAGGAAGAAGTTTTATCTTACTTTTGAAATTTGTTTGTATCATTAAGGTGATTATTTCTCTTATATAGGTGGTTAATTAACCTAGACTTAACACTTTACAATGTATTGCTTTTGAAGTTCTAGTAAAGTAAGATGAAATTTTTACGACTTTAAAATCAATGAAATCTTATAAGACTTCAAGTCTAGATGAATTTCAATTCATCTTTTTTAAAACATATTGGGATATTGTTGGCTCGATCATAGCTACTCTGATTCAAAATGCTTTTAATGCATATTCTTTTCATTAAATTATTTCCAAATCACTTATTTGTCTTATTCTGAATAATGATAAAATTGATCAAATTACTAAATTTCATCCTTTGTAATATTATTTTCAAACTAATTATAAAGGTTTTATTTTATTAAATTAGACTATTGTTTAACAAGATTCTCAACTCTTTATTATAGTTTTATTCCTAGTCAGTATATCTTAGATAATATTATTATTTCACAAAAATAATGAATTTAATATGTCATATAAAAAGCAAAAAAGACATGATAACTTACAAATTGATAGGCATATGACAAGTTGAATTAGAGGTTTTTGGAATTAATTTTTCTTAAATTTAGGTTCCCTAAAAACACTATTATATTGTTTATATTATACATTTTAAGGATTTTTCTATTAATCCTGTGGAATGATAATTTTTTTTCTAACATCAAACCTTTGTACAAACTCAAAGAAGGAATTCTTTATCTGCATATATTTTTGTATTATACATGACACAATTATTTTTATTTTTATTCAAATAAAAGTAGATCAAAAGATTTGGAAACCGATTAAATATACTCAATAAGGCTTTTTTTTTTTATCTTTTTTGCTTTTTGCAAATAATGTCATGTTATTTTCAAAAGTTACGAAAGGTTAAGCAAAAGTAGTTTAAGCGATAATAAATTTTTTTATTTAGTTTTAAGGTTCAAACGGAATAAATCTAAATCAAAAGTCTTTATATTCATGAAAGTTCACAAGGGTCTTCTCCACCAAATAAGATTAATTAGTAAGTTTGCATTTACTAATAATTTAGAAAAATATCTACAAGTGTAGTCCATTTATGGCTAACCTATAAATGTCACTTATGGATATATTGTTGATAAAATTCACTAATATTTATCTACCTGGAAGTCTAAGCTCTTAAATATGGTTAGTTAGACTACTTTGGCACAAAGTTATTTATCTTACATTTTGCTTTATGTCATATAGATAACTTGATTGCATTTATAAAAAAATTGAAAAAATTATTAGGTGCCTTATTTGGGCATCTAACTTTGATAAATGAGGGTTTCATTTGGTTGATTGAGAGAAAGTTACTTGTCCCAAAGTTAAAAATGTCTGAGGACTTTGGTAAACGTAGCTAAAAATGTAGTAATGTTAGAAAATTTGAGTTAAGAGATCTTACATAGAAGTGATAAAATTAAATCTTTGATCATTGTACTAAATATTTCAATTTAACTCATTTAGGTTATATGTATTCTTCCATGTCTTTTTATACATGGAATGCAATTTCAACAAATTTTGATGCATTTGATAGTAGGTTTCACTTTTGTATTATCTCAGGAACTAAAATATCATTCTTGTTTAACCAATGAGTATCTTAAAAGTATATAGCTAAAATAGTTTCATACATTTTAATTAGATAAACACTTTTGTGGACAATTTTATTGAAAATGTCTAATGGTATTTAAATAATCTCCTATCTCATATACCTCTAATGATTTATAATTTGATTTTATCCATTCCTTTTCTATAACATTCTTTAAGTTTAAACATTACATCATAACTAACAAATTTGAATAAGAGTTATTTAACTAATGTTAAATATAATTGGCTAACTAATTATGGTACTTGAGGTGATGTTAAGTATTTATGACTGAATTTATAAAAGTTTAAAATGTTGTATAAATTTGAGTCATTTCTATGACTTATATTTAAAAGAAGATTGTTTTCAAATATAGAGTGTTTGTGTAAAGGTTTGTATGAGTCTTCAAATTGTTTTGAGTGAAATACCACAAAGGAAGATATTTTGCATCTTTTTCAAGATTACCCTTAAATCCGTAAGGTTTAGGAAGGGTTGTACTTTAATAAGATTTCACAATCTTGAGTCTTACAGTATAAATATCACTACTAAGATAAGTAGAGCACACTTATTTTAAAAACTTTTGGACTTATTAGTATTGTTTTATCAAACTTAATGTAAATGTTAACAAGAATTTACAACTTATGTTACACTTATTTATCTTCTTCTTTTTCCTAAATCTTATCCATCCTTAAACCCAGTATAAATGATAGTTATCTTGTTTATAAATAGTGAGATTTTCTTTCACCATACTAAATCAAAAGTTGGCATTACCCCCTATGCACCTCATCCAAAATTAAATTCAACTAACAAGTTTCAATCCTCTGTACATTTTATCTATGGTAACTATCTTAGATAAAAAAAAAATCATCAATCCAAACCAAACTATTTGAATATATTGAATTTTAAATTTTATATATAAATTTTTGTTAACTTTCTTAAAAATTGAAGTATATAATAGAAAAAAAATTATAAAGTAAAAAAGAAGACTCGAATTCCAATCAAGATTCTTTAACTTGAGTAATATGATAACAAATCTAGCTAAACTTTGAATAAAGCAAGAGTGTAGTTTTGCATTTAGTTGAAAAAATCAAACATTTTAAGTGTTTTTTGGCATTCAAAAAAGTCTCCAACAATTTTCAATTAATCAAGGTATATGAATTTTTCAACAACTCATTTCACCTTAAATTTAAGTGAAGAAACAAAAGAATATAATATGTCAATTTTAATTGCTAGTCTTCCTTTATCTTATTCTAAAATAAAAATTAAGAATTAAAAAATATTTAAAAAATTCATAAAATTTTAATTATTATTTTTTAAATTATATTTATCTACTTTTTCTTAAAATATTTAGATACTTAAGGCTAATATTTATAGTATAAAATAATCAAACAAATTTCCTATACTTTGAACTAAGAGGTTCTTTAAAATAGTGTTTCTAACATTATTTTACAAACATAATACATTACTTATATTTATTTATGCTAGTATTTTTGTGAAGTAAAATATATCCTAAAGTTTAAATTGAGCAGTAATAAATTAGATAAATTGATAGGTTAATCTCTTAAATTTAAATATCATATTTTAGTAAAAACTAACTTTAAAATAATGGAACTTCTTCAAAATTTTAGTATAATATAATAATTATGATATAATAAATACAACTATATAATAAAAACTATAATAATATAGTATGATTGATTACTATATTTTACCTAGTGAAAAATGAATACGCTATTCAGGACAAAAAAATAAAATAAAATTAATGACACCGTAAAGCTCCCAAGTAGCCTTAAGTAATTGGCCTATATGATTATAATGCCCTCCAAAATTTTAATCTTTCTAACTTCTCCATTATATTATATTAAATAATTAAAATAATTTTAAATATCAATAATCTTTTTGTGATCAGAAAATAATACTAATATTGGTACTTTATAAATACATGTTTCAATTTAAACAAAAATATCTTTCTGTTATATTCAATTTTCAAATTTGGGAAGCATCAACGGGTAATTTTAGTTATTTTATATTTGTTTCCATTTGCTTGCACTGATGATCTCGTCATCCTTGCAACGCCCATGTCCGACACTGCAACCATCAACGATATATATATATAATATTTTTTTATAGAAGATAAAATTAACATTCTTATATATATTATTTTTCTTACTTTCAACTTTTACTATTTCTCAAATAAAAATTATTTAATTATTTTTATCTCTCATTATCCTTTTTCAAACATGAGAGAGAAGAAAAAATTTTCTTTTCTCTAATTTTATTTTAAAATTTTTTTTCCCTCCTTTATTTTTTTTTTCTTTATTTTATTATCCGAACAAATGATTGGAGACGAACCATCATGAGAGCCACCACGTAATGCTAGGCGGCACCTCTTGAGAATCCTTGGCCACCGCTAAGAAGGTTTTGCAGTGACAGTCACTCGAGCAACAAGCCCACATGATCAATTTATAATAATAATATTATTATTTATTACTATTAATTAATTGTTTTATTACTTATCTGCATGATCAATTTAGTAGGACTGTGACAACGTCAGGAAGATAATTAGACTAATTATAATCATTCTAAATTTAATTTAGGATGATAAAAAAATTGTCATTAATTCATATTTCTTATATTTTCTATGTATTTTAATAAATATTACCAACTAATTTTTCTCAATTTAATTAAGGTTGAATTTCTTTACTCTTTTTCTTTTTTTTTTCACAATGACAAATCTGCCATCAAACCCAACTAAACATTAGGGTTGCAAGTCCCAAATCAAAGTTATGGCAGATTTTTGGATAGCGTAAAATAAGCAAAATATTTTGACATTTTATAAAATACACATTAAATTATTTTTAAATATAGCCAACTCCCCCTAATGAAAAGGTAGCTTCTAGATGACCAATCTTTTTTTTTCCCTATTTTTTGCTGTAAAAACGAAGGTTTAAATTGTCTATTAATAGTTTGGTAGATTCAAAAACTTTTACTGAAAAATTAATCAGTAACACTTGTTGACGTAAATGCAAAGAATAAAAGAAATATAAACTAATCATATTTTTGTTGTTATTAAAAATCAATGAAATAAAAAATAAAAAATTTCTTTTTATTACTTTCATGTCAATATATTTTAATAAATATTAGTGTATAGTAGGGTTCAAAATTTTAATGAACAAGTCGTTGTGACTCTGAAGCCGATGCCGCTTGCCCACCGCGAAGCCCCCTATTCCCCTATAATCCAAACGTTTTATGCAATTATACTTTCAAAATGAAACTTGTGTGTAACATCTAATACACACACATATATCCTTTGAAACGAGAATGATGAAGATCATGAAGCAAACTATCTAAGAAGTGGTAGCTGCCTCTTTTTTTTCTTTTCTTTTCTTTTTATCGTTTTATTATCAATAACTTATTCTATTAAAAGATAAGAATACTTTAAAAATAATATGGAATAAATTAGAAATAAAAAAATAATCATAGGAACAATTAAAAAAATATATAAGAAAACAAGAAAAATTTAATGAGAGAATTTTATAACTAAGCGGGAGAAAAAAAAAAAGGATCATAATTTTAAAATTTTAAATAAATAATTTATGTATACCTAATGGAGTGACGCAGTAGTAGTGTGGGGAATTGCCCTCAACGTAAATATCAGAAATCAAGCACTAAATATAAGAGTTTTAGTTCTGCATTTTTAGTACAACTGTTGGGGATCATGTTTGTTGAAATTTTTTAGTTTCGTGTTGGAGTCCTAACGATTCTGTTTTCCTTTTCTACTTCTTTGTAACACACACACACACACACAAAAAGACCTTCATGGACAAGTCAAATTCTGCTTTACAGGCTATGGGTTCTATCAGGATGCGAAAAGGGTAGTAGATGGGATGAACTCAGTGCGATATTATCCATTCACCCATTATTAGTTAAAAAGTGCAGCTTGATTTACCAAAATCAGGAAAAAGTGTCCAGTGCATGAAACTATTTTCATAATGTTATTTCGTCTGCAATGAATCATCTCCAAAGACTTCAATAAAAAGCATTGTATAGGTAGGCTAATTTTCCATTCATCACCTAACTATGTGACATGCCTCTTACCCATAGTAAGCACCAAAAAAAAAAATACCATCTTAGCTTATTTCCCCAGTTGTAATCAAACCATGTTTTCTTCCTTTGGTTAGATAACGGCTTCAACAAGTAAGACTCCAATGTGGGTTGTTAACTGCCTTTTGGTCACTTTTTCACTTTATTTTAGAAAGGCATTACTTACAAGAAAACAATGCAAGGCAATAATTATGCTTAGCCACATGCAACTCAACTTTAGTTTCTTGAATTAGCGTGGTATTTCACCAGTGAAGATGGTTTGAAACCAATATCTCTAAGTATAACCATTGTTAAACTTGGAACATATTTTCGCAGCTTTTCTTATTTATGAGTAGGAATATTTTGAGAATTTTTTTTTTAAGAAAAAAAAAAAGCAATAATGAAGGACATATGAGAACCCAAATTGATATATGATACATTTCTGTTAAGTTTGTATGCGTGCGCTTTGAAATTGATTTTGGAATTAATGTGCTTTCGAAAATCCCAGTAATATCTGTTGCTTAGGCACCAATATACAGATTCTCCACTAGAAGAACTTTTTTTTTTTTTTTTTTTTGGTTTAATCCAAGGGTTAATTAGAGAGATAAAGTCAATCTAGGCCCAGTGCTTTGATCATTCAATTGAAATAGGCAACAATGTCTTGCTTAGTAGCAAGAGGAGATTTGAAGGAACATAGTTGGGTATGAAATATGTATGCATGAGAGGGAGATTTAATCAGAAAGTTTGGTGCAAGAGAGCATGCAATTGCCTAAAGCTTGTTGGCGATGTGGCAACAGACACGCATAGGAAAAATGATGACTATCATGGGGAAAAAGTTGCTGCAATTTAGTCCTCGGGACAATAACAAATCTCCAAACTGTGAACATTCCCCACATTATAAATTCTCTCCAATTCAGCTGTTCGTTCAATTCAAACAGTCATAGCTAAACATGGAGAAATCACACACCAAGTCAGCACTTAAGGTTGTTATGCTGCCAAACTCATCTTTGCTTTCTCTTCAACTGTGATAACGAGTTTTCCTTTCCACTTTGATTTTTTTGGTTTTTGTATTGTTTTTTCCCATATTGAAGCATCCTGAAAATGTGTTCCTTCTCTGTTTTCTATTTGTTTCCTTCTGAAAACTTGTCAAGGCTACCTCAGTGTCTGCTGTCTCTTGGAGTACCGCTGCTAAAGGAATGGTGGTATTTTAATTTCTATCTCAAGTAGCTCTACCAAAAGGGAAATTTTAATTTCATGTCAATACCCAATCAGCAACTGCCCAGTCAACAAAAGAAGGCCACGATTTTATTTTTTTTGGGGCCTCGTATATTGTCATTCGAGAAATTCCTTATTTGACTTACCAAACTTGACCATGCACCTAATAAACCAAATATGATTAATTACTTTGGATCTTATTTATTGTTTACCATATTAGCTTCTTTTACATCATGACACAATTTCTCAAAGTTTATGGGAATTTTAGTGCATTACATGCGACCATCGATTTTTTTTAAGTTATTTATCCAAAAATATGATAATAAAAAAAAATATTAGTGTTGTTCATTGCAAATTAAGAAGCTTTTACACACTTCAGCTCACTGTGGACGTAAAACGAGCTAGTAAAACCCCCATGAAACATTCTCCATGTTACTCTCACGAGATAATAAAGTGGGCAATCTTTCTTTTTTTTTTTTTTGGGTAAATTATTAAACACAGGCAAAAGAAGAACTCAAGGAGCGACTCCATGAAAAATCCAAGGTAAATTTACCCCTCCAACTCCTTCTCTTCTCTCTCTCTCTCTCTCTCTCTTTCTTCTCCATTCTTTATCCGCCTGGGAACCCATTTTATGATGATGCATAGGGTACCCTAAAGCCGCAAGCAAAAGAAAACACCAAGCCGCAAGAATTCAAACTGCACACTGAACAAAGAGCTGCAAAACGTGCCATGTTCAACTACTCTGTGAGTGAACTGTGCATAACTCTTTTTAGTGTTTACATGCTTGGTTTTCAAGATTTTTCATTTCTCTCTCTGAACTAAAAAGCTGAGGTGGTAGTGAGTGATATGCCTGCATGCAGGTTGCCACCAAGTTATATCTCATGGAGCTACAGAAGAAACAAGTGGAGAGGTTGCAAAAGGTCAAGATTTTGTCGCATACAAACATCATAATAATGACATTGATGAACCCTAGTAATTGGTAACACACTAACGTACTATATAAATTTGGAGCAGCTGATAGAAGAGGAAGAGGTTCGCTTGCTGAGAAAAGAGATGATTCCGAGGGCCCAATTGATGCCTTTCTTTGATAGACCTTTCTTTCCTCAAAGGTAAAACTACTCCTCCGTTTAGAGATCAAGCTTCTTGTGACAACTCGTTCGTGCCATGGTGTCATCTGATGACAAGACTTTTTAGAAAAATTCATAAAAAAAAAAAAAAAAAAGCTGCTAATAGGGAGATCTGACTCTCTAATGGGACTATAAAAAAACAAAAATAAAATTACAAAGACTTTAAAATTTGTGGCTGATTGTAAACTGTATTGCATTAAGCACACCGGTTCAGTATGATCTGTGTGGGTTTAGCAATCTGACTCAGGACTACTTTGGACAATTATTAAACTAACTACGATGAATAAGTGTAAGTTGGGGACAGAGTGTTATTCATTTTACGTTGGACTCTTATTGAAAACAGTTTGGTTTCTCTTTATAAAATGACACTTTACTTGTGAAACAAAAAAATATGTGTACATTTTGCTAATTGGTATTTTGGCAGATCAAACCGTCCTTTGACAATTCCAAAAGAGCCAAGCTTCCGGATGCTGAACACCAAGCGTGGAAGCTGCATCCCTGACAATGAATTCTACCACTTTCAGCAGGCACAATGCTGGAAGCCCATCAAATAATCAACTGCTGGGGCAATCGAGCACTTTCTTGGTGTTGCTAGTACCATCCATATGTTGCACGAGTTGTCACAATTCAGAGACATTCGAGTGTTTGTAGTTTGTAATTGTAGATGGCAGATCTAAGATCCTCTAGTGTGTTTGGGCTTGATTACCCACTTTTATTTTCCTTTTATTTTATTTTCCTTCTCCCTCCAGTTTACAATAATTTGGTTTCAATCATCCTACTTTGTTCTGTGTGACTAGCCAAAATGCAATCCATAACAGCCCCCAACCCCACTCTTTTATTTTGCACTGTTGAAGTGAACATTCTGCTGCTATAGATTAAGTGTTTCATTGCGCTGTGATACTTTTGTGGACTCAATTGAACGAATGCTTTTAATCATGCTGAAATTGTGGAGGAGGTTAATTAAGGACTACCTTAATTGGAGTTCTTAAGCATCATTTGCCATATGGGTGGAACAAACTAACTTGTCACATGACCAACACCAACCAAAGGATTTAGATTTTGGCACATGTCGATCTTGGTTTTGCCTTTTTTTTTTTTTTTTTTTTGATTGGGGAGAAATCTGAATAAAGAAAATTATGGTTGACATAATAAGAAGTGTGTTATTGATTTTATTATTTATTTACTTGTTCCATGCAATCAGGTCAGCCCTTGGAACTTGACGGTGTCCTAGAACGAATCTTTTATATGGACACAACATAATTAAAAGAAATAATGATTTGGAATTAAGAGATTAGGAAAAAATTCAGGGACTAAATTATAATATTGACAAATTACAATTGCGGAACATGAATGTGAAATTAAAAGGCAGTAGTGAAAACTAAAAAGGACAAGGTAATCAAAGAGGCGGATAGAGGGTGGGGAGGGGGGGAAAAGTCGGACGCTGCTAGGTCTTTTTCGGATCGACGATTATCGCTGGGCCGCTGGCGGTTGGCCGTTCGTGGGCGTGGAGTGAACCAATCGGTCTCTTTCTCTCGCTCGCACCGCTTTCCTCTCTGCAAATACTGTTAGGTATTCTACACAATTATCATCGTCTGCCTATCCCGTTGCATTATTAGGGTTTCTTTGTTTTTTCTTTTTTATTGAAATCTTGCTGATAATTTCCTGTTTCAATTTTTCGGTTTTAGACTGTATTGTTTGGATTGAAAAGCTGGAAACGTTATAGGTAGTGGGTAATTTTAATAATTGTTGAACAATTTGGGAGTTGGGTGGCGGCAGCGGGGGGTGTGAGGGAGGGGCGAAATGGCGGAGATACAGACGAGTGGAAAAGCCATAGATTCGCTGCTGGAGAAGGTTCTGTGCATGAACATCTTGTCGTCGGACTACTTTAAGGAGCTTTATCGGCTGAAGACTTACCACGAAGTGATTGACGAGATTTACAACCAGGTTGACCATGTCGAGCCCTGGATGACCGGAAACTGTCGGGGCCCCTCCACTGCTTTCTGCCTTCTCTACAAGTTCTTCACCATGAAACTCACCGTCAAGCAAATGCATGGCCTCCTCAAGCACAAGGATTCTCCTTATATTAGAGCGGTAATTTTTGCAGAATTTTTTTATTACTTTCTGCGCATTTATTGCTGATTTTCCCTGTTGTTATTTTTGGTTTTGTTTCAATTTCTCAGTATTTTTTGTATTATCACCTGGTGCTCTTTGTTTTGATGAAGAAACATAATCGTTTATAACCATTGTTGTTTGCCTGCTTACCACTTAGTTTCACTTTGTTCTTATTTCTTGGGTGCTATGTCTCCTTTCATTTTAGTGTCCCTCTGTGCTATGAACCCTTTTCATGGAACAGAGCAATCCAGTGAGAAAGAAGCTCTGTCAAATAAATCCATTGAAAACTACTGTATACCTGTTATTCCTTTTGTTTTCTTTCATGTCTAATGGGTAAATTGTAAGCTTCTCATAATATGTGCCTAAGGCTGAGGTTTTGTTTCTTTTGTTTTCATGGCGAATGAAGGTTTAACGCATCGTTTCTATTTGGCATTTATGTGAACTAAGTAGTTTATCATCTATGAGTCTAACTGTGTGCCTAGGATTTGTGAATGTGTGATTTGAGGTGCATTCACATGAATCTGATGAAAAGAAAATGTTGAGGGATTATGGGGCTTGTTCATCAAAGTGAGGTAATTGACAATATATGTCTGTATTTACATTGTTAAAATTCGGCATGTTAATGTTCTAGTATGTATATACAGATTAACAGATATCATGATGCCATTGTCTTTGGTAGCAGATTCGACATGCCAAGGTTGAGGTCTGCTTGTTTCTTTGAGTTGCTAGGACTTTGTCACTCCCACATAACACTGCCTTTGCTTTATGAAGCAGATATTCATAAAGGTTTGAGGTGTCTCATGATTCTCATTTCTGGGTTTTCTGATGGTCATTCAATGATATCAGCGTATCATTCAGCTATGGTTTGCTACTTTCTTATAATTGTTAACTTTTGGAGTACTTTGAGAACCATAGGCCACAGGTCATGTTATTGCTGTCATTTTTTTAACTCTTTTAAACTCTCTAGGTCTATTGTAATTTGTTGGCATCAAAACTTAGAGATTTGAATTATTGGATTGCATGTAATCAGCTCTCTCTCTCTCTCTCACCTTCTCTTGTGTGCATGACTTGTGCAATGTACTTGTTGGCATAGAGCCTACTTGCTTTTTCATATTCTTGAGCTTGTGATGCTGTGGCATTAATGTCTACATTTTCTTTTTCAGATTGGATTCCTTTACTTAAGATACGCTGCTGATCCAAAGACCTTGTGGAACTGGTTTGAGCCATACGTCAAAGATGACGAGGTACTTGCCATGGATTGGCTTTATGAACCTCTGTGGTGCATTTGGTAAAAGCTTTTGAGACTGATAAATTTTTCAAATACCCAGTTGCTCATATTTTAATTTTAATTCTTGTGGTGCAATGCAGTCATCTGCTGTACTTTTTTTTTTTTTTTTTGCTCCCTTTTCAGCCCACTAGTTGTGCTTAAGCGCCTTTTGCATTTTTTATTTTTCATGCATGATCTGTGGAAGGGGCTGCAGTGAGAGCTATATTACAGGAAGTGTTTTTGGCTATCTAATTTCGTGCAGTTTTGCATTCAAGTTGTTTACTTAAACTATTGACCAAAATTTGAGTTTATGTCCTGTCCTTTACTGTTTCTTTGTCTGTTGCCCAGTGCTTTTGTGTTCAAGGTCCATCTGGAGCTCATTTTTCCTCTTAGGTTATAGGGCTGAATAATTATTATAGGTTCTTTTTGCCTCTCATCTCACATGTAGACCTTGAATCTTGTGCATTTGATGTGTATTATTTATGTATGTGTCCTGAAATAAGCTAGTATACTTGATATATCCCTGCTCGTTACATGCTGTTATGCTACATAGTCCTGAAATAAGCTAGCTCCATATATGTGTGCCAATCTGCACTTTTAGAGGGATACATGATGGTTTTTTTATTAGCTTAGTCATATCATTTTATGGCTTTTCAGGAGTTCTCCCCAGGATTTCATGGACCACCAACTACAATGGGTGTATATGTGCGTGATTTGCTTCTTGGACAGGTCAGCTGCAATAAATGTCTAGTTCTTGTTGCTACTAAAATTCTTTTGTTCATGCAATTGGAAGAATTGAAGTTTTTTTTTTTTTTTTTTTTCGGTTACTTTCAGTACTACTTTGACACCCTATTCCCTCGCATTCCCGTTCCTGTAATGCGGCAAATTGTGACTAATCTTGAGAAGATGAAGCTCCCTGCAAAACCTTCTGGTGCAACGGGGGACTCTGTACGTCATGGGTCTGATGATACTGCACGCCGGCCACCATCTGTGAAGGCTGCACTTTCAGTGTCTTTTGGGCAGCGTGCTCCACATCGTGCATCAACCAGAGATTCATCGCCCGTTCGTCGTACGCTACCTCCATCATCTTATGATAGAACCAGTGATGAACCACGGAGATCTCCTACCAGTCATCACAGTCGTAGTCGCGAATATTCTGATGAATATCCAGACAGGGATAGCCATCGAGACAGAGAAAGAGATAGGGATCGAGACCGAGGTAGAGAACGTAACAGGGACAGGGATCGTGACAGGGAGAGAGACAAAGATGGGGATAAGGAATGGGAGAGGGCTAGAGACCGACGTTATGATTATGATCGGAGGTCCAAATATGCTGACCGGGAAAGCAGGAGAGATTCTGAAAGGAGTGCACGTGATGGGAGCCAACGTTACGAAGAAGGTAGATCTCGTAGAAGTCGTAGCCGGAGCAGGAGCCACAGTCCAACTAGGAGCAGAAGTCGGAGCTTACAAGCAGGCAGTGCACCATTTGATCGCCATTATAGTCCATCTAGGGATGGACCTAAGGAGAAAACATCAGCATCTAGCAATCTAGCAAAGCTTAGGGATCTGTATGGTGATTTGAATGATCAGAAAGGGGATGCTGGATTGGAAAGGATTCCTAGACAGGATAATGGTGAAGAGGTCATTAGACTTGGTGGTTCTACTTGGAAGTAGTTCCAAAAGAGGCTTCTGTGTGATTCCTCATGTCGTGTATTTCTTTGATCTCACTGGAAGCTGATTTCCTCCTCCAAGCTAAGAATAACAAGCCCCCCCTCTGCCCTCTATGTAGACACAGCAGCAGGTTATTTGTGGACGATGATGTCTGTATCAACGCATGATTGCAGATTATCATTGCGTTGCAGTACATCTTTCCTACCTTGATTTCTTAAGTCCCTTGCATGCTTGATAGTTTACCAATTATTTAGGAAAATTTTAGAGCGTGGATCTTGTATGCGCCTTTTTTACTGTTTATGTATGGCTCAACGTTCCTGCTACTTAAAACATACGTTAAGCTTTTTTCTCTTTGAGAACTTACATGAAGTTGGATCTTGTCGTTGGAGTGATGATCACTGGGCGGGTGAGATGTTAACCACGTAGAAAAACACTAGAACGCTGGTATGGATTGCCATCAGTTATGGCCACAACAGGTTGCTAGTTTAGTACTTATTGATGAAGTTTAAAGGGCATAAAGTTTTGCAAAATATGACTAATTTGGGACTTTCTAAATTGGAAATTCAATTTTTTGTTTTAAATTTCTGCTATCTGTTGCCTAATGGTAATTGGGGCCCAATGAATAATGGGGTTTGCATTTTGCTGGAATTCGGATAGGAAAAAGAAAATTGAGGGACATGGAATAAAGGATCGAGGGCACATCATCATTCCCCTGAACTGTGGACGGTGAATCAAACATTTTTTAATTATTTTTTTTTGTCGGCCTGTCTTACACTGGGAAGCCTTATTTATTTCCAAGGTATAAAGGCCCTGGCAACAGTAGTTTTCATTCTTTCCAGATATTATTACGTCCTACTAGAAAGATAGGTCGCTGCTAGAACCTTCAAGAATCTTAATTTTCTTTTGTTCTGTTAATTGAGGGTTCAGCGAGCCATGGGATCACAAAATGATACTTTAAGATCATTCGATCTAACGGCTTGCATACAAATTCGCATGTATGGGCGTGCGCACAAAATGATTCTCTCTGGCTTTTTTAACTCTTTTCTTTTCCGTGTAAGAATCCTTTCTAAGAAGTCACCCAACCTCCGTTGCTATAACAAGAACGCCAGCACCACCACCGTCATTACTTGGCACAGAGAAAGCAAGCAGATAGAGAGAAAGAAATGGGAAAAGCACGAATAGTTGGCGTTGGGATGGATTACTCTCCAACCAGCAAGGCGGCTCTCCAGTGGGCAGCGGATAACCTCTTAGATGCTGGGGGCGGAGATCGCCTCATCCTCATCCAAGTTCAGCCACCCAAAGCTGATCATACCAGGAAGCAGCTGTTTGAGAACACTGGATCTCGTAGGCATCCATCCTCCACATCCCTTTTTTTATATATATTTTTTTCCTTCTCTTCTCTCTTTGTTCTACTCTTCATGTTTTATTCCCTTTCATTACGATTATGTATGCATATGTATGTCCACTTACAAGTGAGTTTTTGTACTTTTGTATTGTGTTCTTTGTCAGCCCTAGTACCGCTTGAGGAATTCAGAGAGATTAATTACTCAAAGCAATATGGTCTCGCTTATGACCCTGAGGTGCTTGATATTCTTGGTAGGGTGTCAAGGACTAAAGGTGTACGTATTCATACCCTGTATCTCTTTCTCTACAAATACAATGACTTTAAATCTGGTGGATCACTATGTTCAATTAATTATGTCTTGTCATTAACATCAAGGGTGGTGGCTAAGATTTACTGGGGTGATCCAAAGGACAAGTTGTGTGATGCTGTGGCCGATCTTAAACTTGATGCTCTTGTCGTTGGAAGCAGGAGTTTAGGTGCTTTCAAAAGGTGACCTTCATGAATTCCACCTCGTTAATTGACTTTCTTTTGAAGCAGAGGCTTCTTACATGCTCTGCAAGTCTCAAACTCCAAAGAGCAAAGGCTCCCAGCTTCGAAGTTTTCTGCTGCCTTTAGTTCTTTTCTGCCGACCAACTAATTAATATTGTGGACTTTGTGATATTCCCACAGGGTGTTGCTTGGAAGTGTCAGCCACCATGTCGTGACAAATGCTTCGTGCCCAGTTACCGTGGTCAAGGGGGGACCCCCATCATGCAAAGCTTAATTCATGCAGAATTATCATCGTTTCTAATTCCTAGCTCGGAGAAGCAAAACCACATATATAATTTGCCCTTTTGCTTTGCTTATGGTCATCAGTCAGATGTCACGGTCGAAAGAGACTAAAAACTATTATCTGCTTTGAGGTTTCAATCTGTGGCTGTGGAGTTTGCTGGCATATGCTTTGTGGGTGGTATTTTTTATGGATCTTAATCAATTGTTTGATCAACTTTATCATTAATGGTTTTGTCCTTTTGTGTACGTGGCCAATGTATCCATCGTTTTGGCAAGTCGTTCTGTGTCTTCTTCTTCTCCTTCTTCTTTCTTTTTTGGGACGCTGAAAAGAGGAAACAAAAATGACTAAAAATCAGACGCATTACCCATCCCGAAGGTTGGCCTATGCCCACCACTATATTAGCTTTCAACAGGGGCTAGCTGTGTCCAGCGGAAGAGACTTCCAAAGCTTGAAAGTGACAATCATTAATAGTTCCAAATTTTGTAAAGAAATTTGCCTAATAATTCTCTTCTTATAAAGAATGCACAGTGTCAATGTAACCTCAACAAGAGTTGAATACACTCAACTAGATAAGGATGATGTAAATTAGACTCTTAACTATATTCAGTTGCTTTTATGTAGAGTAAGTAATCGAGTTTGTCTCCATATAATTGTACTGAATAGTCCTCTCTCCCAAGCAATTTACAGCACAATATAAATACTCCTTAGCTCAACATCAATAGTCGTAATAAAACCACAATTGTCTGAAAATCCATGAATTTAATGCCTACATTTTTCTTCTTTTTCTTTCACGGAAATATGAAAACTTTGAGAAACCAAAAATAATCATCACATATATATGCCCGTAAAAAATTTTAAAAAAGCTAAACAATAGAATTTTAGCTCTCAAAGTTGACGGTGAAATTATTTCGATTACTTATGAAATTTTTGGTGATGCAATTGCTCTAAATTATCCTTCAATCATACTATAAATTTTTTGCAGCTTTATTATGCAATTTTTATTTTTATTTTTATTTTTACAATATACAGTAACCTTTTAATTTAATTCTCTCAAACTTTCCCAATTTCGATGTACCAAAGATAAAGAATGTAAAGAATAAGTTCTGCAGCAGAAGATCAAACTCACACATAGAATAGGAGCCAAAATCTTGATATAAAAAAAGGGAATATTATGGGAAATTATAAGCTATTGTATTGAAAATAAAAGAACAAAGGAAAGTGCAAATTCTATGAGAAAGTTAAAACTTTTTTTTATTATTATTATTCGTTACAATGGCGGCCAAAAGACCCGAAAAGAAGAATAAAGTCATTGAAACTTGAATACCAAATCGAAAACTTTCAACAAAAATATTCCAACCAGTTGTATAAGAAGCACAGGACAAAAATTAAAACGTGATCATTTTTAAGCACTATATTCTAATGATGGTTACTTGCAACTGGCTTTTTCCCTAAAAGAACAGTTTCATATCTTAAATTCAGTGGAGATGGACAATTTGCTAAACCAATTTGGAAGGGAGGAGATCAAGGAAGCTCTCTTCCAATAGACCCCTTTAAGGTGTCAGGTTTATATAGATTTCAACCTTTATTTTTCTAGAAGCTATGAGATCTGGTTGGAGGCTCTACCTTGTGAATTTTATTACCTCAATCATAAAGGGGCTCCACTACCACTGCAAGTGAATGCCACATTATTGGTTTTGACTCAAAAGTGTGAAGCCCAGAAAAGATTTTGGATTTTCGCCCTATAAATCTATGCAGTGTAGCTTATAATAAAGTTGTGATGAAGGTAACAGTGAATAGGCTAAGCCTCTTTTACCACAAATGGGTAGACCCAACCCAATCAAGTTTCGTCCCTGGTAGGCATATTTTGGACAGCATAGTGTTGTAACAAGAGGTCCTTCATTCCATGCATACAGTGAAGTAACGAAAGGGATGGATGGTAATTAAAGTAGATCTTGAGGAGGCCTACAATAGATTGTGATGGGATTTTATATAAGAAACACATTAATTGAACTACCAGTGACTGAATTTTGTTAATTATGGGTTGTGTTTCTAGTTCTTCTATGCAGGAATAGGGAAGTCTTGGACAGTTTTTTCTTTTCTCGTGTTATAAGGCAAGGATACCCTCTCTTGCCATAGTTATCCTTCTTATGTACGGAGCATTTAACTCATTTAATTGAGCATGAGGTTGTGCAAGGTAACCGGGAGCCAATCTTTTTGTCTAGGCAAGCTCCAGATATCTCCCATTTATTTATTGTCTTATTTGGGGAAGCTTTTATCGAGCAAATGAGAGTAATTAATAAGTGTTTGAATGTCCTTTGTAAATGTGCTGGTCAAAGAATTAGCAAGCAGAAGTCTTGTCTATTTGGTTTTAAAGAATGTTCCATTACAGATAGCCAAGACCCTTTAGCTCAGAGGTGGATAGTGGTCTTACAAAGGACTTGGGTAAATGCCTTGGCATGCCGATGTTGAATAGGCAAGTCTCCAAAACTTGTAAGGATATACTGAATGGAGTTTAGCTCAAACTCTCGACATTAAAAGCAAAGCAAGTCTCATTTGCGGGTCACTTAACTTTTATAAAATCTGTTACTTCAGCTATTGGTGTTCATGCAATGCAAACAGTTGCTCTTCTAATGTCCCTTCGCAAGAAGTTAGATCAATGCAATAGGAATTTCCTCTGGGGTGTTTCAGAACAAGGCCGGAGGCCACATTTGATCAACAAGCAGAGGGTCTGTGCTCCTAAAGAGTACAAGGGTTTAGGTGTTAGATAAGCACATACGGCAAACATAGCATTACTGGGCAAGTTGGGCTAGCGGGTATGTGATGGATAGGCAGAGCCTACGAGTGCGAGTCTTGTGTGGCAAGTATTGTAAAGATGGCAATGTAGAACTTTTTCATAGAAAGGTTGCTTCTCATCATACTTAAGAGAAGAATGGTGAGCGCCAAGGAGTTGCTTGAAAACAATATGAAGTGGAGTCTCGGAAATGAGAAACACGTTAGTTTTTGGACTGATAATCGAGTTGGTATAAGGCCTCTCATTAACCATGCTTTGGGTCCTTTTTGGAGATTGGACGCAAGATGGAATTAGGATTTGGCAACACAATATTTGACCAACAGTTATAACAAGAAAGGCTCCATGAAATAGCACCGTTATGCGTGCAAGACAAGGAAAATAATGTCGATGCACTGGCCTGGCAAAGGGTCCTCTAACGGGGAATTTTAAGTTAAAATTGACTTGCAAGTCTCTGATCAGTTTGCTAGCTCCGACTTCTCTAGGCTCACACTTTAGGCGATTGTGAAAGTTAAAATGTCTTCAAAAAAGTGCTTTTCTTTTGCAAGTAGTGCACCATAAGATTTGGTGCAACCATGAGCGATGGAGGAGAGACTTCCCAGAGTCAAATGATTGCCATCTTTGCTTAACGGGGCTTGAAACTATTCTGCATCTCTTACGTGATTGCCGAAAGGCTTCATACCTTTGGAGGGGCCTTGTGCAATCTGACCAACGTACTCGTTTTTTTCTAAAGGGATCTTCGTGAGTGGATAAGCATGATCCTTAAAGAGCATTGTGTTGGGAATATGGTAGAGAAATGGCAGGAATTTTTTGCTATCTCGAGCTTCTTCATATGGAGGTAGCGCAATGATTAGCTACTTACAGTGGAGTTGTCATTGGCAAATTGGATTGCAGGGTGTCAAAGAGTGTAGTTAAAGAATAAGATCCAATACAGCCGGAGTTTACCGAAAAGGAGAGAGCTCCTAGTAGGCTGGCAGCCCCCTCAATTCTCTTGGCTTAAGTTAAGTACTGTTGGGGCATCACTGGGAAATCCTAGATTGGGTAGCATAGGGGGGCCTTATGCGTGATCACCACAGAATTTGACCAAGGGGTTTTGCCATGAACATTGTTATTTGCTCTGCTTTTGTGGCAGAGTTATGGGCTGTTTGCAAGGGCCTGGCAATGACTTGGCAATTGAATGTGACCAAGCTTTGGGTGGGGATTGATTCTAAATTGGTTATGGAAGCTTTAAGAGAAATGGGGTGCCGTTTACTCATCCAAGTGCAATTTGGTTAATAGTTGCAGGGACATTCTTGGTAGGAATTGGTCAGTCAACATTACTCATGTTTATATAAGGAAGGAAATCAAGTTGCTGATTGGTTGGCGAAGTTTTTGTTGGAATGCCCACCAGGGATGCACAGGCTCCTACAGCCTCCTCCATCTGCTATGCATCTGGTGTTGGAACAATACAGATTAGAGATATTAAATTTTAGGCTAACATTTCTATATTAGATAATGTGGCAAACTAAAAGATTAGATTCATGTCAACTTAAGCGATTAAACTCACATAAAAGACAAAAAAAAAAAAATAACTGGAACACTTCACATTTAGTATAAGTTCTGAGAATAAAATTTAGTACCTATAGCGTTTACCTTTATTGAAAAGATTATGCAAGTAGGCATCAAAAAAGAAAAACTATGGTGTAATGGTTTGAAAGACATGTAAGTAGTCATGTAGATAGACTTGAGACAGCCCAAGAAGAGTATGGTTTTGGACAACAAAACTGTGAAGGTAAAGCTCCTTGAGTCTAATTTCTAACACCATGAAAAAAAAAAGGGTAAAAAAAAAACTTTGCATGATTTTGATTGGTGCAGAGAAAGTTATTGTTGATTTATGAAAAGCATTAGAGTTGTCAAGCTAATCCTGTTGACAACACATGAGCTGAGACCCATTGTATGTAAGTGTTACAGACTGCCTTTTGATAGTTTATATATCTATATATAATTTTAATAGCTAATTTTCAGTTTAGGAAAACAAATAAACATATCGAAAGAGTGTTATCGTGGGTGCTAAGTGGAGAAAACTTAAACTTAGATGGAAAAGAAAGGGAACAAGGAAGGTTGAGCAAAGAACGAGATAAGTGTGAGATTTGAGTTTGGGGCTTATTTGGGTGTTTGTGAGATTGATTTTGTTCCTAAAACTTCCTTAGTTTATCCCTTCTAAGAAGGGTGAGTTGGAACCAAAAAGAGTTGAAAAGTCTCATCTGTGGGGAGTTAATTAATTGGGTCAACTTGGGTGAGAGGAACAATTGTAATTGAAGTGCTTATGTTGCTGCAATTCTAAGGGTGAGCTTGACACTAAAAAAATAAGAAGTATGAATTAGCGATTAACAAGTAAACTGCATGGGTTTAATCTTCATCAATTGAAGAAAAAGTATATAATAGATTGCAAACACCCTATGAGAGCTTGAAGAGTCGGGTAAGCCTGTGAAGAAGTAGAACCCCATCAAATCTTGATGGCAATTTGTAGCCCTTACTCTCTTTGTTATCATTTATATGTTTAATTTGAGAATTGAGTTAATTGGCATTTTGTTTGATGATAATAAATGAGTAATAAGATATCAACCCATAGGCTATCTCCGAGGCAATAACTTACCAAGGCGATAGCAATGATCGGTAGTTGGTCCAAGAGGATGATATGCCACACACTGGGACTCAGTTCGAAATGTTTGCATTACGAAGGTTACAACAAACTTGTTAAGAAGGCCAGATCGTTAGAGCTTCATGGATGTATTGTTCTTCCATGCCTTGGTATGATGCCTTCTCCAATTGGTAGCGACACTCCACGGTAGAGATATTTAACAAGTATTTAATTTTCTTTTTTTTTTTTTTAACAGGAAAGAAGAAAAAAGGAAAAAGGATAGCAAGGAGCACGACTGCTTATAATTCAAGTATTTAACAAGTATTTCTCTTTCAAGATATTCCAACATGTCATTGGGATAAGACAGTTTGTCAAATATAGCATGTACAGAATTGAAATCACAGAAAAGTAGCCAGGCCAGCGAAAGCTTTCCCTCACCTTTGTAAAAGTTGTAAAGTAAATGGCATTGCAGGTTAAATTTCTTAAATAAAAATGTTATTATTAAAAATTAATTTTATAACTTAAAATTAAATAATTTTACTAATCATTAACACATTCATATTAATTTGATAAGTAATTTTTATCTTAATTTTTAAGATAATCACGTATTTTTAAATAAAATTTATCTTATATATATATATATAATATTATATTTTAAATTATATATATTTAACAATACCTCAATTACATTTAAAATTATAATTTATAATAATATAGTACATTATAAATAAGTTTTTTATAAAAATATTATAACATTATTAATTATACATCGAGCACAATAGTCCTGTAAATGGACCAAAGAAACATGCATGCAAGAAGCACAACACGCAGACGAACAGAGTCGTTACAGAATAAAATACTGACTTATGGCGATTAAAATTTAACCCTTAACAGACACCATTCATCTTCTTCCTCTGCATGACAAACTTCCTCCAGACTGTAGTAATCTCCCTCTGAGTCTTCTTTACAGTGTCATCCTTTTCTTTCTCTTCGATCTTGGCACTGATCTTGGATGGTAGTGCATCAAGGTCGTGGCAAACCTTCTCAATGTCAAGGACAAGGCGCTCTGCGAACGTGCGGGAGAAGTCTTCTCTTACGACTACACGGAGCACGGTGACATGCTGGGCATCAGGGGGCATGGTATATGCAGGAACAATCCAACCAAAGCGCCTCAACATATCTGAGATCTCAAACTCATCATGCATGCCGTTGTCTTTCAAGGAAAATGCTACTAGTGGTACCCCATTGTCTTTTGAAACAATGTTGAAGCGCCCCGTCTTCTCTAGCCCTTCTTTTAGCACTAGCATATTGTCTCTGCAGTTTTCCATAACATTTTTGTATCCCTGGTAATTGCAGAAGAATATGCATTATAGATGGATGAGTATCTTGGAATTAGCTGCAATATCAATTGCAAAATTCATGGACACAAAGGACCGATGTCTAATTCTTTTGATGACGAGGAATCCTTGAAGGTAAACCCTCTGGTAACATGGCCCCACTATTCGTGCGTCCCACATGAAGCTTCATGGAATGCACTTAGATTCAAATATGAGATCACACGTTTAATCTGCACAATTTCAAATTCACCTTTGCCATTGGGCTAATGATGGGTGATCCGAGTTATGCGTAATTTTGTATCATTAATTCTGTAATATTCAGGGGATGAACAAAGAGGGTGAATGAATAAAAATAAATGCCTTGTAATTTTTTGATGCAATTTAACTATTTCTTACGGGTACAAATTAGGTGATGCACCAGGATCCACGTGCAAAAGCTAGCTGGTATGTTAGTTTAGCATTTGTTAGACTGACCTCAAAGCCTAAGCGAATGAGTTGGTAGTACTGAGCAATAATTTGGTTAGAACCTGCAAGAGGAAAGTAAAAAGAACATCAAACATGGAGAATGGCAACAGTGACTATTCTAATTCATCCCGCTGGCATTGCCATAACAAATATATTTGTTACCAAAAGTGAAGGAATAATTTGGCTAGAATATGCACCTTTGGAGAAGTTGAGGGTGAAGGTGGGCTGATCGGCTCCAAGATAGTTAATATGGAAGATGAGTTCTTCAGGCAACTCCTCTTTGCTCCTCCAAATGACCCATCCAACACCCGCATAGACTAATCCGTACTTGTGCCCGCTGACATTGATGCTCTTCACCAATGGCAGTCGGAAATCCCACTCAAGTTCTGGGTAGATAAAAGGTGCAATAAAGCCACCACTTGCTGCATCCACATGGATAGGAGTGTCCCATCTGGCAAGTGAAAAAAAAAAAACAAAAAACCTTTCACTCTGCTAAGTTTTAATTTTGAACATTTTAGTCTTCATGATAAGAGATGTTTACCCGGTTTTCTTGTTCTTCTCAGTCAAGAGTTCATTTAATAGCTTTACATCTTCAAATTCTCCATTGAGAGTTGAGCCAAGAATGGCAGCAACACAAATGGTGTTCTCGTCAACCATTTCCACCGCTTTCTCGGGGTCCATCACATAATATCCATCCCTTAGCTTAACCTCCTTCAACTCCACCTCAAAGTACCTTGCAAATTTCTCCCAACATACCTGATAGTACATGGCATTTGATAATAAGTAATGAAATGTCTCGAGTTAACAATGACAGCATTATTTACTTGCTTAACTTGATTGATTGCATAAGTATATTCTTTTTAGAGCTTTATTACATAGACACGGAAAATGTCAAGCAAGAAAGACGTAAGTTCGCATTGCACTGTTAGAGCTAATGGTTGCATCTTTGTGATTCTCATTGTAATTATAATTAAAAATGTATAATTAATAGTTATGATAGTACAAGTGCAGGTCAATTCAATTGTATCCCTGTAACATTTTTGTTCTTTTCATCATATTCATTGAAAATAGAAATTGAATTCTGGCATTGGGTGAGAAGAGTGCAGCATCTCTGCAACAATTGTAATCCATTCAATCTCGTAATTCTCTTTGAATTTAATTCATTTGAATTGTAATTATGAACTACTTTTGTAAAGGTAACAGTCATGGCAGCCAGGCATTTGCCGTGAACTAAAGCATTAACAAATGAAGTAGAAGTACCTGGACATTCGCCCCAGTGACGATGTTGGGCTTATCACAGGGCTTTCCCTCTGCTTTTCTCCTGTTCTGCCACTTTCTCTTGAAGGCTAAGCCAGCCAACATTATTGCCTCCGAGGATCCCACTGTCCCCACCCCAACTGCAGCTTCTGACTCCCCAAGGGGTGCGTTAAATAGGTGAGCTATCATGTTAACACATCGGTTCTGCAATTCATGTCCAAACAATCATCAATTTAATTCATTTCCAGCTACCTCTTTTCCTATATTACTTTTGTTAGAATAAAATTAGAATATAATTCTTATAATGTATGCAAATATTCTTTTTTTTTTTTCATTAATAATAATAATAATAATAATAAAAGTTTTGTCTTTAAATTTCTCTAGCCTATCAGTCCACGCGGAGTACTAAATTCACCTGAAAGATAATCACGAAATCGAATTCCTCCTCTCCTTTCAGTCGACAATATCTAGCCTTAGGAATGTGCCAAGCTACGTACCAAAACAAGAGAGTGAGAGATAAGGTGGGCACAACTTTTCTAATAATGGCAAGGTGGGGGCACCAATGCGACTTGCCTACTGATTTGCAAATCGTAATTTGCGGTAAACTGCCTGGTCTCCCCGGCACTCTTTTTGTTTTTTTTTTTCAACACATCTACGTCAATCTATTCACCTTGCCAAGAAAAACTGGGTTCTATTTTCCTTTTATTAATGATAGATTTTGTGATTGTTGGTCTACTTTTTTTATTTTTTATCAAAGCTTTTTAATTTTTGTTTGTCCCTTGTATACATCTGCTTTTGAAAGTCAAAATGTAGTAATATTAAATGAATCACTGTAATAATTTATGGCGACGAAATATATCAGAAAATATTGTTTGTACAAGTATATATAAATATATATATATATATATATATATATATATATAAATATTAAGTCATGGACAAAAGGTCAAGTCCAGCAAAATCTAATCCTAATAAACAGTAATTATAGGAGTGGAATTGATGTAATTTGTACATTATAAATTACAAGATGTATATTAATTTTTAAAAAAAACAAAATTGTAAACTTATCACCACAAAATTTTAAGATATTAAATTATAAATATTTTTCACTTATAAGTTATTTATTTTTCTTTAATTTTTAATGTATCATTTCTTATTTGTATAATTTATGTTTAAAATTTTAACTTATAATTTATTAAAAAAAAATTTCCCAGAGAAAGGAAAAAAAAAAAGTAAACATAAAAATTCATAAGACCTTCATCAAATGGCCACCTGAGGTTTGCCGACAGAAAAAAAAAAACAAAAAACAAAAACACACATTCCACAACGAGTACGACACGCGGATCCCATAAATTTGGTATTTGGATCATTTACTTATTTACGAAGGAAGGGACCACAAATTGTAGTCTCTCTTTCTATGAACCACAAATAAATTTTTATTCTTTAACAAATATCAAACTCTAGCCCAGATGCTTGTAAGGAAAGAAAAAAAAAATCATAAACTTGCACTTTCAATTAAAGATGCGACAATATAATTATATAATTAACTTCATCAATTATTGGGCAGTTGTCACCTACGCTCAAGAGCTGATTTGATCTTTTTATATTGGAACTTTTGATGCCTCCAATCCCTCAACAATCAGAAGTTCAAATTAATCGATGGGCTACAACTTATCCTAGCTTCTGTTTCAGAACTCACCCTACATATGTAATGGAATTAAAGGTGAAGTTGACTACTTAGAGGCAGATGGCCTCAGATTCTCTGTCATTACTATGAGTGGCAGCCTTCGTTTTCGCCGCAGAATAAGGGACATGAACACACATATATATGCCACGCCTTTATTGCTTATCCAATTTGATACAATTCGGAAAGGGAATCAGTGTATAATATAAGTATAACAAAAAAAAAAAAAAAAGTGGTTTTCATGGTTTCACTCTACACACAATGGAATTTACGTACAAGGATAACCCAACAAAAGTTTGATTGTCAACCGGAAAAGGACAACTCAAAGGCTGTAATTGAATGAGGAAATGATGATAATTTGGTTGAAAAATAGCTTCAATTGTCCATCTGGTTTGTTAATTTTATTTTTACGCTGCTTTAAAAAGCCCAGTAAGGCTTTTTTTTTTTTTTTTTTTTTTTTTTGTGTTTCTTCTTTTCTTATGTTTATTGAAATCTCACCATTCGTGTTTCTATTATATTGAAAATTATGAATTCGGTGATATAATTGTCATAAATTAAATTTTGATAATGTATATACAAATTTATAATAAATGATGAAAAAATGAAATCTTACTTTCACTAGAAGGAGAGGCGAAACTTAAGAGGAAATTTAGTTGATGCTTGCCTTTTAAAGAAAAAAAATTAAAAGGTTCCACAAGTCAAAAAAATAATAATAATAAATAAAAATTGGAACACATACACATAACAAATGAAATAAGATCTGAATAAATTTTAAATTTTAAATAAAAAATAATTGACGATTCAGATCTAATTTTATCTATCATGTCCATCTATCTCATGTACCCCAAACAATTTCGCATTTTTAAGGTGGACAGATTTTTACATGCTGTCAAAGTTATTTGCATCCGGGTGCGTAAAAGACTGGCCCAGATACTGTTGACAGGCTGTTTCTATATGCCACCGCCACTCCAATATAATTTAAGAATCCAATTTTATTTTTTTTTCTTTTCTTAAATAAAGAAATTCTATCATCCAAAAGCAAGAAAGTGAAGTTGTGTAAGCCAAGATTCTATATGATATCAATTCTAACAAACAACACGGCTAGAAAATTAAGCAGAAAAATTAAAAGTAGAAAAGAAAATAGAGGAAGCAGGGATAATGTACTAAGCGCAAACTTATTAAAGCAAAAGGGAAAAAAGGAAAAGAAAAGAAAAAAAAAGACATGCCTGCAGCTCCGTTGTGACAGGGTACTCATCCATATCAACATAATTTTTGTTAATGGAATCCATCATGAGCTTGTCGCACTCAGGCTCCATCCATGTGGTCACGAACGATGCCAGGTTCAGCCTCGGGTTCCCGTCAAGCATCAGCTCATCGTTGATGATCTGGTAGGCCGCGTCCTTCGGAATCGAGGTCTCCGGCATCCTGAACCTGCAGATCGCCACCAACGTTGACTCATTAGCGCCCACCAAGAAAAAAAGAAAAAGAAAAAAGAACAAACAGGGAACAAACTAATCTTAATTTCTACGAGTGAAGCTTCTAAACTGACAGAAAAATTAACGTTGGATTACCTAGGAAGAGAGGTTCTAACGTATCGGGAAGCGAAGGTTGAGTGGACGGAGACATCGGATTCGGATGCTGTCTTGGACAGAGCCATACTGATGATGGTGGTGGTGGTGGTGGGTGTGTTGGTTGACACCCAGGTAGAGATTAAAAGAAATTAGAAGAAAGGTATGATAGTAACGACTAAACGAATGAGAAGGGGTGAGAAGAAATAATATCTATATGGACTTATATAGACTTTGTTTGGGAAATGACGCGTTTATGCAACTTGGTTGCTAACATATAATAATTATATAATTTATTTCTTTCAATTAATTATTTAATCATTCTATAAAATTAGTCTAAAATTGAGAGTAAAAAAGTGAATAATATATTTAATTATTTAAATTTATTAACTGAATTTAAAAAGAATTTTTTTCTATAAAATGATATTATTTTAATACTTAGATAAAGAGAGAGAAAGTCTAAGTAAAGACTTGTACATGATAATATTTGCTATTTTATCAGTTTTTAAAGTGTTTGTCCATCTGGAGGTGGTACCCATGATGGCTGTAGATGTTTTTTTTGCTAGTTTTATTGAAATCCACAGCTCTCGCAGTTATTAATAAACGCGTGTCTGAAGTTTTAACAGCTAATGACTCGCATATCTCAAATTTATTCCCCACAAAATCCTTGTGTTCGCCGCATCTGTAGATAAAACTCGAAGGGATCACCACCAAACTGGCTCCCCTTTTTTTTCCCTTGGTTTTTTTTTTTTTTTTTTTTTTTTTTTTTTTTTTTTTTTTTTTTTTTTTTTTTTTGTTTTTTTTTTTTTTTTTTTTTTTTTTTTTTTTTTTTGGCCTTTCTTCCCTATTTTGACCAAGTCAACGCTTTATCAGCGAACGCAGGTGGCCTTTCAAGTTTTGGGTCTTCGTATACCTAGCCATAAGATGTGATCCAGAAGACTTCCAGATCCTACGTGAACTACATGTCCCGCCAAAGGAAAAGAATTAAATATTTGAATTGGGGAATTGAACCTGGAGTCTGTTTGCCTGACGATCATCTCTGGATCGACGAAAGGACAGAGTCTTCGGGTTGACATAATCAATAACTTGTTGACGATGGTTCACTTGTTTCAGGAAGTTGATCAGGCGACGCTGGTCGACTTCAGCTCCGCATTCCTTACTGGCTGCTTGCATCTGCACTCAATTAGAGGACTCACCACCCAGACTCTGATCATTGGGATGGACAGTCTTAAATAACATCCAGCAGCATTGCCGATTCCTTTCCTATGAACTGATTGGTCGATGAAGTGGTGCCGGATGGAATCTCTCTGCAATGCCAGCAACTTCCAGCTCATATCTTTTCTTTGTCTTGAGCTAGCTGACGCTGGAGGTCGGCAACGTTCTCCTCATAAGCCAGTCTTGCTGATTTTGTTGCTTGAACATAATCATTGAACAAAGTCTGATAGCTACTGTGGAGTACAAGCTGAGAATCTATCAAGGCCAAGCTTAGACAACTTCGTTTGGTGACTAACAACTGCAAGCGCCGCCTGACCAGCTTGACTCCTGATAAAGTTGAGGAATTTAATCCGACCTGGAAAGTTCATACGCTGAACTGTCAGATAGTATCTTTCCCTTTGAAAATCCCGGGTTTAGTAGCATAATCCTTCGGACCGATGTAATTCTTTAAGTAATTTCCCTCCGTGAAACTCCCTCCTCAATCGACAAAATGCCAATTTCATTGACCCCACAAACAAATGGAGTCATCTCATCGACAGGTTGAACCTGGATTGGCAGTAAAGTGCGGCCACCTGGGTGCGACTACGTGTGTTTCCCGCTGCCATCCTTCGAGCAAATGAAAGGAAAGCAAAGAGAGCGTAGAAAGGAAAAGAAGAAATAGGAAAAAAAATAAAAAATGAAAGGTTCCAAAATTGGGAACAACGCGTTGCCGTACAGGAGAGAAAAAAGCTTCTTTTTCAGGACGGTAATAAAATATAACTCTTTTTTAGATGCCTTTTGAAAAATGACTAATGATGCCATCCAAAAGATGATTTTGGAAACTTTCGCGAAATAAAATATTTGGTAATCTCTCGACCGAGACACTTTTTTAGCGGTTGTAGAAACTGCCATACAGTGGTGGCTTGCGGCATTCTTGAGCAGTTCCTTGAGAAGACAGTTAATTGAACAAGGGCGCATCTTTTAATTGAGTCGCCAAAATAAAAATTGTGCCTTCTAAGCATTAAAGTCAAGATTCGGTATGTAACTTGCAAAACTTTATTGGTTTTTGCATATTTGATATTTTCTTTGCTTTTGGTCTCAGGCAAGCAAAAGCTATTAAAAGGTTGTGTATTGGTTTTGCGTTGTTGGTATTTTGCATTAATTATTTATTGGAGTCTGTCTCACGAAAAGAAAGACCCTCGACATGAATTAATACAGAATCCCCGACACCTTTATATGCCTTTATGATTTCCTTTTTTATGGTTTTAAAATTCTTTACAAATTTCTTACAAAAAATTATGCTCCAACTTCTTTATTCAATTATAATAATTCCTTTGTAATGTCCTATATGACAAAAAATCTTGAACTCTCTTTTACCTTATTATATCACTGTATTAATATAATATAATGATATTTCAAATTATGAATAATAAATTAAAAAAATAATTTACAATTATATTTGAGAATACTTATCAATATTTGATAAATAAATATAAATTTTTAAATTATATTTTAATATCACATAAATTTATTTATGCACGGAAGATACTGTGAATATTAAATTTTTATATTATTACACAATTAAGAAAAAAAAAACTTATACTAATCTACTCAAATCTTAAAAAATACCTTACAAATATCACATTCATAAACAAAATTTTTTACCCAATAATTTTACTTTTAAATTGTTAGGTCAAATAAATAGAGTTATATTAAAATTTTACTGTGCATCTTTACATATATAAGTACAAATTATCGATATATAATTATATAACATCATTTTTAAAATTATCTTTTAGTAGTGTGCCCGGAGGATTGAAGGATAAATAATAATTATAAGACCCAACTCTCTCTTATCAATATTCCTTAAAAAATTAGTTAGTCAATGTTCAGACCTAAGAACCTAATGAAGTTGAACAGCTGACCAAGGTCCTAGCGTAGCTTTTAATAAAGAAGTAAACTCTATATACACTTATTAAAAGCACCCAATTATATTCTGAACAACTTTCGTCAGTAATTGTAGATTTACCTTGCTAATCTATATGCTATAGACCAATAGTGTTATGTTTTACAATCTACAATGTCGAATTCAAAAAAATAAAATAAAATAATAAATAAATAAATAAATAAATAAATATATATATATATATATATATATATATATAGGTCCTGGTGGATTGAAATTTGCATTGCATCACGAGTCCACGGTTGCAATTAGACCTGCTTTATCTTGAGACTCATTAAGCCCAATTTAACCCAAATGTTTTGTCTTAATGGCACGATGCAGAGCCCCTTCAATGTTAGTTGGGCCCTCAAAAAAATAAATTGCAAAGGCCCAACATTTCTCTTAATTGGAGTAAATTGGGCCACCTCCCGCTTCTGTTTCAGTGTAAAGCTTTCGCATATTTGGGCCGAGCGAGCTTTAGGCTCTATGCTCTAAGCTTTCACCAATCTCATTTCAAGATTTTACCCCCGCCTTTGAATGTTAGTACGTAACATATGCTTACTATAGAAAAGAAAATGCTGATACAATTGGAGAGAATCATATTATCAGCATGCCTTTTTTTTTTTTTTTTTTGGGTACTAATTGTAATAGCATTAGATTAGATAATAATTAAAAATTTTGCTTCGTACGAAGGGATAATAATTCATACAATTGTACGAACCCAATTTCTTTTATTTGCAATGATATTATATTTAAACTGAATTTTTACAGTTTTTTTTTATATATATATAATAAAAAAAGATGCAAAACGCAGGGGCAGCTATTATATTTATAAATGAAGAATATAATGGCACGCAATGTTCGAATTTCAGAATTGCTTTTTATGGTCAAAGTGGTTAACAAACCTCGCTATTTTATCATTTACACATTATTTGCTTGCGAAATCGTCTCTTCTTTCCAAAAAGTTGTAAAACAGGCTTCACGCATTGGAAACTTTAGCTGCCGCCTCGCCGACCGGAGGAAGCGGTGGGCACAGGTGGTAACTGGCTGCCCAAGTGAACAGGCAGAAGAAATGATGTGGACCAGAAAGTTGAAGTTTGCAGGCAAGGCTAAAACCGCTCTTTACTTGCTAACGGCCACAGGTCTCACCTTCAGTGCCGTAAACCACCTTCAATTTTCCCGCGATTCTTCTCTCTTTCCCGAGAAAATTACCGGTGCAATCCACGGCGTTCTTCGCACCTCTCGCGCAGTCACCACAGTCCGATTCTTCTCTCCGTACTTTCTCTCTCTGTTTTTTTTTTTTTTGACAAGAAATTATGGATTTGTTGAATCATTTTGCTCTTCGTCTTCTGTTCTTTCGGATGTTTTGTTGCGACGGAGCAGATTGCTTTCACCGTTGCTGACTACAAGTTCTGTTTGAGAGGGCTGCCCGACGACTCCGATGACTATCTCCGTAAACTATCTGAGGTTTGTGATTTCTTCGTTATCAGATGTTGGTTCATTATTATTATTTGTGTTTTTACGAGAGAATGTAAAATGCTTATGTAAACGGAGTCTTAATGTGGATTCAAAGAAGGAAACAGAGGAAAAAGAAGTGAGTTATTGCCAAAAGAATAAGAGATTGCTGCATTTCTCAAAAGTAACCGTTATTTCTTGGTTTGGATTAAGTGAGCTTGTGATCTTTTTCTTCGGAGGCATTCAGGTTCATCTTAGGTCGGCCAAGAGGATTCTGAAATTATGTGAAGCTAACAAAGGTTTCTACATAAAAGCTGGGCAATTTGTTGCTACATTGCGGCAAGTTCCAAAACAGTACTCCTCTATTCTTTCTTCATTGCAGGATCAGGTTCTGATTTTTTTTGTTTTTCCTTTCCCCTTTTCTATTTATATTTGCACATTGCTCATTTCTTTCTAGCATTTTAGCTAACCTTAATGTTGTGGACAAGCAAGCATGATTCCTTTGCTAACTTTTTGGTCATTCATCCTGTAGGCAGTTCCCTATCATTTTGAAGCTATAAAAGAAGTACTAACGAGCAATCTGGGTCATGATTTATCTGAAATGTAAGCTTCCATCCAACCACCCCACTTCAAAAATGGGAAAAAATTTTGTGGTTTTTGTGTTGTTGTATCTGTTTGTTTATATTCTATGGTAACCATGGACGCTGGGATTTGGTGCCACACATTGCCTCTATCCTAATTTCTATTATTGTGTGTTTGACACTATGTAGAAATAGTTTAATTTTGTATAATTTTCCAGGTCAAAATGGAATTGATTTTTCTTGTTCTTGGCATATTATAACTTCTTGGCTCTAAAAAAAAACCTGTTACACCGATATGCTTTGCAGCATGTTTGAAATCCTAGTTATTCCATTTGGAGGATGAAACAGATCACTGGTTGACTCTTCATTTACCATTTTAGAAGCTTGTTATTTGCCTCTGACAACTCATTGCTAGTGTGTTGGCCCTTCTTTTTGTAAGATTCTGGATTAAGTCCCTGATGCATCTAACAATTTTCTTAACATTTATGTGTAAGTGAATCCACTATGGTTTGTTGTCAATGTGTAGCAAACCACCCCTCTCCCCCCTTCATATTGTGAAAGTCTCTTCCTCCTCTGCTACTGAGGAAGTGAGGCTGTGGTATAAAAATAGATTCTGGTTCAAAAGGTTCACAAGTAAAGGAGCATGTTTTTCTGACCTTGGGATGTTTTTGTACTTTTCAGGTTTTTATCATTCGATGAAAAGCCAATAGCTGCTGCATCTATTGCACAAGTGCATCGGGCTCTGTTGAGAGATCATCAAGAAGTAGCAGTTAAGGTTTGTGTGCAGTTTGAGTAACAACTAGAGGAATAATTTATTGTTGACCAAATAATTCCCTTAGATCCTCTCATGACACAATTGATTAATAATTCATTCCGTATTGTTATGTATTGCTGGTTACATATGAATTTGTATCAACAAAAGAGAAGACCACAAATCTCAGAGCATTTACAAAATGAATTTTTTTTCTTTTTTTGATTGCTAATGAACAAGACCAAATGAACCTTGTCATCCTTCACATCCATGCTATTCATGAATGCCATTGTTTATTTTCAATCTTAAAATTTAGGATGACTCCTGCCTCTTGTCTGTATTTCAGTGTTATCCTTATTAAGGTAGAGACTGGGAAGGTTGAGCCGCCTTTTCTTTTTCCATTATTCATCTCGCTTTTTTATTTTTTTTAAGGATTTGCTTCTGTCAGTTTGTATATGTTGGGAACTTTGTTGCTACAATAAAGTTATACCAAATTTACAGCTCCTAATTTCTAGAAAAACAACACTTGAAAAATGAAGTCAATGATGTCGAGAACACTGTTAAGGGGATTGTTGCTGATGTGAATGCTATTTCTCTAGACATCAATTTATTAGGGAACTTAATCTAAAGCTTGTTGCTTGTACAGCTGAGAGATTGGTAAATTTTCGTTATATTGTCTAATGTTAAAAGTTGCATACATTTGACCTTTTCTCAAACCTCACAGGGTGGGAGCCTCGTGCACTGGGATGATCTGTTTTTTGTTATTTTACAATTGTGGATTGCTTTGTCATATCATTATTGCCTGTCATTATTTGCAGCCAGCATTGGCATTTCATTGCACAATTTTATTATATATTTTCCCCTTCTTTTGGTACATGGAAAAATTAGTCTGCATTTTCCTTTCGCTATGTCCTGGTCTGTCCTTTTAATTGTGATGTTCAAAGTTTAACTAACAGTAAATATACAAGGTTCCCAAGTTTGAACAAGTTATTGAGAACATAAGGGTAGATTTGGATAGTTATTGGGACCTCTATAATGGTCAATGCCATCATTGCTACAGGAATCCCCAAAAATTATTCAGCAAGAGGTTCAGAGACCTTTCCTCAAATCCCATAGTGTGAGAATCTTGTGCACTGGGATGGGATGATCTGTTTTTGGTTATTGTACTGTTGTAGATTGCTTTGTCAAATCATTATGGCCTGTCGTTATTTGCAGCCAGCATCAGCATTTCATTGCATAATTTTATTATATATTTTCCCCTTTCTTTTGGTACATCAGAAAATTAGTCTGCATTTTCCTTTTGTTATATCCTGGTCTGTCCTCTTAATTTTGATGTTCAAATAACAAACAGTAAATATACAAGGTTCCCAAGTTTTGAACAATTTATTGAGAACGTAAGGGTAGGTTTGGATAGTTATTGGGACCTCTATAGTGGTTAATGCCAACACTGCTACAAGAATCTCCAAAAATTATGTAGGAAGAGGTTCAGATAGAGGGTTTATAGAAACATTAATAGCTTGACAATGCATTTACGATTTTTTGACCCATTTTCTCTCTCATTCTTTTTTCCTCTTTTGATTCTTTGTGTATGCATGTAATCTGCAGAAGATGGAAGGATCATGCCTTTGTTTCCATGCTCTTTTTAGTGTTTTTTTTTCCTTATTGCCATGCCTTTAACATTGTTGTGCTCATGGAAAATTTTGCTTGTTGGCAAAACTAGAATGAGACTTGTGAATAATATGTAAGCACAATTGGGCCTTCCCTTTTACATGCAGGTACAATACCCTGGATTAGAACGCCAGATGAAAATAGACACAACAACAATGTCGTTCCTTTCAAAATCTGTTGCATGGGTGCGTGTTAAACTTCACTCATTTTGTCTTAGATTTTGTGTGAAAGTAGATTGTTACTTCCCTTGTTTGTACGTAAAATAAGATGTTATGCTATTAATATGTCAATTTGTTTCCTTTCATTTTTTTTATTAATCTTATTTGTTCTCTTTCTTTGTTTTTTTTTTGTCCCCTCAACACACACACAAAACTTATATGTCCTTGTTTCAGAAACTGAGGTAATGATGAATTTTGATATGACAATTGCACATCTCTCAGATGAAAATGGACACAACAATCCCTTCAAACTCTGTTGCATGGGTGTGTATTGAACTTTACTCATTTGGTATTGGCTTTCATGCAAAATTAGATTGGTACTTCCTATGTATGTAGGTAACATATGGTATTATGCTACCATGACAATTTGTTTCCTTTTGTTCTTTTCATTAATTTTATTTGTTCTCTTTTGCCTTTTTTTGGTCCCACACACTCGTCCGCACACACACTCACAAAACTTATGTGTCCTTGTTTCATAGTCTGAGGTAATGAAGAATTTTGATATGACAATTGCACATCTCTCTTATGCTGGATCACCTGAATGATGACCCTGGATCTGTTATCTCTCTTATGTTGCACATCTCTCTTTGTTTCCTAACTCTTCTTTCTATTTCTTCTATATTTTTATCCTTCATCATCTCTAATAATTTATCGCTCTGCACCCGTTTTCTACTTGTCCTGCTATCTTACTTCTCTTTCCACAGTTTTTCCCCAATTTTAGGTTTGGTTGGCTGGTATCAGAATTCGTGGAGGCTATTTCTTTGGAACTTGGTGAGCAGTAAAATGTCTTGTATGTCCTGCTTTGGTTCTTTGATCCGGCTGAGTGCATATGTGAAGAATTCATCATACTACATTCATTGTTTATATGACCCTTGTGAAGAATAAAATGCAATTCCTTTTCTCAGACAGGTAGATAGAGTTGCCAACAGGAACTTACAACTAAGGCATTTCTTTTACCCTGATGGCTACCATGGACCTTAAGGTGGTTTAGGTTTAGAGGGGAAGTGTTTTTTGAAGTCCCCTCCCCTTCTATGATTTGACTGATAAGGGAAAAAACCGATTTGTGGGTGTTGAATTGGATTTGTGGTGTTAAAATCAAAATGCACTACAACTACAATAAGTTTCAAGAAGTGAGCCGTCTTTTTGATTTTGTACTCCTTGTGGAAACATGTATTAGCTCAGAATGATGTTAGATAATAGTTTTTAGTCAAATTTTTTACTTCAGTTGTCATGTTTCATGAGGTGAATTGTTACACCACTGCATATTTAGGATATGAAGCATAAAAGTTAATGATGTACCAAATGTTGCCAAGAGGCTAGAACAGAGAAGAATATAATTTTGCCTTCTGCAAGTGAGATATTTATTGCATTTGATGAATTCCTCCATGCCCCTGAACAATGGAAAACTAGATAAATGAAAGAAAGAGATGGCTTGCTACATAAATCATATGGAAGAACATTAATCACTTTGATTGGAAGGCAGGTAGAATCAGGTTGTTACATTGTGCCTAGTGCATTTCTCCTTCATTATATGTAGTATTGTTGTGTGTTACCTCAGTTAGTTCCCTATCATGGGCAATTAATTGTTTTCCTCCTTTAAGAACTTATTTTTGCATGTGATCATTAGTTGTCTTCCAAAATCAGCTTATCTACTATGTCTGGATCTTAATGTTCTTAAATAGGGTTAATAGTTGTACAATTTCAGAATCAGGTACTTAGTCACCTATCTAAGAAGTCATGATGCATGAAAATGTGCTTATGAGCCAATTTGTTTAGATAAGTGAAAAACATTAGTGTTTCTTGCTTTTATATGGTTCCACAGACTTCATTCAAGAGGCAAGGAATTCTGAGAGGGCTGCCAAAAATTTTAGAAACAACAGCATGGTCAGGATACCTCATATATTTTGGGTAGGCTAGTAGAAAATCTTCTATTTAATGATGGCTTCCCTGTCTGTTAAACTGCTTCTGTTCTGGGGGGAAAAAGGGTTATAAATTTGAAGCTTTACACACATTGTCAGGCAAACCTCTGTTTGTGTCTGCAGGGGTTGACAACAAGGCAGGTTTTGACAATGCAGTTTTGTTCAGGGCACAAGGTATGGTTGTTTAATCTGCTGCGTGTAAGTTATCTATGGATCCATCAGCCTTAGGACGCCCTTTTTATCACATGGGTTACTTCAGTTTACTCATTAAACCTGGTAGATGTGACATTGTGGCAGCATATAGCCAAATTGCATTAGTATGAGAATGACTTAAAGTTATTTTAGAGGAATGTTTCTGTTTACTGCATTTTATTGTCATATCATGGCAGAAAACATATTTATGCATTTACTTTCACCTGTTGCCATCACCATCTGATGTGAGATAGGGAATCAAAGACGAAGGAAAATAAAGAAGATAAGGGATACAACAGGAATCCACTTGTAAACCAAACGAGAATTAACACTCATTGCTCACTCAATTAAGGATCAATATCAGTAGTCAATAGTCAATAACATAGTCTGGTGAAATAACATTTGCCCTATTTATAAAAAGGAGCAATAAGGACTAAAAAGGAAATAATGGACTAAAAGGGAACAATTATAAAGATAAATAGAATAATATTTAAACAATTGAGATCATAATGGTCAATTCCTAAGTTTTCTCCTAAATAATTCTTATGATATCTCTGGTCCTTATTATCATTTGTAACACCATCATATTTTATCAACCGCAATTCTCTGTTCCTGTTGTTGTATATGATGAGTGCAACTTTATGGCTGTATATAAGTTTTTTTGACAATTGGGTGGTCAAGAAGTACTATCAAGTTATAACCATTTCAACTCCAGCAATTCTAAACCTGGCAGTAATTATATATAATCTTTACATGAGTGCCCCAATGCATGCAGTTCGTGCATTGGCAGTCTGTAAGGAGGGAGATTTGTACATTCCCCACCCCCTCCCCCCTGCCGTTTCATGGCATTCAGTTTGCAGTACCATTACAGCAGGCTCATCCTCAGTTGCAGACTGTCATGGTAACATAAAATTTTAATTATTAAGTTTTATTGATCTTCCAATTTCCTTGTCTTGGCTTGATATAAAGGCTAAAGCCACAAATTTTTAAATGGCTTAAATAAGCTCACAAATTTATTTGTTTTTGAGGCAATTGTAGATCAACTAACGATGACATCCTTTGTTCAGTGATGAGCCAATGCAGCCCAAGTCAAATTTTCCACGCATAAAATTCAAGTCTATTCTACAATATAGTGTACAGAGAGCTATCCAATAATATCTGTGGAAACTGGGCCAAATGAGTACTTTGCTAAATAACTATGCTGTCAGAATGTTTAAGTGCATCCAATGTGGATTTATTCACTTTTTTGTTACAACTTTTAAAATATTTTAATTACATTGCATGCGTTTTGCTTGAGTTGATGTTCCCTTTACTGAATGTCCTTAGATTTCAGGTTGATGACATTGGGTTTCTGAAGGAAAACAGAGTGAACCCTATAGAGGTAGATTTCATGGGTTTACTACAGATTACTCTGTTAGATTTGTGTCAAAGATAAAGTTCCCTTCTGTTGAGATTGTTTTCCAATTTGTACTACATTGAAGGTTGCAAGAGCAATAGTGGAAGTCTTTGCTGAAATGATTTTCATACATGGTTTTGTTCATGGAGATCCCCACCCTGGCAACATATTAGTTTCTCCAGAAGGTCCAAAGGGTTTTTCATTGGGTATGCCCAGATTACTAGCTAAAGTTCCATGATGTGTCATCAGCAGAACAGCTCATACTTTTTGCTCATTATATTCTGGAATGAATTATGCAGTACTTTTAGATCATGGAATCTATAAACTGTTGGATGAAGGATTCAGGAAGGACTTTTGTGAGTTGTGGAAGGCTTTGATACTTCTAGACTCTCATAAAATTCAGTGGCTTGGTGAACGGTTTGGTGTTGGGAAGTACTCTAGATATTTCCCTGTCATTTTCATTGGAAGAACTATTGACAGGTGATTTTAGTTGTTTATAACTTGTCTCTTTTGAGTACAGACTACCAATTTTGCAAACCAAGCACACATTTACTTTTTATAAAAACACCTATTCCTCTAATTTTTGGCTTTCATGGCCAAGGTTTTTCCTGTTGTTTCCTGGTGTCCTTGGTACATTTTTGTACAGAATTGGTGCTTGCAACAATGTTAAGTGGCTAGAATTCTTCTTCAGGATGGTCTCAACCTTTATGTCTAGAATAAGTTTTAAGGATTTATGCTCAGTACGGTAATCACCCTTCAGACATGATAAGTTCTGACAATCCATATGCTCACTCAAACCAACAGCAATAACATGTAGTACATCATAGGAAAGGTCATGAGTGCACAAACAACCCAAAAGCACTTTTTGTAATTGTAACAGCTTGAAAGTTCTAGTGGTATCATCAGGGGAATATGACAATTTCAAAGATAGTGTCACCAACTTGTTCAAAATTAGAATTGCTATCAGACATGAACATTTGGCAGTAAGTACCAACAATTACATAACCCAATGTCCTTCTGTTATGGCTCTGACAGTAAGCCAGCTCTTGGGAGGGGAATGTCAACTGAAGAAAAATGGAGACTTAAGCAGGAGTTGAAGTCTTTGAAAGTGGAGGACATATCTTCTTTTATGGAATCCCTGCCACCTGACTTTCTTACGATACTGCGTACAGAGTGAGAAGAAAATTTTAGTTCTCTTAACTACTGTGTAGTGGTGAGAATAGTTTCTCAAATGTTGTCTGGATATCCTCTTGCAGCGGGCTGTTGAGGTCCCTCGTAAGTAAGTTGGGTGCCCCACAGCAGGTCAGGTTGTTAGCCTATGCAAAATATGCAGTATATGGTCTCTACCCAAGGACGAATGCTGAATCCTGTAAGTATCAAAACACGAACATTTGGTTGTGATTTTTTTCTTGACTTGTTCAGTTTTGTTCTCCTGCACCATAGAAAGTATTAAACTTTTTGACTTTCTTCATCGTGGTTGCCGGTTCACTGTCAACAAGGAGACTACTTTTTCATCAGATGGTTGGTCTTTTTTTTTTTTTTTTTTTTTGTGAGAGGGGGTGGTCTGATGGACTGGCCTTCAAGCCTGCACTGGGCACAAACTATCAAGTTCTTGGATTTCCAGCCATATGGTATTTGCCGTTGATTGCAAAATCTGCTAATACAATAATATAGCCTTAATCTCAAATTTAGTTGGGATTGACTTCAAGAATTTTTACTTATCGTTCCATTCTATTATAACTGAATTTGCAATAAAATGTAATTATTCTAAATCTTTCCTAACCAAAATTCCCTTGAGAATTTGTTTGACACTGACCATCATGCTCGCCTCTCCATCTACTCATATTTGGTTGTCCTTCTTCATTGCTGTATTTGTAGGTCTACCTTAGATATGTCTAAACTAACTTAAAGAGTGCTTTTTCATCTTGTTTCCCATCGGTACTGCATTCACTATGAATATCTTCATTTCTTAATTAGTCATTCTTAGAGTGGAATCAAATGTAACCATGATCATTTCTACAGCTCATTGCAAGATCAACTAACATGTATATAATGTTTGTCTTGATCAGATTCTGTGGTGAAAGTTGCTTTCTCCAGATCGAAGGCAATTGCCAGTTATCTTCAGTTGCGGATCATTCTAGGTATGGTGCGTTCAGTTTTTCGATCCATTAATTAGTCACCTTCAAGCTCAGCAAATCAGCTTCATTTCAATATTCTTCTATATGTAGAGGTGATTCAGCTGCTTCATTGGATGGAGAAGCTCAAACAATTGTTAGGTTACTTCTACAGAGGGATTTTTGGTGCTGCAGTGGTTGTATAATCTTCAAATTCAAATCACATATTATTTGGTTGGATCTAGGGCTAACCTAGGACGTCAGTCCTCTAACATGCATGTTACGGCATTGGAATACAGGTCGCTGCTCTGTAAAAACACAATTCTTAGAATTGTTTATTTGAATAAATTATATATAAAATATTTGTTATGATTACAAAAAAGAACTTTAAGGAATATTGAAATATGTTATTGTATAAATTGTTGAACAAGTGTCTTAACATATCATTAAATTATACTATATTTTAAATAGATATAATGTATAGTTTAAAATATATTAATGATGTCAAGTGTTGTGAATATATTTTTATCATGCACTTATATAATAAAAATCATATTATTTATTATCTTAATGAGTAACTTAAATATATATAATAGGCCTTAAAAGATGAGTAAAGCACAAAATTGAAGTGTAATTACACCTAGTCAAAATAATTTGTAAGCCGAAGAGGTGATAAAACCAAGTTTTTTAATCTTTCTTCTTTCAATTGAACGAGGATAAATCTAAGTCATTACAACTCTCTTGTGTAAAGGTGGCAGATTTTAAGATAATCAAATTTTGAGTTTTTAGATATTTTAGATTTTAGATATTTTAAGTTTCAAATGGAGTTGGATAAATTTAAAGTTAACCTAATAAATTATTTTTTAAATGATAATAAGTTATTATTTTTTTATTATATTAATCATTACATATTATATCTTGATAAAAATTATTATATATTATAAATAAAAAAAATAATTTCAGCCCCCATGAAGTAGAAATATTTTTATAATTATGTTTTTTTATTTTAAATTTATCTAATATGTTAGTTCATTACTTAAATTTAGTCTATTTCATTAGAAAGTTTTTATAATTATATATATTTTTAATTTATTTTACATATTAATTTATTAGTTAAATTTAATTTATATTAAATATTTTTCATTAAATGCAATCATAATTTAAAAAAATTAAAATTTAAACCGCAGGAGTAAATTTGATAATATGAAAATAAGAGGGATACATGTACTTATAATACGTAAGTCATGTGACTATATTTAATAAAAAATATTTAATGTTAATCAAATTTAAATAATATATTAATATATTGAATGAATTAAAAAAAAATACAATAAATATACTTGTAAAAACGTTCTAATATAATACTTTGAATTTAACTAACAAATTAATGTATTAAGTAAATTAAGAAAAAAATTAAAATAGATATCATTACAAAAAATCGTGATAGGTGAAATTAATCTTTTTACTTATATTATATTAATAAAAATTAATTTGATATAAATGTTAATAATTCAAATTTTAACTTATTAAAAAATATTTAGATGAAATATTAAATATAATAAATTATTATTATTATAATATATAGAACTATTTAAAAATATATAGTTAATATGTGTTTTCTTATATTTACTTTCATATTTTTAAATGTTATACTATAATAATTATATTTAATATATATATCTTTATCATGTGCTAAGTGTATACAATTTTGAAATTTATAATTTATATTATTAAGATAATTTGAAAAAAGATATTAGAGATTTGAAAAAATTGACATATTTAACATTTTTATTAAATCAATTATAATAAAGTTATTCCAAAACTTTTTATATATCGATTAATAGTAATTATGTGTAAGTTGAGGCTAAAACATGATTTAAAATTTAGTTTCATATAAAATAATTAAATAAATATCTTAATATTCTTATTGACATCAATTTCAAACTTAGAGATCAACATATATATTTCAAATGGTTGATTTTATCATAATCATGATATAAATAACTTATTCTTTGTGATAATGGAGAGATATTAGTGTTATTAGAAACTTATATGAATTTCATCACTTAAAAAAAAATAAATTAAATAATTTATATTAAATATATATTTTTAAAAACAAATAATCTGATCAATAATAATTGAAATATTTATACAACATTTAAAAATTTAATTATTATAAATATAAAAATAAATCACAAAATAATGTATTTTTTAACTAAAAATGAAAATATTTTAAGAATTTTAACTCTATATTAAAATCAATAAAAATTTTAAATCAATTTTAGTTTAGATTTATTTTGATTATTTTAAATTTTAGGTTATTCAAATTTTAATTTGTCAAATTTTAAAATTCTTATATTACGGATCATTAACTTTTCCTGTGAAAACGGGTTGAACCAAATCAAATTTCGGACCAATTAAACGAAATTACTCCGGTGAAATCCACTTTTGCGAGCTCTACTTTTAAGCTAAAACTTGACGAAGGCGAGATGAGATGAATAAGAACAGTAAATTGCGTTTCCAAAATGGACTAAACGAAGCCTTAGCTTGACGACGCCGTGTAGACCTGCTTTTTGCGCGGTAGTTAATCGGGCAAGGTAATTCGAAGGCGGCAATTTTTCGAGTCCTTTAATATTTTATTAGGGCCACAAGAAAGAGCTGAAAAAACACAAAACTCCTGCAATTAAAAAACCTGCGCTTTGGAAGCAAACCTGGAACTTGTAATATCCAACGGATGCAAATTCATAGCCAAAATGTAAGAGTCCTTTATTATTATTATTATTATTATTATTATTATTATTATTATTATTATTATTATTATTATTATTATTATTATTATTATTATTTTACATTTATTTCTGGTGTGTATCAAAACAGTTAGTCAAAAGATAAGAGTCCTTGTTTCTTTGAGAAGCGAGTTAAGCAACCTAAACCATTTTTCACCGAACCCCCAAACTCTCAAACTAGTATTATTGACCTCGCTAATGAAGGATATTTCTTTTGTTATGGTTTTGTCTTAAGAAATCATACAAACACGATGTTGAAGATATAATCTTCTTCTTGATAAACACAATTTACTTTATTTTAAATGATCTTTGAGGTATGGTTTTCTAGCTTCTTTTCTTCTTTTTTTCCTTTTTTTTTTTTTTACAGCATTAACCCCATAAGAGCAATAACTTGTCTAAATTCTCAAATTACCGTTGAGACAATTCAAAATCAAGCAATAAAAAGAGGAAAATAAAAATAAAAAAATAAATAAAACACATAAAGAACCAAGGAGCATGGACTTTTGTATCTTATACAGGCTAATTATATCTTGTGTAAAGAGTAAAAGATAATCAATCTGCATGATGTGCAGTGTGCATTCCACTGCCAATGAGAAAACCAGCAGAGATATCAATTCATACAAATTTCCAAAGCGTTAATTACCTTATATAGCCTGAGATTGAAATAGTATTCCTCAGCTAATAATAAATTATTCCCTTTATTTGAATTAAAAATAGTCAAAATGTCAGTTCCGATTGATTTGTTCCAAAAAAAAATTCGCTTTCACTCTTCTAATAAATTATAAAATTTTAAATAAAGTATTAAAATGGACAAGATATTCCGTACAAAATAAAAGAGGTCTAATTAAAGATTAATACATGAGCAAACGATATCTTTGAATTTTGATATGAAATTGAAATTTTGAAAAATTTAAATTAAATAAAGGCATAAATATAAAACAACATTTACAGTTTCATTTGGTTGGAGATTATGAATGGGATGTAGATCTACTCGAGAGATATTAATGTACCAATAATGATAAAAATTGATATAAAAGACGCAAAGATAGGCCCTAATTGCCTCTCGCAAGAAACTACCTTTTTTGAGAATCAAGTACGATAGCGTATAAATTCATGCACCAATTGTTTTATTCCCATATTTGGATAGAGCTTTCATGTAAAGCATATCTGACCTTGATTTTCGTTAACCATCATCTTGTTTTAATTGGTCATTTAGCCGTTACCTTCATGCAAGCATGTGACGTTTTCACTGCCATGCACCCTAAAGGAACCCATTAGTCCAAACCCCAAATGGGAAAGAAAAAAAAATCCAAAATTCAGATATCTCATCTGTATCGTGTTGGCTTGGCTTTCATTGGCATTCCTCATTTGGAATTGACCAGAAGTGTCTATATAAGCACATGTTAGCCAACTGGTCATAGATGTACTAGTCATAGATGTGTTAATGTTAATTGCATACGAGACTGACAAATAGTTACTAAAAGCAAAAAGGGGTTTTGGAGATTCAATTGTTTGTTTTGGTAACTAGAGAAAATGAATCTTATGACAGGTGGTGCTTCAGGTACTGATGAACGATTACAAGATGCTTCTAAGGGGAAGAAGGGGTGCGTTCGCCACACCTCTCACCAGATACAGATTCTCGAACAGTGAGATCATCCTTCCCTCGTCAACAACAAACACAATTTTATTTATTTATTTATTTTCTCCTGGTGGGTTTGATTATACTTGGTGATCAATTTTATATGTTGGTGTAATGAAGATTTTTCAAGCACTGTCCACACCCTGACGAAAACCAGCGGCGTCAACTAAGCAGTACACTAGGCTTGACGACTAGACAGATAAAGTTTTGGTTTCAAAACAAAAGGACGCAAACAAAGGTGCACTAATGAGTTTCTTAGTTATGCTTAAGGAATCTGGTATTTCCATTATTCTTCTGGTCATTATCATATAACTCGGATCATTATGATACTGACGGGTTTTTTTTTTTTTCGTTGGCTTCGAGAAATAATTATGTTATCAGAATAAGAATGAGCGAGTTGATACTCACGTACTCCGGATAGAAAACAAGAAGATCCAAAGCGAAAACCTGTCAATCAAAGAAGAGCTCAGGAATGCACTTTGCCAATGCTGTGGAGGTGCACCTTTTGGGGAAGAACAACGTAGACATTGCTTAGAGGCGCTACAACTGGAAAATGCCTGTCTGAAAGAGGAGGCTAGTGATTCAGACCATCCTAATACTTTACTCATTATCCTCTATCATATGTTTTAAGGATAGTTATTTGTCAATCGTGTGTTTGGCTTTGCTGATGCTAAGTTAACGATGATTTGATTTTGCAGCATGCAAAGGTGTCAAGCATTCTTGCCAAGTACACGGGAAAACAAATTGCAAAAATTGATTCGTTGATGCCCTCCCTACGCCTCCAGAGTTCTCCTTTGGATCTATTGTCAGCAGGTCTCGCAAATCAACTTGCAGGAAGCTCAATCCCTGACAACTTTGATCTTGAAATTAATGATTTAGCAGGAAGTGCATCAGCTGGAAGTATTCTGTTGCCTTACCGTCAACGATTAGTTGGAGGAATTTCAGACATGGAAAAGGCTTTCATGTTTGAGACTGCTACTAGTGCCCTGGATGAATTGATCCGGCTTTTGCGAGTTAATGAACCTATATGGATTAAGTCCTCTTTTGATCATGGAAGGTATACCCTCCATCAAGAAAGCTATGACAAAATATTCCCCAGAGCAAGTTGCTTCAAAAGTTCTTGCGTGTGTACTGAGTCATCTAAGGATTCTGGAATTGTCGCCATGACTGCAATGAACTTGGTTGAAATGCTACTAGATCCGGTCAGTACTTGCTTTTCCTTTTCCGTCATGGCAAGATCAAACTACGTTTTGCATCGAGAATAAGCTTTAGGAAATCTAATTCGATTTGCAGAATGAATGGATGGACCTTTTCCCGACAGTTGTTACGAAAGCGAGGTTAATTGAAGTACTTGAAACTGGATTGCCCGTAAACAAAAGTGGTTGCTTGCAGCTGGTATATATTATACATGGACATTATGTTTCCATCCTTTCCTCAATTGTGTTAAAACATATGAGGTCTATACTCTATATTAATCTTTTCGTGCAGATGTATGGACAAATGCACGTCCTTTCACCCCTGGTTCCATCTCGGGAGTTCTGCTTCCTTCGCCATTGTCGGCAAATTGAGATTGGAGTATGGGTGGTTGCTGATGTATCCTATGATGGCTTAAAGGAAAAGGTCTCCTTATCCAGTTCATGGAGGCTTCCTTCGGGATGCATGATCCAAGAGATGCCTGATGGGAATTGCAAGGTGAGTATCTCCATCACTATAATTTAACATATTGTACCACAAAAATTATGGAATATAGATCAACTTGTGGAGAGTGCGAAAAAGTCTCCAATATCAATAACCTCACGAGAAACACGTAACAGGTTACTTGGATAGAACATGTCGAAGTCGATGACAAAACTCATACCCATCGTTTCTATAAAGACTTGATCTGCAACGGTTCTGCATACGGAGCAGAAAGATGGATTGTTACTCTCCAAAGAATGTGCGAGAGGTTAGATTTCTTCAACAAAATAAATGCACCAAGAGAGGGAGGTATACTTTTAACCCCTTTTCTTTAGTGAATCTTATTTTCCTTTTAATCTTGTTGATCAATAATCATATTTATTGCTGCTTCAATCTTATTTACTTTACAGCGATAACGCAGACTGAAGGTAAAAGGAACCTAATGAAACTTGCCCACAGGATGGTGAAGAACTTTTGTGCAGATTTGAGTATGTCAGGTAAAATGGATTTACCTCTGCTGTCTGACGTGAACGAGAGTGGAGTTCGAGTATCTACTCGCAACAGCACAGAACCAGGCCAACCATGTGGTGTGATTATCAGTGCTGCCACTTCTCTTTGGCTCCCACTCGATCATCAGACGGTCTTTAGTTTCTTCCTTGATGAGAGAAAGCGAGTTCAGGTTTGTTAACAGTTCGGCCTTTTCAGAAATGATCAACATATAAAGCTACGTATGCACACATAAAACACACTGATAAGCGAACGTTGGTGCGGCTAAAAAATGCACAACTTTTTAGCTATTTGACGTTTATTATACCCTTTTCGTTGCCGAACAGTGGGATGTTTTTTCCAGCGGAAATCTCGTGCGCGAGATTGCACACATCTCAAATGGAACGAATCCAGGGAACTGCATATCCATAATTCACGTAATCTCTCTTCTTTTGCCTCCTATTTCTTGGCAAACTAAAGAATGACCATTCTGTGTGCCAGAAAGGAACTTATCATATATACAATTGATCGTTTTTTCGTTTGTTAACACTCTTCTTCTGACATAACAAATGCCGTTGACAAGCGTTGAGCGAAGTTCACTTTTCTGTGAAGCAGCCTTTCATCCCTTCAGAGAACATTTTGATACTTCAAGAGAGCTGCACTGACCCTTTGGGATCAATGGTGGTCTACGCTCCTATTGATTTTCCAGCCATGAGCTTAGCAATGAGCAGCGAAGATTCCTTAGGCATTCCCATACTTCCATCAGGTTTTGTTATATCAACTGATGGAAGTTCAGAATTGCCAACTGGGGCTTCAGCAGTAGCTAAAAGATCAGCAGGCTCGCTTCTTACAGTGGCCTTCCAGATACTAGTTTCCAGCCGCTTCCCTGCCCCAACCCCGAAGGAACTGAACAAGGAATCGGTGGAAAACGTCTATACTCTTGTCAGCTCCACTGTTCAGAAAATAAAGGCTGCTTTGGGTTGTTCCAATGAGGATTAAGCTCTGATGGTGCCTCCATCACAGTTAAAACACTCTCAGAAGTTTGTGTTAACGTAGAGGTAGTCAATTTGACGATACCCACCTAAATCCCATCTAAAGTAAGAAGTACCCACATGTAATTAGTGAATTTTCTAGAATTTTTTTTTATTTTTTATTTTCCTTTAATACACCAATTTCGTACCCACAAAGACACAAACTTTCTGAGGGATAATATAACATAGTAATATTCATGTTCATTCTTATTTGAAAAATTTTCTGAATACTCATTATTTAGTTTGTGAATTGTGTGACATTCGACAACATCTCCCTCGTTGCATATAACCGTATTCCACCACAGTTATAGTGGCAACTTAAATCCAATGCTACCATGCTCAAATTTGACTTATAAAATGTCAACTAGCTTACTTACTCATGTTGCATGTGAATTTATTGAAGGCACTTATATTAACTTTTAAATTTTGTATAAATTTTAAAATAATCAAAATTTTAAAAATATTTTATAATTTAAAAGGAAATATATATATATAAAAAAAGAAATACATGCACATATACACAATGAAGATTGACAAATAACTCTCGAAGAATTATAAATGCATGGCCATTTGATTTTTACGTAATAAGGTATGCAAATTTGGATAGAAATCTTCTCTTCTGTTCCTAAAATTTTTTATTTAGGTATGCCAATTATGTATTAATTAAACACATAAAATCTACACGAAATATCTTTATTTCAAAAAGCTCAGCATCAATGCTACTATTTTTATTTTTATTTTTTTTATCAATATGGAAAGAATTTGGCTAATTTTCTTTTTCTCTTCCAAAAAAAATCTCACTTTTCTTATAAATTAAGTACAAGTGTAGCCAATTTCTTTATTTCGAAAACACATCCTGAATGTTATTTATTCATTTTTTTAATAAGAAAAGAAAATTTATGTAGGAGTTAGTCTTTTCCCTTCTCAAAAAGACAAAAATCTTTTACTTTTATCTCGTAAAATAAGTGGATGAAAATATATTTATTATAAAAATTCATCATTATACTACCTTTTTTTTTTATTTAATAAGAAAAGGAAAAAAGAACATTAAAGATAAAGAATATAAAACTTCAAATTATTATTTAATAAATGAAAAGTGAAAAAGATAAAAAATTATATATTACAAAAAAAAGTTACACATAGTAAGATAAATTAACTATGTAGTCATTATTTGAATATGAAGAGGACTTAGAATAAACAAAAAATACTTCAAACTAACTCAAAATAACAAAATTTATCGTCAATGATATTATTATTTTTTAATAAAAAAAAAAATTTCCGATTATGTTAGTTTATCTTTTTCCCTTTCAAAGAATCCTTTTATTTTTCTTATAATTTATGTACACGAGGGTACAACAAATATATTTATTTAAAAAAAAAACTTATAATCAATATTAATTATTATTTTTGACAGGTAAAGAGAATTTAAACGAAAATCGGTCATTTTCCCTTCACAAAAAGACACGTTTAAAATTTATTTTGTGAAGTAGATAAAAACATCCTTACATGGATAACCTCTTCATTAGTACTATTGTTGGTTTTTAATAAGGAAAATAAAGAACATTAAAGATGACAAATATGAAGCGTAAATTATCATTCAATGAATATAAGGTGAAATAGATTAAAAAATAATAAAATATAAATTAATAAAAAGTCACACAAAATTAGTAAAATGTGTTAACTATGCATTAATTATTTCAAGTAGAGCGATGGCCGACTAATATCACGCAATTAAATCTATTTATAGACTTCAAATCAAATTCAAAAAGCTCAAATTCAATTCCTCTAGTTATCCTATCGTGCAAAGCTAGAATTACAAATTCATAATTAATTTCATGGAATTAAAATTCTACTTATGCTGCTTCATTCCACGTTATTGATTTGGAAGTTCAGTATTACAATTTCAAACAACTCTATATCTATCAATTCATTATTAATATAACTTTTTTAGTCCAACCTTCTCTACCGTGAGAGCCACTATCATTTTACGTTTATTACTTACAACCATACTGCTGATGGGGCAACATCATCGCCAATCATCGTTGTTCCTGCTGACAGTAATAGATGATGTGATTAGTGTAAAAGGAAACTGAACAAAAAGCTTGAACCATAACTTTCTTTCCAGACGGTAATACTCCAAACCAGTGCTAAGCAGTTTTTTCACGAACACAAAAAAAGTGGATAAAGGCCGAGGCAAATTCAGACTATGCATGCAGCACTACCTTTAGAGGTCTTCAGGGTCGTTGATTTCCTGAAAATATAAACCCCATGTTAAAAGAAGTCCCAGAACATGAGGTTTCCATGCTATGAAATCTGAGGAATGATCGAATATATGTGAAATTTTAACATTGTACCTACCTTGTTTTCAATTGTAACTCGGTCAGGAACTTCCAATTTAACACCAGATTTTGCCACAATACTCACTTTTCCCTTTGAAAGCAGAAAGAACACGTTACAAACAGCAAGTAAAACTTCTACCACGGAAAAAGGAATAAAGCAAAAATAGCAGGCAATGCGCTTAATAGAGGCGCTGAAAGGTGAGTTGCACTAAACAGACCAAGAAATTATATAAAACCCTCGTGATCCAAAGGTTATTACAAAAGGTTAATCAATACCCATAGGAACATGGGCAAATTGGTGAAACAATTCTGAACTTGCCGCAAAAAAAAAAAAAAAAGGAAACTAAAATGGAAGAATGAACCCAACAGTTTGAATAGCAAAGATGCCAAAACTTCTGCAGGGAAGTGCTCTCGATCTGCAAATTGGCAATTTTGCTATTCGCTCAATGCCTTGGCCATTGATCAACTTACATCACCAATTGTGCCAAAAATAAAATAAAATAAAAACTTGCACCACGAATTATATGTAATAGATATTGCAGTTGGAGAATGTAATCATTTTTTGTTTTCAATAAGCTAGACATATTGCAAGAGTATATATAAGCAACATTGATGGTACAAATGGCAATCATCTTGGGGTCCTAAAAAGAAACAATATGACCATTTGAGGAGCAACAAGGATACAAGAACTACCTTGAGAGTAATACCAGCACCAAACCAAACATCACCGGCCACCTTAAGGACATCAAGCTCAATGATGCTGGGTATTGACTTGAATCGACTCAAGAAGTTACCCACCTGTCAACAGCAACACATAAACAACACAACCACTCTAAACAAATATAAGATTGCTCAATTGGCTAATATATATCCACCTTCTTAAATTCTGGGCCCAATTCAATAGAGGGATTTTCAGGATTTCTTCTATCTTTATTACAGATGACAAAGCCATCTTCTAAAGTGTAAATATTAGACTGCAAAAGAGGGTAGCTAAAAGGGTTAGACAGGTCCTGAGTCCTGACAAATTGGCTAAAATTCCAAAGACACCACCAGGATAGAAGACAACCTGAACAAGAAGCAAATCTGAAGTTGCCTTCACTGGAAGGAACCGTGATCGTGGTACATTCATACCAATAGCATGATCAAAAAACTGGTCCAACAACATGAAAAAGGAAAAAAATCAAAAAATGTTGAGTTTCAACATGCATAACTTCTAGGTAAACAGAGTGTAGCAAGTACCCTTATTGCTGCACCAGCAGCAGTTTCAAGCTGAAGAACTTTGACTCCATCCACTTCCTGAATGTAAAATCAATGTCATTCTCAAATTGAATATCTAAGTTTCAGGGAACCATCAACTCATGGCATGCAAAGGTGAAAAGAAAAATGCACCTTTGGATTTGGAATTATCTCCATCTTTAGGGCATCGGCTTCGACAAGCCTTTTAATGGCCTTCAAGTTCACCCACCTGTTACAGGCAGTTTAGCACTATACCAAGATGTCATCATAGATTGATGACAACATTTTTACTTACAAATTGTTTGTGTTGAAAATTTTGAACTTCTCGATTGACTTGAATTCATTGACCTGTGTCAAACAAAATACAACTAACTCACTACTGATGCATACAGGGGGCTGAAATGCTGAGAAAAATCTATTGCTATAAAAGCATTCTATTACTCAAGGCCTGGTGGCCAAGGAACAATTGTTTTAGTTAGAACATAGCAGCAAGAATGCCACAGCCTTTACAGTAGACGGCTTAATTAGAAACTTTAATTGGCCCAATCTACATCATTGCCATAGGTTCTAACAATTCAATGGTGCACTAACCTCATCTACAGGCTTAAGCATACAGGTTGGTCAAAGCTACAGCTAGCCCTCCATTAAAAGATATAATAATAAAATTGAATGGAAAAAGAAGATCTAAGAAAATTGGTCGGACAGAACCATTGCTTACATGCTCATCAGGGACCTGTGCAATCTCCAGGAGCTGCCTCACAAAGTCAAGTTAAAAGAAGTTAGTTCATGTGAATTCTATTCAGTTTTCTCCAGAAGTGATGCTGAAGTGGTTTTGAGCGAAAGTAAAATCAACAGGAACAGCTCATTTTTAATCTTGAGCTGCATTAAATTCAGAGGAGATTTGTCATTTTCATGGATCAAAAAACGAAGGAAATTCCTGGCATGAGCCAAACAGAACATTCTGGAGGAAAAGAGCAAATAGTTATTTTTGCAAGGATTTTATTCCAAATTATTTGAACACCAAAATGGAAAATTGAAACAAAATCAAATTAAAATTACATGGCCTAATAAAGAATGTGGCAGCGCACAGTTGATTGGGTGTCAATTCAATTGAAAGCATGCAGTAAACAGAAATTATCTAGTGGCATGCCTAACCCTATTTTCAAAACAAGAGACATTGTTATTATGAATATAAGCACATGCTTAAATAATAAGGAAACCAGCATACAAGATAATTGGTTAAACACTGAATTTTCTGGTTGTCTAATTTTAGAACATATATGGCATGGTAGGTATGCTCAAGTTCAACAAAGTTTGGTTGATTTATTATTATTCTGTCTAGACAACTTTAGCTAGGCTAAACACTGAATTTGTCGGTTGTCTAATTTTAGAACATGTATGGCATAGTAGTTATGCTCAAGTTCAACAAAGTTTGGTTGATTTATTATTATTCTGTTGCCCCCAATAGAACACTGCAGGAAAATTTAAGGCACGTTCTCAAATAATGAACAGAGTATGAATTGTATACCTGAACATTCCCTTCATAAGAAATGAGAGTACCCCCTTTCACATCAGCAAGGGTTTTAGGCGTCACCTGAAGAAGCATGAAATTGTGAGACCTCAATTGTGAAACGAAAAATACAACTAATTGACAGAGTCCATGTTTCCTTACCTCCATACAGTATTCATTTTTGTTTCTGATCAAATGATTTAATATTTCTGGAATACCAAGTCAAGGATAATGACAGTCTAAAAGACTAGAGCTTTCAACCTTTTTTCTTTTGATACTAGTAGATAGCAGTAGAAATCTAAAAGTCAGAAACTGCAGGTTATCATCAGAATTGAAATCTGGATACTCAAATCAACAATTGCACCAAGGTTATCTGAGTTGGCAACAAATACATACTCCTTGCCCTGGAAAAATGGGGAAGAAAACCAACAGAAACAGATATGGATTATGCATTTAAGTGTACTTGGGGGCACAAGATGCCATACAGATAAACAAAATGCTACATCATAAAGACAACCTTTGATAACAAAGCATCAAGCTTGACACTGTTGTACAAGGATGGAAACACATCACCATGTCCTGGAGGATACCTTCACATGCATACAACCGTAAGCTAAAAGAGAACAGCACTAAAACCTTCTCAGACCAACAAACCACAGGACTAGTATTTAAGACACATTTTCACACTTAATTAAATATATATTCAAAACACCCCATGCACTACTGCATCATAGTGCAGCTTAATAAATTTGATTCCATTTTTCAACAAAGTCCCAAATCTATCAGTCCCAAAACTTTTACTTTGTTTAAGAGCTGTCAACAAGATAGGTAATATCTTGCTTAAAATCTTTAAAGCACATGGCAGCTAGCATCATATATGTGTCAAAGTTAAAATGATAAGCCCTATTTGACAGGCTGCAGTACCTTATCCAATCTACAACATTTCCATCAAGAATTAGACGAGACAAAACTAATTCAAAGGAGCCTCCATATAAAATTCATTAAAGGAATTCTGTTGGGAACAAATTTTTACATTATTATTGATATGCTATCCTGTCTAAAATATCTCCATTGCATGTGAGAAAAAAATTAGTTCACCAGGACCTCCATATAAATTCTATAGAAATATAACTATATAGAAAATGAATTTTGGGATCATTATTGAGTCCAAAAACAATATGGTCTTTAGTCTTTATCCAGCAAAGATCATAAATAATACAAATATTGACTGGTAGCAAGCTTCATGGACCCTTACAACAGCAGGGTTGTATAAGTGAAACAAAATCATGCAGGTTTCCAGCCAGCATAATAGGAGAGCTTTCATTCAATTATCATAACTGAAATTGCAAAGTGGGCCTAGCCTCATCAATGTTTCGAAGCACATTCAAAATGGCATGTAGTAATTGCTGAATGTATTTAACATAGGAGAGGACTAAAAAGAAAATTTTGCTCTCTCCCTCTTTCTTTTCACATACATAAGCATAAAACTAGGTGGTTAACAATTTCATCAAATTGCATTTAATATCATGTACATCACAGATGCATGCACAATAAGAGGGAAAATAGTGAACAGTCAGCTTGTAAGACAGGTAGCAAATCACATAAAAAATACCATCCATCCTTGCCCGCCTGTCCTTTGCATGGCAATGGCAGGAAATCATCCGCAATAATACGAGGGTACTGGCTCTGAATAGAAACAAAGAGATAAAATGTAATCTTATTGTTATACAATATCAGCATAAGCAAAAGTAAACAGTAAGGAAGCAATCAAAGCAGTGTAGTTACAAACCTGGTTAAAAGTATGAATCTCAATGTTTGATTTTGAGTACTTTTCTACAATCTATGTTGGAGAACAATCAGTTAATTAGCAGCTAAAACTCTCAAGGAATGGCCAGAAAAAGAAATAAAGTTCAGTTTGAGACACCTTAAGTGTGTCATCATGAGTGTTGAATGAGTTCATTAGAAGCAAGGGAACATTGCACCCATATTTGGTATTGAGATTCTGCAATAATTCAGCTGTAAGTTGCGGACAAAGACGAAAAAACAGAACCAGTAAATGGCAACCAAAGGAACCAAACAAAGAAAAGTTATGACCTCAATCTGAATGACAATAAGATCAAGAAATGTCAGTCCATTGCGAACCTCAATGACAGACCTGCATTATGGAAAATTGCCTCTTTTGGAAACAATTCAAAGAGTGGACCCTACTGTGTATGGCAGGTGAGGGAGAAAACACAAGGTATATCCAACAAATTCTCAAAACTCAGAAAAAAAAAAACAAAAAACAAAAAAAGAGATTGCATACTTGGGACCAGTGCAGCCCATCGTTGTTCCCAGACCACCATTAAGCTTTAAAACAACAAGCTTGTCCAAGAGTTGCTTGGCCTCCTCAGCATCTGTCAACAACCCAGATGAAAACTGATTCAACTTCTTACACAATCAAGAAAGACAGCAAAAGGGTTTTGTATTGTCAGAAGATTACCAGGAGTAGGAGCCAAGCTATCATAAGGAACTACTACTTCATCAGTGGGTGTTTGGATCTTACTCCATTCAATTTGTCGGACTTCACCACTTCGTTATTAGTCCAAAATTTCACAGAAAAAAAAAAACACAGAGAGAGAGAGAGAGAGAGAAATCAGCAATCAATAACATAACCAAAATGCTATGCCTTCCAACTCCAACTCTGAAGCTAAATCTCAGATCTCTTACCAATCCATCATATACGTATCCAAATCATCATGGATAAACGAAAGGCATCATGGTTTACATTACTAATTATGCTATGCATACACAAAATCAAAATAAATAAAATATATAACTAATTAAATAGGTGATTTGTTGAAACTACCTGAGATAGCGAGCGACGAGACTGATGAATCCACTTTTCTCGTTTTCGCTACAAAAAGGGCCAAACATAAAGAAAACCAATCATTAAAATTAAAATGAACTTGGATCTGACATCTCATGCTTCAAAGTAATCTAGAAACGAATGATTCAATCCTCTATTGAAATTTTACTTCCTCTTTCTCCAACAATCAACAAGAATATATATATATATATATATATATATATGCGCGTGTGTGTGTGTACTTATACCCGATTTGATCAAGACCAGCTACGGCAGCCCGTACGTGAGGAAGCTTGTCCGCATCAACGGCCATTGGTGGCTTGCAGCACGAGAGAGAGACAGAGAGAGAGAGAGTTGAATCCTGGAAATGCAACGGAGGATAGCGGATACTGAAACAGCCAATGCAGACGATGCTATTTCCAAGGTCTATATAAAATATTGATTAAGACATTTTTTATTCATACGGAAAACATCTGGAGAAATTGGGAATTTGATAGAGAGGCGGCATAGGCTGACGTGACATGTGGCTGTCTCTTATACACATCTAGATGTGTATAAGAGACAGATATATATATATATATATGCGTGTGTGTGTGTGTACTTATACCTGATTTGATCAAGACCAGCTACGGCAGCCCGTAGTTGAGGAAGCTTGTCCGCATCAACGGCCATTGGTGGCTTGCAGCACGAGAGAGAGAGAGAGAGAGAGAGAGTTGAATCCTGGAAATGCAACGGAGGATAGCGGACACTGAAACAGCCAATGCAGACGATGCTATTTCCAAGGTCTATATAAAATATTGATTAAGACATTTTTTATTCATACGGAAAACATCTGGAGACATTGGGAATTTGATAGAGAGGCGGCATAGGCTGACGTGACATGTGGTATTTACATGTCACAAATTTTATTTTTAAAAAAATTTGAAGGTTTTTACCATATATATATTATATATTATAAAATTGATATAATATACAATAAATATGATAGTAGCATGTAAAGATTTAGCAAAACAGTAAATTTTAAATCTGCTGCAAATTGTGTTTATATCTATTGTAAATTGTACTTTTTTACCCCACATAAGATTTTTTTGGGCAAAAAAAAATAAAAATTTAGAAAAAAAAAAAAGTGATTTTTTATATTCTGGTTCTTCCTATGCACAAAAATCTCAAAATATCTAATGGGACTGACTCCATTACATATTTACATAGATAATATGTATGTGTACCTGAAAAAGAAGAGATTTATTACGGACCCTATATATATATATATATATATCGAGAGAGAGAGAGAGAGAGAGAGAGAGAGAGAGAGAGAGAGAGAGCATGTGCCTACCTGGAAAAACAAAGATTTTTTTTTTTTTTGAAGATTGTGGAATGACTCATGAAAATGATCACAAGGTGATCAGACAGCCTTGGGAGAGGATGGCTAACAGGTATGTGCGGTCCATCTATTTGATAAGTTCATCATTTATGTCTGAAAATATTAACTTATTCAAAAAATAAAAATATTTTTTTATTATTTTTGAATGAGAGAAAATTTATGATTTTAAGTTATATTTGATCATACCGTTTACCTCGTTATATATTTTAATCGTTTGTTATTAATTAATAGTTAAAGCATTTAATGTATCAGGTGATTAAATGCCACGTTTGATGGGACACAAAATAGATTTCATATTATATTTTTGTAATGACGTGACTTTTTCAAAAGAACCTAAAACTTTGAGGAAAAAAAAGGAAAATAAAAAGTTGGAAAAATATATGAAAAAGGTTAAAAAAAAAATTCGAAAATTCCAAAAAAAAAATGTAAACAAAATCTGAATTTTTTTCAAAATTTTAAAAATTTCAAAAAATTGAAAATTTCCAAAATTTGAAAAAAAATTATAAATACAAGAAAATTCCAAAAAATAAAAATTAAGAAAATGATAAACTCCAAAATAATAAAATGTCTAAAGATTTAATTTTCTTTTCCAAAATGTTTGAATATCTTAATATATTTTTTAGATTTTCTAATATGATTATGACTATGTATCAACTTAAAATTAAATGTAAAAATAAAAAAATTATAAATAAATATAAGAGAATTATCATTATTTTGTTCTTAATATAATTATTAAATTGTGTTAGTACCTTTAAAGATAAAAATAAAGGAAAAATAAAAGTTTTAGAAAATTTAAAATAAAAATCAAACTAACAAAATAATAAATAATTTATTTTAAATGTGGAAAATTAAGATATTATAAATATTATTGTACGTTAAAAAAAGTTCAAGTTTTAAAAATAAAATTATCAAATTAATTAAAGAAATATTAGATTCAAATAAAAACTCAATAAATAAATCTAGTCATGAAACATTTGAAAAAAAAAAAGAATTTAACTATTATTCAAGTAATAGTAACACTAATAATAATATATTTACACTTCAAAAAGTCACATCAATATTATTTATATAATAAATAAAACAAATGATATAAAAATAAAAAGAGATTATTAAATAAAATTAAAAGATTTAATTTATATAAAAAATTCCTATTAATCTAAGAAAACTATGTTCATTAGAAAATGTATATACATGAATTTTTTTATACAAATAAAATTACATTAAATGATGTATACGATAAAGTTAATAATTGAAAATTATAAATAGTATTATTAAAAACTAAATTAAGTTTAATTAAGCAAAGAATAGACAATAATGAAAGAAATAAGGAAAATATGACTAATATAAAATTTTTTAAAATATAATTTTTCAACTTTATAAATAAAATAAGATATAAAAAAATGACATCAAAGGTAAACTTAGTTGATTATAAAGTTGATAATAATTATATATAAAAAAATATTACACCTATGAAATATTATGAGAAAATGAATCTAAATCTTAAGAAGTGAAAATAATGTAAAGTTAAAATCAATTATAAAATACCCAATACTCATATTTGTAAAGAAATAATATGTTTTAAAAATGCATCCATTAAAAGAATTAATGCTAATATAGAAAACAAATTTATTTACACTATTTAAATCAATAAATAAATTATAAAATAATAAAATAAAATTTATAAAAAGCAAAAAAATAAAATAAGTATTCAAAATTTTATTGAACAATTTGAACCTAAAGTTTGTGTTGTCATATCTGATGCAACTTAGAATAAAAAGAAACATATGGAAAATTACCATATATAAAATATTTTAATGAAATAAATAATCCTATAAAAGGAAATAAATAATTGTTAGAATACTTTAAAAAGTAAATAATTGAATTATTAAAAAATAATAAAACCTAATAAATCACATTAATCTTGTTATACTTTATATGTAAATGACCAAATAAAACGAAAAGAAAAAGGAACAAATAGGTTAGCAATAAATTGCATGTCTATAAATAAAACTTTAAAATAGATAAGATATCTTATTTCTAATGAAAGAGATTGAATTAAAAGGCTAATTGATCAATTATAATTTCTAAATTTAATATGAAGTTGAGATATTGACAAATACAAATTAATGAAAATGATAAATACAAAAATGCTTTCATAATTATTTTAATATGATAAATAGAATGTAATGTCATTTGAAATTAAAAATGTGCTATTTAAATTTTAAAATTTTATTAATAATATATTTAATTCTTATATAAAATTCATAATTATTTATGTAAATGATGTATTAGAGTTTTTAAAATTTTGTTGAAAAAAAATTATGTTTTCAAAATCCATAATTGAACATTTTAATCATTTTAGAAAGTTTCTTAAAATTATTAAAAGCAAATGATTTAATTGTTTCTACTTTAAAAATAAAATTATGTCAAATTAAAAGTAGATTGTTAGGATATAATATTTATCAAGGTATTATAACTGCTATTAATAGATTTATAAAATGTGTTAGATAAGTTTTCTAATTAAATCAAAGATCATCAATAATTACAAAGATTTTTAGTATATCTTAATTATATTTTTTATTTTATTTCAAACTTTATACCTATATATTTATGCAAAAGACTTAGAAAGAATCTTTTTAAATGGCCAAAAGGAATGACATAAATTATTTTCAAAATAGAGTCATTATTCAAATTTTTACTGTTTTTAGGAATTTCAAATCCTAAAAATTTTTAAAAGTAAAAAAAATGAAATATTACAATAAAAGAGTAATAATATAAAATTAATAATAAGATATCATTTTGGAATTTGGCTATAATTGTAAGTTAATTATTAAACTACTAAAACAGAAGTTTGAAACGTTATTTTCTCTATAAAAACATTTCAAGATGATATTTTAAATAAAATATTTTTACTTTATATTGATTGTTAATTTGTAAATTTATTTTGAAAAAAGGTGCTACAATTTTGGTTTTTAAGCATTTTTTTGTCCAATGAAAAATTATACTTTCGAACTTTAATTTTGAAATTAAATTTATTAAAAAATTGTAATATTTTACTTAATTTTCTCTCTAAAAAATTTTTAAAAATGAGTTAAGTGGTTACAAAAATAAGTGAAAAAGTTACCTAAGAATCATTTCAAACATTTATTTATAAAGGTTCCTAAATATCAATTCCAAATAAATTATTAGTGTTTGCTTTCTCTTTTACTAATATATTCAGTATTTTGGCTTAGTTATTACAAAAACTTGTTAATTTTTTTACACTAAAAAATTATCAAGACCTTGTTTAGGTTATTTCAAAATTTTCACCAATAATTGTTATTACTAGATTTTCGTGACCTCTTTTTCCTAAACTACCTTTTCCTTATATTAAATAGAATCTTACATTTTTAATTAATTAGATTGTTAAACTTATGCCAATACCTATTTGTTAATTAGACTAAGAACACCAATTACCAAACTTAAAAAAAAAAAATCATTCCTTTCTAACTCTTATTTTATATCAGAAGGTAATAGAAATAAAACTTAATATTCTATAAATTCATACTTATAAACAAAAAATCAACTAATATTACTAACAAGAAAGAATACGCTCATATAGCTTTTTCTACATTAAAAATACTTAAAATTTGGCCTTAAAAGAACAAAGCAAAATGGTTCATACTCAAAAAGATTTAACTCCAACCATTTACTATAAATAATTCTTGACTTTTGGCTTACAATTATCAAAAGTATATTGTCTTGTGAACTAATATGTTATATTTAAGAAAATGGAATCATTTATAGTTTATACATTTCATTTACAATTATCTCATTTTGGTTTCATGGTTAATTTATTAATTTTGGATAAAACATGTAAATTTTGACAAAGCTAGTTTAAGAAAGATAGTAAGTCAATATAAATCTATTTTTTTTCTTTGATTTTTTATTGAAAATAACTTTAAAATTCCTATAATTTTAAGTTATAAAAATTATTTTATTTAAAAAAATATCGCTCTCATTTTCTTTTCATATTGATGTAATAAATAAATATCAAATGGTAGCCTTTATTCCAATTAGATAAGTCTGTAAAGAAACTGTTATTAATTGATTACGTCAAATTCAAAACAATGTTATTTTAGAAATATCTCCAACAAAGTAACAAACATTTTTAATTTTTGAAGGTAAATTACAAGTATTTTTAACATTTAGTAAAAGAATTCAAAAAAAAATTAAAGAAAATATTATTGCAAATGTTTAATATTAAAAGTGATAACAAGATTCATTTCTAATTTCACGATAAAGACCTTAAAAACGGACTATATATGATCAAACAAATTAATTAAAGTATCTTGATAACCTATAGCTTTTATTTATAAAATCACTTTATTAAAAATTTTTATCTATTTATAATAATGATTTCTTATGTAACCTGTGATGTTGCAATAAATTTTGCATCTATAATGCAAATGTTTAAGTCATTCAAATTTAAAATGTTTTAAAGTCTGAAAAGTTACTTTTAAAAATAAGTCATTATAATATAAAAAGAAGGTAAGGCTTTTTTAGTCATGAAAAAAAGCTCACTGTTAAGCTTTTCGTTCCTGTAATTTTTTTAAAATTTTTATAATTCTCTAGTTTTATAATTTTTTTTTTTAATCTCAAGAAGCTACAATAAATTTTCTTTTAAAATATACAAGCCCGAATTGACTCGTTATATACATACATATATAGATATATATATACATACATATATATATATATATATATATATATTGAAAAGTAAATGTCAATGTTATGCCTGTGAAAAGCGCTGCCTGCGAAAGGCAACAAGAGGTTCTCTTATTTGCGTGATGCACAATTTTAGGCGCTCCTCAGAGCAAAAATTAAGACTAGAATTTTTATTTTTAAAAAAATAATAGCAATTTGAAATAACCTTATACACCAACGAAGTTTAAATTCTTTTGTCGTACCTCTCTTTGTAAAAATATGCAAATATACATTAGAATACATTATTGGGTTTCTAATATAATATACATAATATATTGTAATTAAATATTGACCTACTTTGCTCAAAATTAATACTTTTCCAAATTCACTGTAAAGGAGATTGAATGAAGACAATAATGAGTAAATTTAATTTAAATTTACAAAAGTGATAATTAATATTTTTTTTTTTGTCCAAAAAAGAATTCAGACATCGAGACCGAATTAAGACTGGGAACTGTAAATTAAGAGTTCAAAGAGGCAAAAGAACCTAAAATGATACAAACCAAAGGCAAAACACAGAATGAAGCAACCAGAAAGGCGGCTAGTTTAGCTTAATCGAACTGAAGTCCCTCTTAAAGGTTGAAAATCCAGTGAGTCCTCGTCAGAGCCATTTTTTTTTTTTTTTTTTTTTTTTAAAGAAGGTAATAGCGAGTGAGAGACAAAGAAACAACGGGAGAATTGCAGAAGATGGCAGCCACTACTTAAACCCCACAGTGTTTCTTCTCACTGCGAGTCATTCCACCACCGTGCTTGTCGCACCCCCATCAATTAGACTGTCATCCAAACCAGTATAGCTTGTTAAAAACCAGAGTATTCTGTTCAAAAAAACTAATACAGGATGTACAGTGAAATCCACTATAGGCAAAGGTGGATTCTTTGCTTATCCCTTTCGCCGCCTGCCCTTGATGAGGATTGGCTGTCTCTTTCAACCATGCGTTTTTTATATGGAACAAATCCTTTTCTACATGACTCGGAGGGTAATTGGGTTGCAGTTGGTTTTATGCTTTGTTTAAGGTCAAGACCAGTGTATATTCCTTTTTCCTCAAACACGAGTTGCTGAGGCTGAGTATCACGGACATTTTCTCCTCCATTCACTGATCCAGAATTAGAACCAGACCAAGATGCTTCTTTCCAGGTATCTTCGTCTTTAAATTTGTCCCTGGTAGAGTCTAAATTTGCTCTCACAGGTTCCTGCTTGAGAAATGGCATGAAAGCAAAAGGTGTCCCTCCACTAAAACTGCACCATGGCAGAGGAGCAGAGCTAAATGCCGCCGTAGGACTATAGTTTTCCTTTTGGAGGTGCATGCAACAGAGGGCCCCAGCAGGCTGTTGAGAAAAATGACTCCAAATGCATTCCCTGTCCCCAGAGTGTGCTTCTGTGGCCATTAACTTCAATGCTGGTGTTTGCTCATAAATTTCTTCACTGAGCTCTGAGAGTAGCAATTTAGGAGTCCCAATGGTTGGAGAAGACAGTCTCTGGCATTCACTGACCAACACAGTTGTCCCGAAGAGCTTAAGACTCTGGACAGATTTTTCTTCAGTGACACCTTCCTCAGCAATGACCTCTCCATTTGGAAACAAGTCCAGTTTCTGGACCTTCAAACAACAACAAAGAGATTTTGTGAGACAATTGACACCTTATTTCTTTTAGATTGCACTACCAAAGGGGTAGCCAGTACCTTGGGAAATTGCTGGTTGGAAGCTGAACAACCAGTTACTGGGGTTGGTGAAGGACATACATTATCTTCAAATAACAAGTTGGGCTCTGAATGTGCAAAGTCAGCTCCGTGAAGACCATCAATAGATGAAACTGGTGACAAACTCCGAATTGGAGTATTTGAATCAGTTGAAGCAGTTGCATTAGAAGCAACTACAGACAACACTGATGTAGGACTCTGGTTATCTTGCTCTGAAATGGACAAGTTAGGAGATGAAGACCTCAGTGGCTTCTCCAAAATCAAGGGTTCTTTATTGAGTGCATTTACAATTTTCCGGGGGTAAGGATGCATTGGTTTTCGTTTTGGTCGAGGTGGAGGAATTACAACGCGTTCCACTGAGCTTGTGTTGTTGCCACTTGATTCGCACACAACCTAAATTCAATAACAAACAGAGTGAGAGTGCCATCAAGCATGCAACATTGAAGTCTAAGAAAGTTCTCAGCCATTCAGTTTGATATACATTCAACTTGCATTGAATGAGCAGATACAGATTTTATTGTACAGAACTGGTACTAGAATAAGAGCAGAAAACCTTAGAGAAGAACTTCTGAGCATGGCTTCTAATCTGAACAGCAGTCTTGGTGCCTACATGCTCTATTACAATCAACAACAGATATGAAATAGATTAGACACATTGTTCGTTAAAGAATGTTTGGGGGAAGAAAAAGAAGTCCTCACTAAATAATACCTTCAATCCGTCTCCAAGCTCGGCCATAGAGCTTTAAAGCTTCGAGGAATTTCTTATGCTCTTCCTCTGTCCATCTTTCTCTTTGCTTTGTAATTGTGTATGGCTTTCTTGCCTAATACAATATACAAGTCGACATCAGTTCCCACCCATTTCAGCAGAAAGGCAAGGAGTATGTTAAGAATAAAACCTTCGGAGTATAGTCACTGCCACAAGAAGATGACTCCTTTAGTTTGGGACCATTCAGCGCATTCAATGAAATTCCATTGCCTGCCGGATAATCTGTGTTTGGTGGAGTCGCTCCACACTGATCCTGTGTCTAAAGGAAGAAAAGAAGTGATTACATTTACTTCCAACAATCTTGCAATATGTTTCTATATATATGCTGATCGAAGGAAGATGATCATTATACCCTACAAAACTCAAGAAAACAGCTATGGTTGGATATTCATCCAAGATTGCAACTTAAGCGAATGAATAGAAACTCATGATGTCCAGAATTGAGATTTCAGGAAACCCCATATAAAAGCTACCATTACAAAGAAGGCAAATAAATGATGACAAGTGATCACCAAAAGGGAAAGCCAGATGCTTACTTCAAGCACTCAATCAAATTGCAGTAACAAAGAAATTCAGAACTCTATGGTCATGGAGAGACAGCTCGGCTCAATCTCAAGTTGCAACAAACGTTAACTTCTTCATAATGTCATTTACATGGCGTCCAGCTTAGATCTATTTCTCTTCCAATCTTTTATACTAATCCCCGTTATCATTAGCAGCAAATCAAAGCTCAAATTGTAAGAAATGAATACATATACATATTTTGCATTCTTTCTTCTTCTTTTTTTATAATTTTGATTTCAAATCAACTCTATACATAACAAATGTTTAATAACAGTTCCAATAACTTGAGCCATTAATTAGCATCTAATGACCACAGGTTGTAGCCTAGTGATTTGGGTTTTTTTTTTCTGTATCTATTTAGATTTTAGTCTAATTTAAATTTATTAATATTAAAATAAAATATATAAAAAAAAATTTCATCTGCACTTATGCGATGAGTCCTCTTAAAAAAAAATAAATAAATAACTTGTCTCCAGCTACAAATAAAATGATCAAAAAAAAAATTTTTAACAAAAAAAACAGAGATAGAGAGAGAGGGGGGGGATTGTTCTGGTTTAATAATCATGGACATAGAAAAGTGAAAAGAAAGAGTAAAAAGAAATTAAAGTACAGAACCATTAAAGCCACTTATCAAAGTAAATGATGAGTGAGAGAGAGAGAGAGAGAAAAGGGAGAAAAAAAAAAGGGGCAGAAATACCTGAACCGTCATAGCAGCAGAAACCATCAAACTGGTTAGCAAGCAAAACGATGATCTTTCTCCAACAAGCAGTAACTTTCCCTCAGCTACTTCCCAAATTACAATAACGAGAAAAATAATAGTCGTTTTTGTTTGGTATCAGAAGCCCAGGCCTGACCACCCCAGTCTCTGTATCTTCCTCAAACACCATAACCCAAAAAAAAAAACTCACAAAAATTTACCCTTTTCCAAATACTACATACAAAAGCACATCTCAAATCCCAAAATCGATCAATTCTGAACACAGTATAGTACCATCAAACGCAGACCAAAAGGCCTTGAAGAGAGAGAGAGAGAGCGAGTGGAAGCAGAGAGGTGATTTTCTTTTTTGGCTGTTCTTTTTTGTTAAATTAAGAAGAAAGCGGAGCCTATGTGGTAGAAGAGAGAGAGAGAAAAAGAGAGGAGAAGATGCCACGTCAGATGCTTATATATATTTTTTTACTTTTTTTTTCTGTTTTTCTAATTTAATATTTTAATTTTCTGTCTTATATAGAAAGCTCGAAAATTCGATGGAATCTTGTGGCTCACGTCGAAAGAGAGCCTAGACACGTGGCGCTGGTTTTGTCTGTGTCGCCTCCGCTTTTTATTGCACCAGCACAACGCAAGCATGTTTTAATTCGGTAAGGAGAAGGCAGGGATAAAAATTCTTTGTCCTGACTAATAATCTGGATAACTTCCACGCGCTCTCTATACCCACTCGCCTCTGCCCTTCACTTGCCAGCCACTCTCTTCTTGCCAATTTTGCAAAAATTTCTTGAATGGATAATTTATTTATGAGCTAAAAAGACAAAATAGATATGGTATGTAAATAAATTATTTTTATCTCTTTTTTTAATTTTTTAAAATTCATAAAATTAACATCACAATTTTTATTATTTAATAATTTTTATTAATAAATTTACTATTAATATTAAAATATCTAAAAAATAAGTTATTAATATTCTAACACCTCATCGAATTATCTTTCTATATCAAATTTTTTTAATTTATCTTAGGCAAAATAATTTTTTTAACTTTCATTCCTAATTTAATAATTTAACTTTGTAAAATTAAATTATGTAATAATTTAATATTATTAATGTGTGTGTGTATATATATTAGATTGTTATATGGAACATAGCCCCAAACTTTGGATTACAATTTCTTCGTTTTGGATTTTAGTCAAAGTTAAAATATAGAATTAACATTGTCCATGATCTATGGGATATTCCAGCCTGATTCAACAAACAAAAAGGGCATATTCTATCATTTATACGCTCTTTTGTTCTATGTTTGGGTTCTCGTTGCTTTTTACCTAAAATCACATGGGAGGAAGGGAGGGTCAGGGTAGGGTCCACAAGAACTGTGTAAATGGACAAAAATAATTATTATATTGTATAATTCATTTAATTGAATCTATGTGATGATTAAGAAAATAACATAAATTTAAATAGATTGACATTTTGTGGCGGAAAAGAAAACTTAAAAATATCTGGGCCGCAAAAATAAAAATAGAAAAAGGTACCGCCAGAAAGAGAACGAAGGTGGGCCAGCCACTGATTGTGGATTGACAAGCATGACAAGAGGCCAGGTCCCGGGTGACATTGCTTTGCACTTTTGGCCACGTCATCAGCACTGGCCGCCCTCCTCCTATCAGGGCCGCCACGTGTTACCTCCAAATAAGGGAGAGAGAGAGCAATAAATGTAGAAAAGGAAGAGAGAGAGAGAGAGCGGTGGGGGGAACAAAATGGATATGGATGATCCTAGGCCACTCATTTGTAAAGTTATTGGGAAATTCTCGACCACACGCTTGCGTTTTTGGTTTCTCCTTTGTTGGCAATTTTACGTGGCGGCCGCTCCTACTTTAATGGAACTGAACTCGTTACGTTTTTTTCGGTTCTATAAAGGATAAAAGGTGTTTTTTTTTAAATAAAAATAAAAAAATAGATTAAGGTAAAACTCACTAATTCCTGTGCATATCTTACTTTACTCGTATAATAAATTTTTTGAAAAAATAAAAAAAAAAACAGTTATTAAAAATTTGAAATATTAACTAAATATATTGATTTTATTTACAAAAATAAAACATAAAATAATAATTTTAGAATTTTTTTAATTGATAAAAATAATTTTTTTTTGTTATTTTTACGTTGACAACAAAATTGCAAGTATTTCTTTAAAATCAATTGAACACAATTTACCAAGCATTTGATAGAATCATTTTCCGTATTTTATATATCCAACTTCAGCGAACTTTGTCAAACCAAAAATGATTGAAAATTAATAACAATTCAAATTGTGTATATTAAGCTTTATAATTTTATATCAATTAATGTTACTATAATCGAAAGTAACCTTAAATTGGATATTTTTGACAAACAATAAAACTCTATTTAATGATGGAACATATTCCATAATTGGTCTCGGCTCACATTGATAATGACAAAAACAACATACCCCGATTAATCCAGTATACGTGTCAGTAGATTAGATGCAGGATCACGGTAATTACAGTGAGAGGAGTCGCACGAGAGAAAGACGAAAACAGGGGGCGGGAAGGTAGTGCCGAGTGGGAATCAACGGGGGAAGGTTAAAAGTCAACAACGAAAACCAGTTAGCTATAAAACTGAAGGCATAAAAAATTTATACCTAAAATAATAATAATAATAAATAAAAGAATTTTGTTTTTTGTTTTTTTTTTTTTTAAATCCCAAATCGGGATACGGTTGAACTTCTAGATTAAATTATGATAAAGTCCAAAAAGTTTCGTTTAAAAACAACTCAAAATTTTGAGGAATTGCTTTTGATTGGATTTTGATCTCTTTTCCCCCAGCACTTTTATTCCTTTCGTAAGTACAATTACCCTTTTAATCGAGCTGCAACTATAATACTATCTCACTCTCATTTAAAGCCCCTCCTCCTCTCAGTTTTTTTTTTTTTCAGTTATATTAGAAAAAGGAAAACTATATAAAAAAATAAAAATAAAAATCGTAATATGTGTAATAAATATTACATAATGTAAAATAAATATCAAAAAATACATTTTATATTTTATTATACATTTTATTATTTTTATTACATATCATGTGATTTTAGTAAAAAAAAAATTAAATTATCTTTAAATAATTTATTTTTTAAAGTGTAAAATTTTCAGATCATCTCACTCCATTTCTCTCTATCTATATCCTTTAGATACCTATTTTTTGCTACATGCGGAAGTCAACTAAAGAAAATGAAATAGAAAATATTTTAAGTTATATTAAATTCTTATACTCTATCAACGTAAAAGTTTATATTTTCTATTTATACGAGTAAATTAAATTTAAATTAATAAGTAATAAAACTCATAAATATTATAAGAAGAATAAGTTTTTACGCTGAAATTTTAAACTCTTAATTAGTGAATAGGATTGAACACTTCAACGTTAGCTTCATAAATTGTCACTGCCGAGAGGATCTGTTCGCAGGCTTCCCTTATTTGCAATGCCCCATGCAACCTCAGCGGGGAGTCCACTTCTACTGGGGGGGCATCGCAATGACTAAGCCCGCATTGTCCGTGCATGGCATCGAATGAGTCCACGCTCGCTTTTCCTTATTAATGGAGGTTCTTGGAAGAGCAGTAGGACAGTTACCCAATTTTGAATTTCCCTTTGATTTACAAAAATATTTTTGGTTGGTCAAAATTTTGAAAATGCTTTAACAGTTTTTTTTATTTAAAAAAAGTAAAGTAGTGTATATATATATATATATATATAATTATTTATTGTTATTTTTTAAATAAATGTTGTTTAAAGATAAAGTAGCTTCTTTAAATGTCAGTCTTACAAAACAAATGAAGTATACAAGAAAACATTATTCAAAAGGTTTGCGATATGATATATCAGTATTTTACAAGGTTAGATGATAGAAGGTGTATTCTATTAGAGCATTCTATTAGCCTAATAAATTTATCATTACACTATCGTCAATAGGCTATGAGAGTTTTTGACACTCTGCACTACACGCCATAGAGACGATAGAAGGTACTAGAAGTGTACATCAAGTTCAAATTCTATGTAATTCATCTTTATAGCTTCTTGAAAAAAAAAAAAAGTATCTTTTTAGCTTCTTGAAAAAAAAAGGTATCTTTTTATTATTATTATTTTTAAATTAATTAATATTTTCAGTTATAATAACATATATATATATTTCAAATTAACATAAGGTAAATTATTATAAAATATAAAATAGAGAATATTAAATTTAAAATTTACGGAAAAGGTTAACGAAAGATACTTTTTTCCTCTCCCTTCTTCTTCTTCTTGTTTTTTTTTTTTTGTTTGTTTTTGGTTTGAAATTTAAAAAGGAAAAGGCAATATTGCTTTGCTCTTTTTTCTCCAACCAGTAAGCAGTGAACACACACACACACACACACACACATTCTTTTTGGTTTTTATGTTTGTTTCTCTCTTAACTCCGAGACTGAAGTCAGTCAAGATGTCACCACCGCCTCCACCTGTGACCGTCAACTACATTTATGCTTCTCTCATTCTCACATTTCTATCTTTCTTCATTCTCACACTATTTTCCACGGCCACCTCTCACGCTTCTCTTCCGCCGCAATCCGCCTCCTTCTCCGAATGGAAAGCCGCACGCGCCACCTTCTACGCCGCCTCGGATCCCAGGGACTCCGTCGGAGGCGCGTGCGGCTACGGTGACTTGGCGAAAGCGGGGTACGGGATGGCCACGGTGGGGGTGAGCGAGACGCTGTTCCGGCGCGGGCAGATCTGCGGCGCGTGCTTCCAGCTGCGCTGCGTGGAGGACTTGAGGTGGTGCATCCCGGGCACTTCCGTAATTGTCACCGTCACCAACTTCTGTGCTCCCAATTATGGGTTCCCTGGGGACGGCGGTGGCCACTGCAATCCTCCCAACAACCACTTTGTGCTTCCCATTGAGGCCTTCGAGAAGATCGCCATCTGGAAGGCTGGCAACATGCCCATCCAGTACCGCAGGTACTCTGGCTCTGTCACTAGCCCTTTTTTTTTTCCCCCTACTATTCCTAATTCTATAATGAAATCAAAAAATGTTAATGGACCATATTATTCTAATCCTGCTAGTAGTAATCTGCTTCTCGGGCAGTTTGATTTTGATGGCTTGAGAATCCGATTTTCTTTTGCGTGTTGCTTTTGCTTTGCTTAAGATTGATTTGCAAAGAAAATGCAGGATGGCCGACAAGGTTGCCCCACTCTTGCATCAAAAGGATTAAAGTAAAAAAAAAAAAAAAAAAAAAGTCTTAAGGGCAGACACAAATGGTCCCCCAACTATAAAAATGTGACTTTTAGCGTTTCTCTCTTGTTTTACTGACGGAGCGAATCACTTTAATTGTAATAATCTATCCTCCTATCACCAAGAGAGTAGAAAGGACGTACAGTTGCTACTGAAATGTCATCCTGCCACAATTTTTCGTCGCTGTTTAAAATGCCTTTTATGTGAATGCATCACAAAGCTGATTGATGATAACAAACATTGAAGAAATGCCAAGTGGTAGTGTAATTTTATAGAAAAACTGATATCATAGTTTGCTAATGCACCATGCACTTATTGCACGCTAAAAAACTTGCATATCATAGGATTGATGCCCATTAGTTTTACTACCTTCTTGATGCTTTTTCTTCCTAAAGGAATCTAGAGTTTCTAAGGATGATGATGTGAATTGCCTCAATCTTATCCAACCTTTTCTAGTCAAGAAAATTGTGGAGGAAAGAGAGGTTTGCAGCAACAGTGGGAGCTGATTTCTTCCTTTTATTCCCTCAGCAAATGCAGGGTCATGGATTCAATTGTTTGTGTACCTCAAGGCATAGCTTTAACACCAGCAGCTATACTAAAGGGGATCTAAGGAGGAATTGGAAGATGTATAGGAAAAAAGACAGAAAAATTGAGAATGAGTGGAAGACCAATGAGAGAACAAAATAAAATAGAAAGAAATTTGAAAGACATATAAATTGCTCAATTCATCATAATTGGGCTGTCCAACAATATAAGAATTGAAACTCTAGGCACCGCACTACCCAGAATAGAAAATAATTAAATTGTAATCAAATAGCAAACCCACCAATGGTAGTTCTAATTAATAACAGGTCCTAATGAAGTCATTCTAACTGCTAATAAATATTCAAATGAGGACCAGTGAGCTCTAGCTCACTGTTGCTAGAATTATCTTCAAGACTGAAGGTTTTAAGTTAGAGTTCCAGTTGGAGCCAATTAACAAAAAATAAATATTCAAATGAGGTCATAGTTACTGGAACTATGTTCAAGATTGTCTAATCATTATGGAGCGGTGACGGGGACAGAATCTTTGCTCTGATTTGGGGATTAGTTGTAGGAATTCTGTTAATGTTTTTCTCTCTTAAGAGTAATGCATTTTGAATATGATCAGCTCTGGAAGTCATGCCTCTGTTTGCATTTAGAGTTGAGCAACAGTTCAAGGCTACATACATCATCAGGACTAACTCTTGTAGTTCCTTTCATTTTGAATATGTATAGGATCTTCAATTTGACTAAGTGTAACTTGGAGCCCTTGTAATCTTGAATTAATTGTCCTGATAAGGAATCCTATTTGAGCAGAATCAAATGCAGAAAGGAAGGAGGAATTCGTTTTACAGTCTCTGGATCAGCTATCTTCATTTCGGTGCTGATCAGCAATGTTGCTGGTGCTGGAGATATAGTTGCAGTAAAAATTAAAGGTTCAAGAACAGGTTGGCTTCCAATGGGCAGAAATTGGGGCCAGAACTGGCACATTAATGCTGACTTAAGGTATCAGCCCCTTTCATTTGAAATCACCAGCAGTGATAGGCTCACTATTACCTCCTACACAGTTGCTCCCAAGGATTGGAACTTTGGGCAGACCTTTGAAGGCAAGCAATATGAGGCCTAGTGTCCCAGCAAGAAGATGATTTGCGTAGATTGAGATCATACAGTTTGTTCTATTTTTCTTATTTTTTTCAAAAAAAAAAAAAAAAATTGTGGCTATTTCTGATGAGGAGGAACATATACAGTTTTGTGAGCTGTTGGTTGCCGAAATATTAGATGTTATGCTGCAAATAATGTGATAGTACAAAAGACTAATGTATGTAAACCTAAATTTCAAACCGGCAGTATGCTCGAATAATTTTTATCCAAAAGTCGAAATTAGCCAGTATGGTCATCGTCCATTTATGCTATGTGAAAACTGAACTGCTAAGCCTCAAAAGACTAAATATAAATGGGGTCATCAGCTTCGCCTTTGTGCTATAGGGTTAATGTGCAAACAGATATCACAAGCTGTGGCGAACATGTATCTCTTAAATGATTTTATATGGTCTTCAGTTCAGCGCACCATGACAATGGTAAAATGGACTGCGAATCAAGCTCAATTTAAAGTGAATGGAAAAGCCCAAATTCAGCAGAAAGAAAGTTACATTGTCAGCAATGTCTTTTTCTATTGTGCGGTAACATGTGAAAGGATCCTGAGCCTGTCCCTAAATACAAGTTCAGTGATAAAAATACATTCACAAGGGATGACAAATCCTCAACGCTCGTGCTCCCTAAAACTTGGTGTCTTTCCACCCTCTTCAACTTAAATACTAATCCTTGTTTGCAACTAATTCATGTCCCCTAATGAATTAAATCAACCACGCACTAAAAGCTATCTTGTTAGAAATCTCTCTCTCTCTCTCTCTCTCTCTCTTACACACACACACACACACAAAAACAAGCAGGCATGCACAGATCCACACACAAACACACATTTCCGAAGACTTGCCTTTATCACAAATAATCTTGCGGTGAACAGTAGCACTCTTGCAATGTGCTATTAATGCATACTACTCCACAATATTCCAAACTTAACATCACATATGAGTATATGAGTATAAATATAGGCTTGGTAGAAAAAAACAACATACAGCAATTATCTAATTGGCTGCATATTTGGAATCTGATCAATGGTTGAAATTGAATTTGGGCAAGCAATTTAATGGCAGTTAAATCTGGCTCCATTACATCCTCTAAAGCATGAATAGAGCAAGACAGCCAAAATTATCTTAACATTTCATGTCGACATTTGTCAGCTGAATAACTTTCAACCTCATGATAGGAATAATAAAAATACATGTGAGAACGTGTAGATAACCTTGTAACAGAAAGAAACTACTTTCACATTCTAATTCTACATAAGCTAGTTGGCATTTAACAAGAAAACATAACACAAGATAGCATGTGAATAATAGCCAAAAAGAAGCCTCCAATTATGAAAGTAAACAAATGATAAGGTATAGGTAGAAATGCATATCATACCTTTATGACTTTCACATTGTGCATTACATCCAATTAAAGTTATGAGGGAAACTGAATCTGTCAACAGGATTTAGTAGTCAACGATAAACTTGCCAAGAAGCATGGAGTATCTAATCACTATTCATTATGTATTCTGGATATCAACTCTGACCATTCTGTACAAGTATGGTGTGTGACCGGTAATCATTCATTTAAAAAGAAGAAATGAGAAACAATGAATCTCAATATTTAAATACCCGTAAGAAATGTGCTCCTGGGTTAATATAAAGGCACAGGGGAAAATCCGAAAAGAATCAAAGGGGGCAGTATAAAGGGATGAAAAAAACAAAAACAAAAACTCACTTTCTTGTGTGAATCAAATAACCTAAAAATCAGTTGGATAACCCTTTCATGTCTTCCCAGCGTGACCATGCAATCGATGGAAATTGAAGGTTGCATAGCTTCAAGCTTCTGATGAGATTTAATGAGCAATGCATTTAACATAACATGGACAGCAGCTTCATAAACAGCTTTATCATAATGCATTCCATCAGCTGCACAACGAGGTCCACAATTTTAGCTCAGTGATTCAATATCCAACAGCAAAAACGGCCCACCCAATGGACACAGAAGTCTGCTGCTACGAAGGGATCTATCATAAGCATGCCACATTTCGTCGGTCATTTTCTCCCTCTTTTCCTCCGTATTCAACATCCCCATTAATCAACATTGGCATGCCAAGCCAAAGCAGATGCAGGGATCTGATAATCACTATGCCATTTGAACAAATCCCCAATAATTGATTCTATCCTTTGTGAATTTAAAATCAAACTTAGCAAGGATTGCACGATTTACCGAGCTTGTGAATCATCCGCCACGACAATCCAGGAGCCATTAAGCTAATCAGAGTCGTCAGACTTGCTCAGCTTCTGAAACGCACAAGCCCTGGCACTGGAAGCGTTTGCCCAATCCCAAAACATATCATAGCTGACAGAATCATTCTCCCTCTCCTCATCATAACTGTCACTATTTCTATTGGTGCGGACGTCCCAGACAACTCGATTGACCAAATTAATGCAAGAATCGTCACGATTATCAAAAACAACGAGAGATTGATTGAACAGAGGGCCGCCAATAATCCGAATTCTACTTCTCTCAGTCCCACTAAGAGTCAAAACAACATTCCCCCTCACCCTTCCCCTTTTGCTTTGCTTGGTGCTGGCTTTCCGCGTGTTTTCATCTGACTTCCACCCCAAAACTCTTATCACGTAACTGTCCTTGGGCACCTTGCTTACACATACACATACGTATCTTTTGTGGGGTAGGGGTTCCGTGGGATGGGAGGGTTGTGGGTCTAGCCGTCCGGGAGGAGGGAGCCATTGGTTGCCGGCTGTGCGATGTGCTAACATCTAGGAGCTAGGCAGTGCAGGTTTTTTGTGGCTTCTTTTTTTTTTTTCCGCAAAAGGCTTTGATCCTTGCAGCTACATTTGTTCAGACACATGACAGCCAGTGAGAAAAAGATATATAAAATATATATATATATATATATATATATATATTAAAATATTAATTATTTTTTACAAAATTACATGATACATGTAAAGGTTAATAAAACGTGCAAAATAAAATAGGCATAAACTCTGGTAAAAGTATAACAGTACTATATTTGTTACTATTTCTGATGTATATTTGGTTATGCTTCTTATAAATTCTATTAATTTTTGTGTAATTTTTTTTCAAAAGAATTGAATTTTTTTAAAAAATATAGTTTTTAATAGAGACATGGTTGCCTCTTACACTGTAGTTTTTTTATTTACCCTTTTTTTTAACTTAATCTATTTAGAATAACTCACAAAAGAAAATTGATTTACATTTTTAAAGTTTATTCTCGTAATAATTTAAAGTAAAATGAGATAAAGTATGCTGAAAATATTGAGTAGGTATCAAAATAATCATCAGTTTGGCTTTTTTTTCTTAGTTTTGATGATATAACTTCGTGTATTTGTAAAACTATTAAAGAAATTACTTTCTTTTACTTTGTATTGATATTATAATTATATAAAAAAATAATTTACAAAAAATTATTGAATTTTAGTAAAAAATAGTTTAAATAAAAAATCTTAGTTTATTTGATTATTTTTTAAAATTAAAATTTTTTTATAATAAAAAATATTATCAAGATTAAAAGTATAATCGTTAAGATTCAAGTAAAGATTATTATTTGTTATTTTTTATTTTTATATAATTTTTATATTTAATTGATGTGATTATTTATTAAATAAATATTATTTTTATTTAAATAATTTTTATTTGAGTTACGATAACAATATCTTTCAATTTTAAATTTAAATTTACTAATAATTATATAAAAAGAAATTATCAAAACTCAATTCATAGAAAAATATTAAGTGAGATAATGAGTAATTTTAAAGAAAGATGAAAACTATTGTAAAGATTTAAAAGAAACAAAAAATTAGGATTGATTAATTTATGATAACAAATGGTTAACTAGTAAATAATAAAAAAGAAATAAAGAATTTTAATTAATCAATCAAACTAGTGTTTATAATCAATTATACATTAAAAAATATTTTAAGTTATAAAGAGAAAAATTATAAAAATTTCAATATGATCAATATGACTAGTAATTATGGTGGACTAAAGGTAATTTAATAGTTAAAATTTTTAATGGTGTAATAATTACAAAAAATTTAGGTTAATTAACTTAACTAGTAATTATGGTGGATTAAATGTAATTTAATAATTAAAATTTTTAATGGTGCAACAATTTAAAAAATTAAGTTAATTAACTTAATTAATAGTTACAATCAACTAATAGGACCAAAAAATTAAAAGAGCATAAGATTGAAAAAATTACATAAATTTTAGGTTAGTTAATTAGTCTAAGTGTTGTAATTAGATAATACATCAAAAACAAAAAATTTTATGTTGAAAATTAATTTTTTAGGAAAAAATTAATATCTAATAATTAATTTATTCACTTTATTTATAAGAGAATTTTAGAATTATTTTTCTTTTGGAAAGTGCAGACACAAGAATGAAAAAAAGCCTTCAAAAATTGTATTGTATTTAAAGTGAAAAATCAAAGAAAATCAAAGAAAAAAAAAGGAGAAAAAAAGATTAAAAGTAATAATTCTGAAAAAAAAATGATATTATAAAATAATAAAAATTTTCAAGATAAAATTAAAAAAAGAGTAAAAGTATTTAAATGAAAAACAATAAGATATAAGTCATTGAATTATAAAGAACCATTTATTCTTGTAAAAATTTTATTATGATTGAAATCAAAGTGGTATAATGTAAAAAATTATTTTCATCTTATTCAAAAAGAAAATGTCAATGATGTCAAATTTTTAAGGAAAAAATCTTTATAAAGTGAATGTATACTTTCAATTTGCGTTGAATTATTATAAATTATTATGCATATTTTTTATTTATTTTATTTAATTATTATTATAATTTTTATTATTTATTATTTATTATTTGTTATTATTTTTTAAATTTAAGATTGAATACTAATTGAACAATTAAATCAAATAAACTAAATTCATTATCTCTTTTGAGTTATTTGAGCAACAAATATTATTTATTTCAAGATAGATATACCTCAAGTTTACTTACTCGAATAAGAATAAGTGATAGCAAAACTCTTTTTAACTTTTATCAAGATTAATGTCAAATTTACTCTTATCAATAGCATGTTATTAAAGAAATCTATTCTTTACAAGCAATTAGTAAGTAATTTAACGTTTCTCATTATGACTTAATTAGATATTGTTTGTGCAATATATGTGGTGAGCTAATTTATGGTTTCTCTTTGAACCATTCATTTTGCGGTTGTTCTTTGTAATCTTGACTGTGTTAAAGCAATCATTTTCTATGGTATCTAGTTTTCAACTAACTCACCGCTTAGATTACAAATATATTTTAATGTTGATTGAGTATAAGATCTTATTAATAAGTGCTCCATGACAAGATATTATTTCTTTTTAGGATCACACAAGAAACAAAAAAAAAAAAGTTGCTGCCTAATTTAAGTAATGAAACTAAATATTAAACTTTTGTGGATACTACAATTTAATTACTATAGCTAAAATGTCTTCTATAAGACATAAACATTGTATAATCTCTCTACAACACTTATTTTCTTATAACAATTGTAATGTCATACAAATTATTTATAATAATGTCTTTTATAAGTAAATTAAGTATATTAAAAATAATTATTATTTTTGACGTAGAGATCACCGATTCAAATCCCTTAAACAATTACTTTCTCAAACAAATCTGGAGTGAGAGAGTCTCCAAGGCATCTCAAGTTCAAGTTTTAGTCGGATAAATCACATGTTTTCTAGCTATTTACAACTTACAGGCGCATGTCTACATATATACACATGTATGATCTGTACGCGACACTTTGATGTTGTCTGCAACACATGGAAGAACAAATGAGAGGCTCGAGAGGCAGCTAAGGAATATATAGAGATGTTGAAGAAGATCGAGGGAACCCTCCGAGAGAGATTTCTCTGCTGAAGATACATTTAGATTTGTTGATAATGCTACCATCCCTTTACCTTGAGAAGCTTGGCAACTTTAAGGTTGAGACCTTATGCCCCAACATATCCGCTTGGACGAAGAGGTGCATGCAAAGGCTTTGATGAGCAGTGAATTGCACTGCATGCCATTAATTGCACAGGCATTCCACAAATAGCAGTCTTATTTGGCTTTTTTATTTCGTGGATCAGTTTTTTGTTTTCTTTCATTGCAATCAAGGCTTTGTCAATTATGTATCGCTCTCTTTTTAAGGCATATCTATGTGGTTGGATTTGAATCCATGCATGTTTTATGTATATCCATGTCGAGTTTCTGATGGCCTAGGACTTGCATCAGTGGATCCGAGAAGTTGTCTATGTCCTTATGTTACTCTTGCTATAAAAACTTTGGAAAGATAGAGCCATTTCATATATAGAAGCACAAATTTGACATCTCCAATTCACTTATTGGAGCTGCCCCCCACTTTTATTTTCTGATGTGTGACAACAATGAATGTTGATTTAAGAATGGAACAATGGAAGTAAGCATAATGGAAAACACCCCCAATCCGAGATACCAATGCTGTCCTTCATGCCTTTCCAAACAACCTGTCGATGGGAAAAAGGATTGGGATAGCCAGTTTATATGGAAGCTATACAATTATAAGTGAGTTTTTGTTTTTTTTTTGTTTTTTTTGTCTGAAATCTTGTTTGGGGGTTCATATACATCTATAAGTGAGTTTCTCAAGCACATATCATTAACCAAATTATAAGCTGTTTGGGATTCCGGTCTTACCTTGCCAAAGTCGACCGAGATCGTCTTGTGCTACACAAGTCAATAAACGTTGTGTAAGTAACCTTCGCATGGAAACTCACATGACAAGAATAGAAAATTTTTATATTGGAAATTGGAATTTATGAACAAATTTTTTCGCAGTTTGGAATTATGACTTATATGTAGTTCTGGAAAGTTACTTGCCTCTGAGTCTGGATTTTTTTCTCAGCTGGCTTTGATGGTGGCTGTCGAGCTTCCTCAACTGGGATAGGTACATTCTTCACCTGAAAGTTTAACATTGCACGTCTGTTATTATTTACTGAAATATTGTGGCTGAGTGGCAAATGCCACGACAGGTATGTTGCATACCGATGCCTTGAATTGAAGATTATACAACAATTCAATGTATCTCTGCTTTGCCAGTTTCTGTTCTTTGTTCATTTGCCTCCAGAAACCATACATGCTACCCATGTTCAATACCTTGTTTGCATAGATCTTCCATGTGTAGCTAGAAAACAATCCCACCAAAGATCCACACATCAATATATGAATATAAGAAGGATAAAAGGCCCAAAGACGCAAGTCACTTTGCATCGAGTGTCCTTACCATTCATATATACGTTTCAACCCTTCTGCTGAAAACTTTTGCCAGTATCCTGCATCCACCTTACAATTTTCAAAGAAATCAGCGATTTTTTTGCTCGACTCTTCACCATTATTGGGATCAATGTGAACTCCTGAGACCCCATCAACAATGATTTCAGCTGGACCCCCTTGGTTTGTTGCAAAGGTGGGTAATCCACAGTTCATTGCCTCGATGACCGTGAGTCCAAATGCTTCATAGTGAGCTGGCTGCACAAAAGCTCCCTTTGTATCAGCAATACAACGGTAGAGTTCTCCGTTGCGGTGCCTATCAGTCTGTGCTGCTATCCATCTGATCTGACCCTTAAGTTCGTACTTTTCTATCAGTAAGTGCATCTTCGTTATTTCAGCCATTTCTTCTCTATCTTTTGATTTGTTGGGATCAAAGAAGCCCCCTACTATTACAAGGTTAACCAAATTTCTCAGCCTCTTATTCTTCCCATACCACTCAGTTAATCCAGTAATGTTCTTCACCACATCGAGCCTTGCCATGGAAAAGATGATTGGTTTCTTTCTATCTGCTAGAAATCCACTGTTTTGAAATGCATTCAGATTATAGATTGTCTAAATTGGTTATTCTTTCAAGTAAATGATTCATGGATTTCAACATCACTTACATGTGTTCTTGGTTGTTCTCTTTACTGTACAGTAGCACTTCAATGGCTGGATGGAATTGTAAGAGTCGTTTCTGTTTCTCAGTGTATGGGAAATACAAAGATTGATCGGCCCCTGGAGCAGCAATGTTGAATTTCGGGTCAAAGACATTGATGCCCGAAACAATTCTGCAGAGCCCTGGCATTGTGAATGCTGCATGACTCTCATACTGGCCAGGCCTATCTTTGCTGCAAACAGTATCATTCTAAGTTTAATACAGCTTCGCTTCTGAAGCATCTTCACAGGTTAAAGTTTCAGTAAAACATTATGCACAAAGGAATAGGGGCAATTTTCTAACCTTCCTGCAATCTCCTGGAATGTGCTTGCTATGACAAAATCAGTTGAATTCATGGAAATTGTATCAGCTATGAATTGGCATGAGAAGTGGTACTTGGGATCCAAGTTTTTCCACTTGATATCCGAATCTTCATATTTTGTCTTCTCCAAAGCGTGAGCTATTGTTGCCTATTCCATAAGAATTTAGAATGAGTGGATATCATATCAAAAGCAGGTGCAAAGCTGTACAGAGACATGAAAACCATTTGGACACCTGAGTTACTCCAAGCTTACTAGCCATGAGACTTGCCGCTAAATTCCCGTCAGTGTAATTCCCAATTATGAGATCTGGTTTTCCCTCCAGGAGGTCCAAGACCTTGGCTGTCACATCCTGGTGACACAAAGAGGAAAAGATGATTAATATGAGGAAATATCCCTTTGGGAAAATGCAAAAAAGGCATTTGTTTAATAATCTGAATTCTCCATGTAAAGATCAGTGCATGCCTGTGTAAACCTCTCAATATAAGGATAGATATCAAAACGAGAAACCCACTGGTGGAGAACACCACTTTGCGTTTGAAATGGCACCCGAAGGATATTTGAATATTTAGTTCCATTAACTGCTTCAAGCTCCTTATTGCACTTGGTTCCAAGGGCATCAGGAATGAGTCGTGTGACCTGTTTAGCCAATGGCTTTAATATTTTGGCTTCTGATGTTCCAATAATTCAACTAATGCTAGTCTGTGATCTTACCACTAAAATTTGAGGCTTGAAGGTAAGCCCTTGTTGCTTAATTCTGAGTAGCAATTCTTCTTCTAATGCTTTCACTTGATCTAGAATATAGACTACCTGTAAGATCAACAAAGAATGGACTCTCCTCATGAATATAAAGCTCACGTAGCTTGACTAAATACTGCGGTTAGGTATTCATGTTCTTACCTGCCCTCCAGTGTCTGGCAAGCCAAGAACATCTGCTTGACCAAAGTAGCCATGGGGAGAAAATATTACAACATTAAATATGGTTGGTAGTCTACTAAACAGCTTCTCCATGTTAAATGGATCAGGCGCCTGGAGTACTTCTGAGAGAGATCTCATTGTCTGCATCACTCTTTTGGCTGTATCACCCCATCCCCTCTCAAAGCCCCACTCTTTCAAGCTGCCAAAAAAAAAAAAGGGTGAATCTTAATAAGGGGTTCTCCATGGAATGAAGAACAAGAATATAAAGAGCACGATTCACCTTAATTCAAACTTCTCGTATGGGGTGTCCTTAGGAAGTCCTAAGAGCTCCACTTCGGCAACTATCAGTGCCATCTGAAGCTTTGCAGCAGTGTTCAAGGTCTCATTTATCATAAGTTTCTGCTAATACATGCCTATGTCAGTATTGAAGTCATCCTTTTGTTATTGATTATGTACAAACTATGAAGTGAAATGTGTTAATTTTCTCAAACACATACTTCTTCTTGATAATTCAGGGACAGTAGGTAATCCACAAGAGGTTGGGCGTTCTCCAAAGGCCCACTTAGCTTAGAAGACATGAATCTAGAAACCAAGTTGAGTCCATTTCCAATGGAAGAAGACAAGGTCAAGTGAGGGACAGGGAAATCAAATGCTCCAAAATCCAGTTCCAGCGCATGTTGGTCCATCGCCCTGCAATAAATTAATGTCAGAACTCAGAAGCTAGCTGATAGTAACAAAATTACTTGACCATGTCAAATATTATTGTCCTCCAATAATATATATGTGCATGTTATTGAAGAGTGAGGGGCTTAACTTAATTAAAACGACTACTTACCAGTTCGGGTCGTATATCATCTCTTTAAATTTCAAGTATGCTGTGGGAGTGATGCCCTCAACCGAAAGATCAGCGACGCTCACCTTCACGAACTCCCAGAACCCAGGACTTGGTCTTACGGCAAAAGCAATGTGTGGAGGATTCACCACTGCTTCCTGCAACCAAAATTGAACCAAGGGCATACTAAAGGTGAACTTAATTCATCAAGATCGTCGTACACAAAACGTAAAAAACTGTGACCAATCTTCTTGGCTCCCAATACACTTACTACGTCAGTTTTTTTTTTCTTCTTTTCAACATGACACAATTTCATGTGTGGAGTCAACGATCATCTTTCATTTGAAGCATAAGCAGAAATTAAGAAAAGCAATGAACATACTTGAGTAGAATACCAGATGCCTCCTAGCACACCCTCCAAGACCCTGGTTCTTTCACTCATGTCATCAATCACTGTCTCCATTTCATCCAACAGATGTTGAAGCTTCATTATCCTTCTTCCCTTCTCCATGTACTTAGAGAAGCACCTCTTCATATGGTACCGGCTTTGCCTCAAGGCCTCGGGCATGTTGTCAGCTATGGAGTCAGACCGCTTTAAGGTTGCCATATTTAACACCCCAATGTCGTTAAACAAAGAAGCAAAGGGAGCTTATATATATAACCAACGTTGTCAAATTCTCCCAAAATATATGTGCATGACTATTCACTAGAAAATGCAACGTATTTATAGAGAGAGCGGCAGGGGGTCATTGCTATACTTGTTTGATGCAAATGGGCAATGCTTTTTGTTTGCTTTAGTTGTAATCAAGTGATTGGAATTTGACCATTCAAGAGGTTTAGACTGGAAATTCAACCAGGTGGTGGAGGGATTCCTGATTGCAATGAAATCCAATATTCCTTTCTTTTCACGTGACTGCAGGAAAGGAACCTCAACAAAGGTGAAGCTGCCACTCTCTTCCAGACAATATTCTTTCCTTCCCTTTTTCTTTTTTCTTCTTCTGTTTTTTCCTTTTTATTCTTTCGTCTCAGATTTTTATTTGTTTTCAATGCAAACATATTAATGCCGCGAATCTATTTATTTATTTATTTATTTATTATTATTAATCAATTATATTATAATGAACTCTCGCATCCCGTCCAGTGGGCTGTGGGCCATGGGCTGTGGCCCAGGGTCTTGGTCTTGGGCTATTTCGCTTTTTCTTTTTATTAATTAAAACATTTAAAAAGAAAAGAAAAGAGACAAAATTAAACTAAAAATATTATTTAAACAAAAAAAAAAAAGTTGGAGTGGAGACGGCGAGTTTGAGTATTTGAAGACGGGAAGGGTTTCATTTCTAGATTTGCAGGAGTGCTTCACTCGATCTCAATCGTAGCCATACGCTTAAAGGTTAATGTATATGTAGAATTATTATTATTATTTAATTTATTCTCTATTTTATTTGCCCAACGCCTTTCTTGTTGATTTTTATATCGAATATAGATTTCTTGAAGTTTCAGTTCAAAATTTTATAAATTTTTGGAAAGAAGATTCGTCAATGTTTTTGTTTATTATTATTATTTTTTGGGTTTCTGAAATCCTCCGGAAATTCTCTCTCTCTCTCTCTCTCTCTTTTTGGGCCGGGTTTCTTGAGTTTCTATGGAGATCTAATGGTTTTTCAAAGTTCAATTTGGGTTTGTGTGTGGTTTCTTGGTTTTGGATTTCTCTCTCTGTTTTTTTTTTTTTTTTAATTTTTTTTTACTTTTAACTATGAAGTATCTGATTTTAGTTTTTTTGGTATACGCTGCGTAACTGTAATTACGCTTTTGGAGCTAAACCTTTGTTGTCTCTGTGATCCTACTTTATCTTATCTCTGCGTAGATTGGAAATTAGAGGAGGGAAGCGGACATGTCGTCAAGATTCCATTTGGGAGGGAAAGCGGTGGAGACGGTTGATTTATTGAGAAAGAAGCGCTGGGTTTGGCGTTTTGATATATGGCCTTTTGCTATTCTCCACGCCGTTTGGCTTACGACTGTGGTACCAAGCATAGACCTTGGTGATGCTGCAATTGTTCTAGGTGGTCTCGTTGCTCTTCACATTCTGATCTGGCTTTTCACCGCTTGGTCTGTTGATTTCAAATGTTTCGTCCAGTATAGCAAGGTAAAGATGGATTTGGTTGCTTAATTTCAATTTGTAAGATTCTATGCCATTTGTTGTGTTGTTGATGATGTTTGCAGATGATACTTTTGGTTTTATTATGTTGTTTATTTATTTGTTCTTGGATTGTAATTTTTTATTGGCAGATTGGTGATATTCACCTTGCAGATGCGTGTAAAATTACTCCGGCGAAGTTTTCTGGTTCTAAAGAAGTTGTTCCCCTGCATATTCGTAAGCAAGTATGTTAGCTGTTTCATTTCAGTTATTGTATTTGTTGATTTTTTCTTTAACCTGTTATGGAGTTGGGTTCAATGGATCATTTGATCTTTTAAAGTTTTTAAGCAATTATGATTATTAGAATATAAGAAGGGCTAGCTTTGATGTAACAGTAAAGATTACTCAATTATGACTTTGGATATCATAGGTTTAAGTCATTGAAACAACCTCTTTGTGAAAAAAACGAGGCTAAGGTTGTGCATTTCTAGCCCTGTGCATTGGGAATGCATGATTATTTGAATACAAGCTAAATATGTCCATCATGGCATATCCTGTAAGCACCTGAGATGAAACAAAAAAAATCATACTAGAATTCTTTAAGCTGTCTGGGATAGTTCCATTTTATGTTTTTTTTCTTGCACATTGTTGAAATATGTAAGGTGCTTATAATTGTGGAATTCACATGGATACTTGGTCTGGAGTTAATAATGTAAGACAATTGAAGCAGATTTGTTGAGGATAGACATGCCAAGAAAGTTGTTCAAGCAACATCATGTTAGTGATTGGTAGAACAACATTCCTTAACTTCGCACATAGACCCTTTGAGGGACACAAATGATGTATTCTTTCTTTCTCTCTCCCACTAGTGCCCCTTTAATTTTAACTCGATTCAAGAACTCTTTTTCTTTTTCTTTTCTTTTTTTTTTAATGAGAATCTATGTTGTGTAAAAAAAAGAGCATTCCTATCTCCTTTACTCTGGTCTCTGGGTCCTCTGTCTTCGCAATATCTTCCATATAAATTAAATCAGAAATCACTGTTTGAAGAACAACTGCTCACTTATTTATATTCTAATTCAGTACCTCATTTGGGCTACGTTATTATCAAGGAAAGGGTTTTAGGCTACAAAGGCTCCATTTTAATTTGTATTCTTAAACACTTCATACTGTGCTTACTGAGTCTCTTTTAGAACAGTTTCAATTTGGAAGTGAGCCATCAAATCCCTCAACATTTTTATCATCCCATGCCTCTCACTTAAGCCTCATTTTTTAAAACTTGGATGACATAAAGTGAATACTGTTGACGTTCAAAATGAGGATTGGGATTAGATTTTAGCCCTAGGACTAGCTTTTTTTGGGTGACATTGGGAAAAAACTTCTCAGAATCTGCCGAGACTTAGAACTGATCAATTCTTGAGACAGAATGATTCTTGCTTGAGCCAGACAAAGTGAATGTAGACAATTAGTTCTAAATTTATTTGGCCACTAACATCTTGGTAAACTGTAAAGCAGAAAGGATGAAATGCCAATTTCTTGATGTAACCAGATTAGACCCTTACTATACTGTTTTTCTTCCCATGTTTTTCATATCTAGAACAAAAGTAACCCTACTTAAAAGTTTGAACATTTTTTAGCAGAAGCTGTGATTTTATTCTTTTGGGGCAAGGTAGAATTTGCAACACTTATGTTATCATCACCATGACTGGTCTCATTTCCTTTCTGATTTGCTTAAAAAAATCAAATATGATTTTAGGTATTCTGCTTGTAATTGAAGCATCTGATGTAATCAGCTTATTTTTGTGTTTTTTCATGAGTTTGGCATCTGCTTTTGGAGATTTTGTGTGTAAATTCTGCCATATACTGTCAGTTTACCCATAGTTTACTTAATGAGATCTCCTGCACTTGCATAGTTGTCAGGTTCTTCATCTCCCGGGGATGGGGAAGAAATTTACTTTGATTTCAGAAAGCAGCGGTTTATCCACTTGAATGGAATATTTTGGAAGCTTCCTTACCCTACAAAGGAAACCTTTGGCTACTACCTTAAAAGCAGTGGTCATGGCTCTGAGCCTAAAATAGTTACAGCTACTGAAAAATGGGGACGGAATGTGTGAGTTACTTTTTGAAATTTTGTGCTAATAAATCATTATGCTTTTTATTTTTCTGTCAATTCAGTATTCCAAAGATATGAGTGTATCAGTTCTAGGTCTGTCTAGAACCTACTGTTGATCAGTTGTTTCTTTTCTTGTGGTTTGATGGTGCTTCTTCCACTGCAACTTAATGTCTTAAATCAATGCATGCTCATTCTCTGATGTACTTTTTACCATTGAGGTTATTGAGTAACAAATGTTGCACTTTTGCAATTCAAGTTTGGAAAGGGACAATTAATTGGAAAAATTAGTTTCTCATTCAGTATTTCGTAGGTGAATAATTGTTTTCTGTTTCAGTAGTTTCCAAGTTCATGCTGGTAGATTCACTACATAATTCATTATGCTGGATTTAAACTTTGTTATCTTGTAACTGTACTTCTCTCTTTTTAATGGGCTCCTCTTTGTTGGAGAGTGAGAGAGAAAAAAAGTCTGGATGCTGCAACTGAAAGGGGAATTACTTGTGATGGGTGAAGTTATGGGAGCTGTTGTGGCAGCATGGTTATTGGCTTTAAGCGAGGATTAGGACGGTAGAAAATTGGAAGCTTTGCATGTTATTGACTGAATTGGAGAAAGAGAACTGACAGAACTTTAATTTTTTGTTATTTAATATATGTCAAATGAGGGTGAGCTCTATTACAAGGTACAACTACTCCGTTGTCATCTTGAGGTCATGAATTCATGCTAGTAGAAGCCTTTTTGTGAAAGTAGGGAACTTTGCTTAATTTTGATCATATGAAAATCATCTGTCCAATTGGGACACTCCTATAATTATGCAGAATGGCATTCTGAAGGGGAAAAAAAAGGGGTGGGGTTGCAATCTAAAAAGTGCACACAAAGTGAAGAAAAACTATTTCATTGGACATTTCACATTGGAGGATACTCTTATACGATGTGTACCTTTATATCACTGTAGTCTGAAAGGGAAATTACAAAAAGATAAAAAAGGGAGAAAGTAAAGAAATAAGTATGTTGAATAGACATAGGAGGACATAGAGTTAAGGAAGTTGTGTCTTTTTGGCATGTGCTACCTTATAACTTCACTAATAAATGGTAACATTCAATTTTAGTTTTTGATTTCCTTTTTTATCTATGGGACATTATTAAATCGGCTAAGAGTTTACAGCTCTCTTTCTTTAGCAGTGATCTAGGTTATTTTATACGTACAATTTGTGATGATCATGCCATAGCTTTTTTCTAGGTTTGCAGTTTGATACCTTAGGAAATTTGGCAGACGTTCCAAATTTAGGAGATTTTGGCAAGTTTTAGCCTAATGCAATTAAATGAAGAATGATCCACTGTATGAATTCAGGGGTAAGGCTGTATACATACCTTTCCTTGACCCCACAGTGTGGGAGCCTTGTGCACTGAGAAGTCCTTTTTTTTGTTTCACTGTATGAATTCAGATGCCCTGCGTTTTATTGATGGCAAAATTATCTAATCTTGTTTCTGTACATAGCTGATTCCTGGTGCATATGTGGACACCACTTTTTTGTTTATGATGTGGATGCTACTTTAATTTAGAGTTTGTGCTACATTTACTATTAATGCAAATTTTATGCGTATCATACATTTGTGTTCATTTTTCTTACTGAGATATGTATGTAGCTCCTATTTTTCTGTTAAGCCTGTTGATTGTTTTGTTGTTTGCTCAAATCATTAGATCTATTTAATCGAATGTGATCCTGATAGGAAAGTTATAGGTGTTTGTTAGTTATTTCTGCTTCATTTCGTGATTGATTGTGGTTTGCATTTGGTTCATTTAGATTTGAATATCCACAACCTACATTCCAGAAATTAATGAAAGAGCACTGTATGGAGCCCTTTTTTGTATTTCAGGTTTTGTCCTCTCTCTCTCTCTCTCTGTCTCCTCTCTCTCTTTCTATCTCCCCATCCCGGCAGGATGCTTGGACAGTTTTGTTTCCTCTGTAGTCAGATTTCTGTGACAATCTTACATTGTTGACCTATTAATTCCAGTTCTCTCTTTTATATTTTATTGATTCCATTTTTTGTAAAATACATTTCTCCATGTAGGTCTTCTGTGTGGGGCTTTGGTGCTTGGATGAATATTGGTATTACAGTTTATTCACACTATTCATGCTGTTTATGTTTGAATCAACAATGGCGAAAAGTAGGTTGAAGACACTAAGTGAGCTAAGGCGTGTTAGGGTTGACAGCCAGACCCTAATGGTGCATCGCTGTGGGAAGTATGTTATCTTGATTTCATTTATATATTTTTTTATGATTGTTTGCAGATTCACAGAATTACGTAATGTGAGCATTGTGACTTCAGGTGGGTGAAACTCTCTGGGACTGATCTTGTACCTGGTGATGTTGTCTCCATTGGACGTTCCTCTGGACAAAATGGAGAAGACAAGTGTGTACCAGCAGACATGCTTATATTAGCTGGAAATGCCATTGTAAATGAAGCTATACTCACAGGCGAGTCTACTCCTCAGTGGAAGGTAGTTCTTGCATCCGATCTTCTCTTTTATCCCCTGTTTTGATATAGTTTGGAAGTTCGTTATTTTGTTGAATCATGCTATAATTGCTGAATTTATGCTTCGACTTAATGCTTGGTAAGGTAGGCTGCTCTCCTTGTGTATGGATAAGTTATTATGGCATTTCATATATACACCAATGGATGCTATGCCATCAAATATCCTCTAATGTCATCCTAATAGCTGTTTTATTTTTGTTTCTTCTTCTGTTTTTTCCCACTGAAAATGGGTGGTGTTTTGGAGGGGGGCCAGGGGAAGAATGACTGAGTGAGAAATCAGAATATGTGGCTGGATGCCTTATTATATCGAGAGATGAATATGGGGAGAAATATGGAGAGGCATTTGTCCAAAATGTGATGAAGTCAGCATTTCTGTATTGGGATTAGCATTGGAGTGCAATATTTCTATTGGATTTATTGGCTTATTAAATAGGGTGATCTAGTGTTCTTATTTGTTATAAATTGGCATACAATTGACATCTCCTATCATGAAATAAAGTATTATTTTGGGAATTTTCCCCCTTTCTCTCTTGTGGATGCCATAAACCATTGTGAAGGCCTCTGCCATGCATTATAGACTAGGAGTGTTTTTAATTTGAGAAAATTTTCTGTTCTTCAAATAGAAACATGGCAGAAAAAATGTTTACTTAGAGAATTAAAAAATATTTTTCTAGAAAAGCGGCTTTCCTAGTTTTTGTTTTTCCTTATTTTGTGAAGAATTCAGAAAACTTCTATTGTTTTCTATTCTTCTCTGAAACTAGAAAAATAGGAATGAACTGTTTTCTACATTTTTTTCCAAAATTTTAGGAAGTGTTTATTTTTTCAGGTTTCAATTGTTGGTAGGGGAACTGAGGAGAAGCTGTCAATTAAGCGGGACAAAAATCATGTTTTATTTGGTGGGACTAAAATATTGCAGCACACTCCAGATAAGGTCAGTGATGTAAATATTGCTTGTAGACTCTTCTTTTTATAGTAAAACTTGTAATTTTTTTTTAAATTCCCTTTCTTTTTCTTAATTCTTTTGGGTCTTGCCATCTCATTTGATTGTTTTTATTTGATATTGGACTTAGACATTTCCTCTAAGAGCCCCTGATGGTGGCTGTGTGGCTGTTGTGCTTCGAACTGGGTTTGAAACAAGTCAGGGAAAACTGATGAGGACCATTTTATTTTCTACAGAGAGGGTAATGAAATATTTTATCCTTTGTTGGTTCTCAATTTTTTAAACTTATGTTGATGGTCTGACTTGTCAATTGGATGTTTCTGTTTTCAATTCTATGTTGAAGGTTACTGCCAACAGCTGGGAAAGTGGGCTGTTCATTCTATTTTTAGTTGTATTTGCATTGATTGCTGCTGGTTATGTTCTGAAAAAGGTAAATCTACTTTTTCCCTTCAAAGTAGCTGTTGACATAATAAGCATTTTGCCTTTTATTGATAACATTTCTTTGATTTAGGGACTAGAAGACCCAACAAGGAGCAAGTACAAACTTTTTTTAAGTTGTTCACTAATTATAACTTCTGTGATTCCACCTGAGTTGCCAATGGAATTGTCAATAGCAGTTAACACATCTCTTATAGCATTGGCACGACGTGGAATTTTCTGCACAGAACCTTTTCGTATTCCCTTTGCTGGGAAGGTGAGTTGTTTTAGCATGGGGTTCTCCCCTTCCTGCCCTCTCTCTGTAGGTATCCTTTTTATTTGAATCATTCTTTGTCATAGCAGGTATATTATCCCAGTCTAATATGTTAGATTAACTGATGCAAAATACAAATTGAGCCCATCACTGTTTATGATAACATTCATTATTTGCTTCTTCATGCCATTTTTTCTTGTTTGTCTGGCTAAATACATGCTTCTTTGTTGAATTGCCTTGACATCTTCTGTAGACTGGAGTGGGTGTATATTCAAGACATCTTACAAAGATTTCATCTGTCTGACACTCTGTATGAATTGGTGCTTTACTTTTCATGTTTCCCCATGCAGGTTGACATATGTTGTTTTGACAAGACTGGAACACTTACATCAGATGACATGGTATTCCCACAATGTAATTTGATGCTTCCCGCTTCAGTTGGCTAATATTGTAGTCATTCTATTAACACTTTTTATTTTTCTCCTTTTCAGGAGTTCCGTGGAGTTGTTGGGTTGAATGGCAATAAAAGTTTAGAGTCTGATATGAGTAAAGTGCCATCCCTTACACTAGAAATTCTTGCATCTTGTCACGCTTTGGTGTTCGTGGATAATAAGCTGGTATGCTGATGCAATTCTTTCGATTTCCATTTTAAAAGTAGCTTTTACAGATATTGTTGAAAATAATTTTTACCATGTTAAAGGATCACCTGTATGTTGCTGGGATAAAAGGAATGTTGTTGGATGTGCACAGTGGAGGCTAAGGGAAAAAAAAATGATTATATTGATTTTTAAGCAGGAAAGATTTCTAAGTTTGCTACTTCTAGAGTATCCTTCATTTGTATCTCAAGGGTACTTTTTAGTCCCCTATTTTTTCTTTTTATTTGATTGGCTGAAAAAAAAAGATAATTAGAGCAAAAGGGGGTTTGATTATTTCAGAACCATAGATTTACCTTAAATTCTCTTGTAAGAACCATTCATCTCTACCTTCTTACATGATACATGAACGTCACTTGAGTTTGTTAGAGACTTACTAGCAGTATTGCTTTCTTTTGCAGTTCTGCTGTGGCATTCCTCTTTACTGTAGAACTTGAACAGTATTTTAGTTTTTGGATTCTCAATTTTTTTGTTTATTTGGAGGCTTAAATAGCCCTTGATTTCTAATAGCCTCTGTTGCATCAGATGTTGCTTACTGTGGTTTTTGGGAACTAATAGTTTGCATGATTTGGTAGCCTTAAGAGGTTCTTCCTTTGATTCCTTATTTATATTATACTGCTACATTTGTGTGTTGTAATGGATCAGTGATTTAATTCAATAAACCATAAAAGTTCCAGACCCAAATGTTCTGAAATATCCATAAGTAAGAAGGTGAAGAAGCCTTTGGCAGTTTATCCTTTCAATCTCTGCAATAGAAGTGATTTCATATGTTCCAAACAAGTACATCAGGCTCACTTAGAACTCCACCTCACCGGAAACACAAGTGTTTCCTCCAAGGGGAGTGCACATGTAAGAATTTTTTTTCTGGATTTTATCTTCTTCAGTGCCTGCAGAGGGCTGGGAGTGCCTTTTACTGAAAGTGCAGCATACTTAAGTCCAGTTTCTTCTTCCCCCTTGCTAAAAGTGTTAAAGCTTGTTGCCCTTCTTGCTCTAGATCATATTTGCTAAAATTCATGTTATCTTGCTTGTGAGATATTTCTCTCCATCGAAATTGCTACATGGTTAATATGATGCAATTGCTTGCAGGTTGGTGATCCTCTTGAGAAGGCTGCCCTGAAGGGAATAGATTGGAGTTATAAATCTGATGAAAAGGCCATGCCCAAAAAGTAAGTGGTGATTTTTATTGAGCTTCAAATTTGCTAGTCTAAGTAGTGACATTTTATCCTGAAGAATCCATGGATCCCTAAGTCTATTGTTGCCATTAATTTTCATGTTCATAATTTTTTATAGAAATCTAAGAAGCCTTTTGTTTGTTGGTACTAATTTTGTACGGATTAATGATTGGTCCTTGATGCCTTTTTGGTTTGATTAGTGACAGGAAACATTACTTCTAGATTTAATTTGATGGTCTGAAATAACTTTTGACTCCTTGACATTTCCTATGCTGGGTGTGCATGCATTTGTTTTGATACTAGTAATTACATGTTGCAATACTAGTAATTATGTGTTGCATTTTTCTTTCATGTTTGCTACAAACATGAACAATCAATTTAGTTTACATTAGTCGATCCTTTACCAATTGCAGGGGCAATGGGAATGCTGTGCAGATAATTCAGAGACACCACTTTGCATCTCATTTAAAAAGAATGGCAGTCATTGTTCGTGTGCAGGAGGAATTTTTGGCTTTTGTGAAGGTCTGTTGTTTTCTTTTTATGGTGGATGAGGCATTTTGATAATATAATTTAGGCCTGGCTATTATAATACACAAGATTCTTGCTTAATTGGATATTATATGAATATAAGCGTGTCACTATATTGATTTCTAAAAACAAATGTCCTGGACCGACAACTGAAGTCTGATACTCTTCAAGAAATTTCTTTGAGCTTGCATAGGTAGGTGCACACCTTTTGGGTGGATTTAATGAATTGGACTGAGCCATACGGATAAAAAGAAAAGAACAAGTTTGCAACTCAAGGTTATCAGTAGTATCCAGAGGTGTGCAAACATTTGGTCCAACCAAGATTGAATTCAACTGACCCAATTTCGTCAGCTCTGTTTGGTTTGGTTTGGTTTACAATCTGGAGATTCTGTTTAGTTTGTTCAGTTTGGCTTTAGTTCCAGAAAACCAAAGAAACTGAACTAACCAAACCAACTGAAAATTTTATTTATTATTTTTTCAAGAAAACAAGCAAATTGAGCGGAACTGAATTCTTATACTTTTTTGATTCAGGTTATAATATTTTTCTGGTTTAGTACCGTGCTAACCAAACCAACCAAATGCACTTGAAAATGTTACATCTGACATTTTTAAGATTACATGATATCTAGTACCACCATATTTGAGGTTATTATAGCGTGTACCATAAAATTTGTGGGCTCTCTCTAGTCTGAGGTTTCTGGCCCTACATTCACCCTATGGATTATTATTATTTTTATTATTATTATTTTATATATATATATATATATATATTAAATGTTATTTCTAATCGTTGAATTTTTTCTTTTTAATGGTTCAAGCTTCATTCAATGAGAGACTAATTATTATATTTTGGCATGTCAACAACTCCTGGTTCTCTTTTGGGCTTCAGAACTAGGAGTTGTTGGTTGATACCTAGTGGCCTTTTAAATTGATTGGCAAGCACAATTGAATTGTTCATTGGAGGTGCTACCCCTGTAAGCAGTATGAAAGACAATGAAATGATGAAATTGTATTACATTTGGTGGTTCCAGACAGCAGAGCACTGATTTTTATTTTTATTTCAATAACTCATTTGAAACAACTGTTGCTTCCTTTAATTGGGTATTGGAGGCTACCGTGGATAGGTCCTCAGCATTAAAATCTGCTGCTTAACTGATAACTGTCCATTTTTATCACTTCTGATTTGATACAAGAATTGCTACACTACCTATGACTTGCAAAGTCTTTTGTGAAATCACTCCAGTTCATTAGGGTTTTTTTAAGTGACCTCATTTACTTCAGGCATGTGCTGTTGCCATTGGAAATAGGCAAAATTTTAAGGGACACATCACATTTTTTCTTGAAGGTAATATGATCTATAAGCTTACAAAGTCTGTTGTCCATCTCATTTCAGGGTGCACCTGAAACCATCCAGGATAGGCTCACTGAAATACCACCCTCCTATGTTGAGACATACAAGACATATACACGCCAAGGGTCTCGGGTTCTAGCCCTTGCTTTCAAGTCCCTTCCAGACATGGCAGTAAGATTGCAATGTCTTTTGATCTTGTATCATATTTGTCTTTTTCTTGTCAAGTATGTTTCTGTGGCTTTTTGGACCATATCTTCACTTGAGGCTAGGTTTTTCTCACATACTCAAGCAATGTTTTACGTAAAAGGAGCCTCTGAATGTTACTTAGAGGGATCTAAACATTTACCCTTTTCCCATGGAAAGATCATTACTTGGTTCTGCTTGTTGCTTTCATGTGGGGATTGGACTTCTCATATTGTCTCTATTATTCATCATGCCAAGTAAAAGGTGCAGTATTCATTCTTAGATTCAATTATGGGATTAAATTTAATATGCTTATATTTATAGTGAGAAAAACATGGCCGTGATGTTGTTTGTCCCTTTGGTGTAGAGACACTGAAAAAAAAAAAAACCTAAATTGAGGATGCAGGGTTAAAGTTGGAACTGAGTTGATGGATTAGGGTTTAGAGAAAAACCTCAAATCTTGATTAGAGAAGTAATAATCTAAGTAGTGCCTGTCAATTCTATCTGTACTAGGGTTACAATGAGAAGTAAATCTCAACTCTCCTGGTTACATAAAATCCTAATTGGCTTTAGCCATTTGACTAAAGTAAAAATAGCCACAGCTAGTCACATGACCACTTATTAAAACTAAAAAGGTAATATTTAGAGGGAATAAAATAACAAAACACAAATGACCAGCTAATAGATAATTATGAGGGATGCTCCTGAATCGTCCCTTCCCCATAGTGGTAGGTTAAATTGGTATTTTTGCATGCCTTTTATTTATTCTGTTCAGTTTTGTGTATTTATTGTCCTTGGTTCTTGCTTTCTCAGATCAGTTGCTTCTATCTGACCTGAATTTAAGTTAGCATTCAGCTTCCAAAATTAAACCATCGTTACCATGGTTGTTCTATCCTCTGTGTTGTCTCTGATATGGTTTTAGTTCATGGAGTTAACATTCACCGTATTCTTGGGTCTCTACATCTGTCTCTTTCTCCTCCCCCTCTCTCTCTTGAAGATTTAATATGTACTGAGATTAGGTCACACAAATAAAACAAGGTCTTTATCTGCTCCTTTAGTTATGAATTATGTGTAAATGCATGTTTAAATTTTTTTTTTCTTTCTGTATCATTCATGTGAAGGTTAGTGAAGCTAGAAGCCTGGATAGAGATGATGTGGAAAGTGGACTTACTTTTTCTGGTTTTGCGGTATGCATTCCTCATGGGTAACTATTTCATTGATGCAATGTATGTTTGCTTGTTTGATAGGTTTTAGCAATTTACATTACCTTCAGTATCCTTATTGTCAGTATATGTTTCATGACGTAAAATCTCAGGTCTTTAACTGCCCAATAAGAGCTGATTCAGGCAGTGTTCTGTCTGAACTGAAGAATGCATCACATGACTTGGTGAGTTTGATTTATTTGTTGGTCATCATGCCATAAACTAGAATTTAAGCTGCACTCCATTAGGATTTTTCCAACGTGGCTAACATGCCAATTAAACTTTGAAATAGCTTTCGGCATAGAATTCAAAGGAGGAAGTCTTGGGTGAGTGAATCTATTGGGGAAAAAGCTAAAGCTTCTCTAACAAACTTATGGTATTTAAAAAATTATTTCTGTGATGTCAATGGCATAGTTCCATGCCAAAGGGTCAAGTTGGCTGGTTTAATATAATTCTCGTAATTTAAAACAAATGCTGCTCAATTTTAGCAAATTTGTAACTTGACTGGTTTCCTTGTTTCACTGCCCTGCCTTTTTCTTTTTCTTTTTACAATTATTTGGATTTTTGCCTCCTGCATTCCCACCATATTCCAAAATCTCAAGTCTTATTATCTCTTGGTTGATTTTGCTGTCCTGTCCTGATACTTTCAGGATAGTTTGTTTCTGTTCTTCCCCCGCATTCCCCTACCTTGGGAGTATGTTGTTCTTCTGCATATTCAGTCAAGCAGTTATATATAACTCTTTTCCCTTCCCACTGTCAACTTTTTTGGGACTTCTTCAGCGGTTGAAGCAAACAGCCCCTATCAAAATACAGTCAACTTTTCTTTAAACTTTTGTCTTCAAGTAGAAGCTTCATTTCTAATGTCTGTTCTCGAGTGTGTACATAAATTATTGAAAAATTCTCTTTCTCAACAAAAAAGCTGCTAATGTTAGGTTATGATCACTGGTGACCAAGCATTAACAGCTTGCCATGTTGCTAGCCAAGTGCACATAATATCAAAACCAGCATTAATTCTTGTTCGAGCAAGGAGCAGTGAAGGGTTTGAGTGGATGTCGCTAGATGAAACAGAGATAATTCCTTACAGGTAAAATCCATCTTCTTGTTATTTTTTTTCAATAATTATAACTTGTGAGTTGTGCCTGCAGATAAGTTTCATTGTCAAATCACATTCTAAAAGGGTTGTGACTTTTATTTGATGACTTAGATCCATTTATTTCATTCATTTCTTCAACTTTGTGTTCTAATCAAGTTATATTTTATGTTTTTCAACCTTACATTGCACTTCTGGATTATAGAAACTAGACATCCATTGAACTTTGCTGGTGGCATGGTCTTATAGTGTCTCTTGGCAATCTTAATGCTAGGCATACCAATATATTGTCATAATTTATTTCCAGCCATGTATTCCTGTCTGAGGCTAAGTAATGCTAAATGTTGGTAATCTGATTATCCTTTTATCATCACTTCTTTTATTTTCTTCAATTATTATTAGTACCTTGTGACCAAGAATGCAATGAAATTAATTGTAGTGAAAAGGACGTTGAATCTTTGTCAGAGACTCATGATCTCTGCATTGGGGGTGAATGCATTGGAATGTTGCAACAGACTGCTGCTGTTCTTCAAGTCATTCCTTATATCAAGGTTGTAACTTAGACAATTCCTTTAAAACTGGTCATTCATAATGGTGTTGATATTTACAGTGCAAGTTTCATGTTATCTTCTTAGGTGTTTGCAAGGGTTGCTCCTGAGCAAAAAGAACTAATTATGACCACTTTCAAAACGGTGAGAAGGATTGCATTGATGTGTGGAGATGGAACCAATGATGTTGGAGCTTTAAAGCAGGTACATGCATATGTGTGTGCACACAGGCAAGTGTGTGTATATTTAGCTGCAAACATGCTCTTAAGTCTAGTTTTGGAACTGTGCTTTGAATGTGCTTATTTCTTGTCACATTCATGGATAAGAGCTAGCCTCTAGGATGGAATGCATTGCCTGTTAGTTACCCATTGGCTTTTTGGTTTTTTTCTTTTTGTTGAACTTTTGCGGGAGAAAATACATAGATGTAGACTCCTCCCTTGTGTTGTATCCAATAGGTACCATCCTGCCTTGCAACCAATATCCTCATATTTTATTCAATCTTTTTTCGTGTATGGCTGCATAACTATCTCAGCATGTTACTTGACTTCTTTACAAATTGGTTTTCTTATAAATTAGTGACAACATGACTCTTATAGTGATCATTATGCCTATTTTAATTTTAACCTCCATTAAAGAGGTAATCAAACTTAAGTAATTTACTCATGTAGTCAATTTGTGGATGTGGCTGTTAGTTTATTCTGGACCCAATGCTTTTTTTTTTTTAATGTATGTACTCTGTTATCTTTTGTGTTTCCTCTTACTCTTCACAGAGCTAAAATGCATCCCAGGTTGTGAAGTGTGTTGGCATGTTTTGTTTCATGCTCTGCTGAAATTGGTATTTTACATGAGTGTGTTTATTCTTAATGAGTATTATTGATTTGTGTTGTTGAGTCTCTTATTAAGGCAAGAATGTTCTCCTTCAGATCTTACTGTTGATATTGCCAAAACATATAGCAGCATAGAATGTGTAAACATCATTCTTTCTTTAGGCCCATGTAGGAGTTGCACTTTTGAATGCAGTCCCCCCAGCACCAAGGGGAAGCTCTTCAACAGAAACACCTAAAGATGGAAATTTGAAGCCTGCTAAGTCCAAAAAATCAAAGGCCACATTTGCAGTAACAAGCAAAGCTAGTAGTCCAAATGGTGAAGGCTCTTCAAAAGGTAAAGTTGTTACAAGACTGGATTCTAGCAATAACTCAGCTGGTAACCGCCACTTGACAGCTGTAGAAGCACAACAACAGAAGCTGCAGAAGCTTATGGATGAGATGAATGAGGAGGGTGATGGTCGTTCAGCTCCCATTGTCAAGCTCGGAGATGCCTCCATGGCATCTCCATTCACAGCAAAGCATGCATCAGTTGCACCAACCACAGACATCATTCGTCAGGGTCGCAGTACTCTCGTGACAACACTCCAGATGTTTAAAATACTTGGCCTTAACTGCCTTGCTACAGCTTACGTATTGAGTGTTATGTATTTGGATGGTGTCAAACTTGGTGACATCCAGGCCACGATCAGTGGTGTCTTTACTGCTGCCTTTTTTCTATTTATTTCACATGCACGTCCCCTTCGCACCCTTTCAGCAGAACGGCCACACCCAAATATTTTCTGCTCCTATGTCTTCCTTTCCCTTTTGGGACAGTTTGGAGTCCACCTGTTTTACTTGATTTCTTCTGTGAAGGAGGCTGAGAAATACATGCCTGATGAATGCATCGAACCAGACTCTGATTTTCATCCTAATCTGGTGAATACAGTCTCATACATGGTGAGCATGATGATACAAGTAGCCACATTTGCTGTGAACTACATGGGACATCCTTTTAACCAGAGCATTTCAGAAAACAAACCCTTTTTGTATGCTCTCTTGGCTGCTGTTGCTTTCTTCATAGGCATCACATCTGATCTATTCAGGGACTTGAATGACTGGTTAAAATTGGTGCCACTGCCGTCTGGATTAAGGGATAAGCTTTTGATTTGGGCTCTTCTTATGTTTCTGAGCTGCTACATGTGGGAGAGATCACTGAGATGGGCTTTCCCGGGTAGGATTCCAGCTTGGAAGAAAAGGCAACGGCTGGCTGCAGCCAATTTAGAAAAGAAGAAACGCATCTGAACAACTGTTGCAGCTGCCACGGTAATGGTTTTGTGGAGATTACTGTTGATACGACAGCAAGGAGCAGCATCAAAGAGGCATTCGAATTGGATTTCGGAGATGTAACATTTGTTAACAATCCTTCATGGTCAAAAGTTGGGAATTTTGTGTTAAATTTTTAATGATTCTCAGAGAGAATAGAATGATATTTTTCCGAGCGATACATGATTTTCCCTGAACAAGGGAGCAAAGCAAGAATGGTTGACCTGATATACAGTTGTATGTGAACTTGTATCGGACAGAAATGGATTATTGGTTGTTCGTTTCGGCGACTTCCTCGCATGTAATATCTCAGCAAATTTAAAAGCAGAGGCCTAAGCTACATCTGATACCAGCAATATGCCAGGCGTAGCCGTGGGCTTTGGCTAACTTCTGGCAGAGGCAACTGTTTTTTCTAAACACAGGTAATGATATGATTGGTCAATACCTAGTGGAAGATCATAAAGGTGAACGTTACTATAAAAAGTTCAGCCGCCCTTTGATTGTTTTTGAAATAAATAAATAAAATTATAAAATATAATTTCCATCATTAACATGGCTACATAAGTTTAGCTGCCCACTGATGTCGTTTTCGATTTTTTAAGTATTTTTAGGGACGCATAATTGGATTGACCAGCATATTTATGTGATCTAATTTATAAATAAATGATAAAATAAACAATCAGACCTGGCTTTAAGATAAAATAATTGTAGAAAAAAAATTATTAAATGGGGTAAAATAGTAAAAAAAAAATTTATTATTATTTTTTAATAAGAATGCCATCTTACCCCAATATTATAACATTTTAAAAATTATTAAATGGGATAAACTAGACAATTCTTTGTTTTTTTTAACAGAGACTACAATTTGCTCCGAATTTTGCTTTCAGCCCGAAATGTTTTGAAAGTGTATTGCTGTTTGTGTGGATAGAGCAATCGTATTCTCCTTTTAGGTTACCTGTTTAGCGAAAGTGTTAGCAAATGGCTATCGGGGGGAGGGGGGAAGTAAATTTCGTGATCATGCAATGCTCCTTACGAATGCTTCAAGAGATTCGGTATACCCACCTGTCTCTTATACACATCTAGATGTGTATAAGAGACAGAGGCTAAATAGATGACAAGATGTGTATAAGAGACAGCCTTTTAGGTTACCTGTTTAGCGAAAGTGTTAGCAAATGGCTATCCGGGGGAGGGGGGAAGTAAATTTCGTGATCCTGCAATGCTCCTTACGAATGCTTCAAGAGATTCCGTATACCCACCATTATTTTTTTATTTATTTTGTCATCTATTTAGCCTTGTAATTTTCCTTTCTTTTTTTTTTTCACTTTTTAAGAAAAATATTTTGTAGACATATTTTTAATACATTCATTATATAAAATTAATAAAATTATCATCTATGCTTTAAAAGAATTTTTTGAACCAAAAAAAAAAAAAAAACTGCCATGGACTGATCTGAAAATCAATTTTTGTTTAAGGTGACGTATGATTAGACCGGGTAGTTCCAGTCACGTGACTTCCATTCTCTATCTGTCTAACTAACAAACTAACTTGCAGGTTCCTAACCTAAATAAATAAATAATTTGCAGGTTACGTCTCATTATTATTATTATTATTAGATTAATAGTTTTAATCTTAAAAAAAAATTCAAATAAATAAATAATACTAATGAATTAAATTGTGTGAAAGAAAGGACAGTGAAGTTCATTCAATATTATTATAATTTTAAAATGAATCTATTTCATTTATTTACGGATGCGAGCCGAGTGGAAATAAAAGAACATTGGCATGACGTACGAGTCTCTCTCTCTCTCTGTTTGCAAGATCCGAGTGGGAGAAACCATTAGAATATAATAAATTCAAAAAGAGGTGTGGGCAGGCGGAGGCTGCAGATTGAACTTTTTTTTTCTTTTTCTTTCTTCTTTTATTTTGGGTTTTTGGTGAATCAAGATTGTGATGATAATGGGAGAAACGAGCTCCGCTCCTTCCGCAAAAACAAATTCAAGAAAACCCAAATGTTCTCTCCCTTTCTCTCTCTCTTTTCTTGATTTCTTTCAATTCAATTTAATCGCGTTGTATTGAATGTCTATTTAAACATTATTTAGCTCTGTTTCTTCAAGATTCGAATGATGATTTCTTTGTTTCTTTGTTTCTCTCTCTTTTCTTTTCTTTTCATTTTTTTGGGGGGGGGTGTTTGTGGGTCGTGGGGGATTGAAAATGCAGATTCGAGATTCTCACAGCAAGAGCTTCCTGCTTGCAAGCCAATTCTGACGCCAGGATGGGTATATGCCCTTTTCATTTCTCTTTTTTTCTTCAATTAGATTTTGCTCTTTTTTTTTTTAAATATATATATATTTTGGGGACATGGGGTTTGTTTCAGGTTATCACTGCGTTCCTGTGTGTGGGCATTGTCTTCATTCCAGTTGGCCTTGCTACCTTCTTTGCATCAGAACGCGTAAAATACTCTCTTCATTATTATTATTATTATTATTATTATTATTATTATGGTTGTTCATATTGAGGTTGCCAGAGTCATTATAGAGCATTCTTTCTTTATTTTTCTTTTGCAGAGTTTTAATTCTTTTTAAGAGAAAATCTTTTTTTTTGGGGGCGGGGGGGGAATGATATTGCAGGTGGTGGAAGTAGTGGACCGCTATGACGAAGATTGCATTCCTTCTGATTACAGAAATGGCAGTGTTGAATATATCCAAAGCACTCTCACTGACAAGAACTGCACCAGAAGCTTGATTGTTAAGACCAACTCACATTCTGTGATTTTTATTTTTTTTTAATTTTCTTCCTTTGAGTCTTAATAGTTTTTGGGAACAAAAAAAAAATTAGAAAAATTGCATTGACCATAGATTTTTCCAGGTCCCAAAGCAGATGAAAGGTCCTGTTTTCATCTATTATGAACTTGATAATTTCTACCAGAACCACCGCCGGTAAGCAGAAAGGTTATCATGTCTTTCAGTTTCAGTAACTTGTTAGCCATCCATAGAAGGGACACGATTGTCCATTTTTATTGCCTTGTTCTTATTTCTTAAAGAAAGATTGCATACATATAGTTGTTTTTACGTGTTTTTTTAGAGCTGTGATGAAAGGCATGGGCTCTGTCACATTATAGCTTTTCTGTAAGAGCCAATGACGTGCTTCACTTGGTCTTTAATTATAGTTTCTGCTTAATTGCTGCAAAGGCCATTGTGCTGTATCCTAGATTCTGGACAGCTAACATACACACTGTAAGCTATCCTATTTCAAACAATTGAAAGGATAAAAATTCATTTGGGGGAGGCTTTTGAACACAAAATAGAGACAAGAAAGTTTTCTTGTAGTAACATCCCACCCCACTCATGGGTCACGCATCCCTTCTAGTGAATATTTTTGGTTTCCTATCAATGTTCGGATGTGGGTATACAGTTCTTATTTTAAGCATGGCAGTACGGTCAAATTGATAGTGGCATTATTTTACTTAGATTTTTACCTTCATCAGAAAGTCTTGAAGCATTTTGTTGCCTCCATGTACTTTCCGATTTCCAGTTTGTATAAGTACTCTCAATGTGAGCTAGAGTTGTAGTTTCACTGGATTTAGAGCTGAACATGATGAGTTCCATCTTAGCAGGATTGTCAAACTTATGGTATGCTCTTCATCAAGTGCTAAAACTCATCTGTGGTGTATCCTTTTTATTATTCATTTATTTTCTGAAACACTATAAAAGATCTTTTGCTTAGGCTTCATCTTTTATGCTTGATCTTTGAGACCCTTTGAATTTTCTTTCTGCCACGTGACATTGGGAAAATTTGATTCCAGATACGTAAAAAGTCGAAGTGATAAACAGCTGCGGTTCAGGGCAAGTGAAAGTAACACAGATAACTGCAAACCTGAAGCAGTCACATCGAGTAATGCTCCAATTGTTCCTTGTGGCTTGGTTGCCTGGTCTCTATTCAACGACACATATAGATTTTCGGTTAAAAGCAAGGTTTTAGATGTCAGTAAAAAGAATATTGCTTGGAAAAGTGACCAGGAGCATAAATTTGGGTCTGATGTCTATCCTAAAAACTTCCAGAGTGGAACACTGATTGGAGGTGCAAGACTCAATTCAAGCATACCTGTAATACATCTGCTCTTTCTTACAGTCATTTTTCCCCATATCTATTCTTTTTAAGATGAATTGATTCTTTTCTTTTGGGTTGTCAAATTATTTTTCTGGTTCTTGGATACTCCTTTGCCTTCTCACTATTTAACGATCTGCTTTTCTGGCTTCACATGAAACAGTTGAGCGAACAAGTGGACCTTATTGTGTGGATGCGCACTGCTGCACTGCCAACTTTCAGAAAACTTTATGGAAGAATAGAGGTGAACCTTGAAGCAAATGACATAATTGAAGTTACCATAGAAAACAACTACAATACTTACAGTTTTGGAGGCAAAAAGAAGCTTGTTCTTTCAACAACTAGTTGGTTAGGTGGAAAAAATGGCTTCCTGGGCAGAGCATATCTTACAGTTGGTGGTTTATCCTTGCTGTTTGCAGTGGGCTTCATACTTGTATACGTCTTCAAGCCAAGGTGACTAAATGTTTATGCCACTTGAATGAACTTAGATTAGCATATTTCTGCTATTCATACCATTATATTTCCATCTTAATACAGTTATCACCTGGATTTGTCTTGAGATGGTTTTGTTTGCTTTCTGCAGGCCTCTTGGTGACCCATCCTACTTGTCTTGGAATAGGAATCCAGCAGGAATATGAATTAGCACCATGTTCTGTTTATTGATTGATTTTTTCTGGAATCAAGTTGAGGCCGCCTTCTTTTTATCCATCTTGAAATGTAGAGGTCAGAAGCCAACGTTCCTTTTAGTTTTCAAAGAACAATACCATTTAGATAGCATAGCCCAGGTTAAAATTCCTTGCTACATTTAATTTTGGGTATGAAACTTGACGACACGGAATGCTCCCTTGCCTAATAGACGAGTTTGACCTCCTAGTGTTCTTTGATTATTTTTCTTCAATGGGTCTTATCCACTTAAATGTGGAGTAGTGTGTCGGAAAGAGTTTGTGAGCAAATGTTTTCAGCTACAGATGTGTGAATCTATCTGGAAGACATTGTAAGCTCAGGTGTAAGAATGATGATGATAGACGAGCAGGTATGAGATGGTTCAATGGATGCATAAATGTTGCTGGTAAAGGGCGAGTCTGGAGCAAGTCTAGCGAAGACAATCTCTCATAATCAATGACTACTGGGTCCAAAATTTCAGAAGGGCTAACCACTAGAGTATAAATGCCAGTATTGAATTTGTCTCAACAGTAATATTCCATGCCAAAGAACTGCTCTAATAGCCTTTACAAGTAGTAGAGTAGGAAGCTCAGAAATAAAACCTCCAATTCCAATCCAAGTGTTCGATGCCCCAGTAAGGGGCTCTGAATCCTTCGCGGGTAGGAGCTATTGTTGTCCACATATTACAAGCACCAAATCTACCTGGTAAAAACATTTTCTAAGAACGTTTGTTTAAGCAACCTTATATATTTTTCAATTGCATCTGTAAATGAGTATTCACTGTCTGCGTTCAAATCCAAAGCTTCAGTCACACAATCTTCAAATGTTCATCATGATTGGCATAGTACTGTAGGCTCCAACGGAGTGGAGACATCTCTAGTACACATGCTTGCACCAATGCTTATAATCCCTTCTCCCTGCATTTCAACAGACAAAACTAACAGCGATGTATCAAATAAAAACTGAAAAAAATAAATAAATAACCAATGTGACTGTTGACAGTGAAAGGTGAAGACTTGATTGATTTTTTAACCTTTGCAATGTTTCTAAAGAATGCAGTTGTGTAATTTCCAGTTGGGAACAAGGCTTCAATGAGATCTGCTAGAACCAACTGGGGTTGGGAAACTGCCCCATCAAACCAGTCTTCGCGTACAGAATTTATAGAAAAATTGGAAACAAGTGAGTGAAACAGCATAAATTATTACATCATAAAATGAAATAAAACAAGCGATGGTTATGACTACCCAAAAAAAAAGAAAAAAAAAAACAAAACAAAACAATTGTAGGAATTTTATACTCACCAAGAACGGTAGAATTTTGGACCCTTTTATCATATCTCCATAAGCTTTGATTTGACAGAAAAGCAAAACAAGTGCTATCTTGAATGGCTATATTTTGGAGAAAGTTTGATTTATTGTATGAAGCCGGAACAAGAGTATACGTTTCATCCACAACAACATCCACAGTCTACACGAAAATTGCGAATATTTTTAGACAGCTCAATGTATTAAGAGCGTATAGATACCATAGGAAATAAATATGAACCAACTAAGTATTTTTATTGATGCATATTTTATATCAAAATCAACTCATTACTTAAATTCTTGGAACTTACACATAGAATTGCATGCAGTGCTTCCAGATCATCAGGGTTTGAGATGTTGTACGAGATCTTGTTGACGGATTTATCAATATTCTCCCCACCCGCATCTTCAACACACTGTTCATCACAGATTTTTTTTTTTTTTTTTTTTTTTGGTAAAAAAAAAATGAAAAAAAAAATATTTTTAGTTAATATATGGTATTTTTGTTTTTTATTTTTATCATTAAACTATTAGATCTCTTACCTTCAACTTGTAGGATTCATTTGTGAAAGTCCATACTCCCTGCAGAAGAAGAGAACTAAGGTGGTAAATATTACTTACGCAAATTACACAAAATTTCACCGAATGTAATATGCATACATATCTGTCTCTTATACACATCTATCTTAAGAAATCTCAAAGTAGGACGGAAAGAGACAAAAGATTTATATTAAAAGTGAGCAGGGCCCAAGGGACCACCTTTTAAGGGAGTTTGAAAAAAAAAAAAAAAAATCTGTGATGAACAGTGGGTTGAAGAGGCGGGGGGGGAGAATATTGATAAATCCCTGTCTCTTATACACATCTGTGCTTCCAGATCATCAGGGTTTGAGATGTTGTACGAGATCTCGTTGACGGATTTATCAATATTCTCCCACCCGCATCTTCAACACACTGTTCATCACAGATTTTTTTTTTTTTTTTTTCAAACTCCCTTAGAAGGTGGTCCCTTGGGCCATGCTCACTTTTAATATAAATCTTATGTCTCTTTCAGTCATACTTTGAGATTTCTTAAGATAGATATCAAGCTCTTAACTAATAGGATATTCCATTAAATACCACAGATTTAATTTACAATAGCATGTATAATTGGAATTTAGAAACTTTTATTGTCAACAATCAACTTTGACATCAATTTTCAAAAAGAAATTAATCATTTTGCATACTTAAAATAAGACTGTCACCATTGTCGTCCTCATGAGAAAATAAACCAAAAAGTTTTATTACAGAAACAAATGAAATAGATAAGAATAAAAAAAAGTATTATAATTATTAATTATACTTAGTATTTTTTTTTGTTTACATAATAATTAACTATAAATAATTATTTTGATGGATTAGTGTACATTTCAGATTTCTTTTTTTTTTTTTTTTTTTGGTAAAACAAAAATGAAAAAAAAAATATATTTAGTTAATATATGGTATTTTTGTTTTTTATTTTTATCATTAAACTATTAGATCTCTTACCTTCAACTTGTAGGATTCATTTGTGAAAGTCCATACTCCCTGCAGAAGAAGAGAACTAAGGTGGTAAATATTACTTACGCAAATTACACAAAATTTCACCGAATGTAATATGCATACATATATTTGATTTGATATGAAATACCATTACATAGCAACACATAAAAAACAACAAGAGGATAATAAAATAATTTTTATGCAATCAATTCCATTTATTTGCACAATATAATTGGTCTAAATGTTTTGTTGCTATCATGTTGTTTTATGAGTATTCCAATAACCATTACATAGAAATATAGAATTAAACAATATGATAATATAATACTTTTTTTATATTTAATTTTATTTATTAACACAGGCTACCAATCACATGATTAATTGTTAAAATGACTAGGGGGCGCTCTTAGTCCGTTACTTAAATTTGTTAATATTTTCATTTTCATTTTTATTTTTTATTTTTTTTAATGTCCAGTACTCACATTGTCATAACCCATCCAAGCTACTACAGGCTTGAAACTTGCTTTACTTGCTGCAACCTTGGTTAAGCACAAATAGTTCTCCTTGACCTGCAAATAATTAAAGAAAATGCAAATTATTACTACTTGTGGACTCTGTCTTTATATATATAAAGTATAATTATAGTGTAGTCAGATTAAAAATGATATAATACCATTTTACTAAACATACCCTGCTCTGGGGTTAAGAGCAGGCCGTTTGGCTTAACATTTTTTTTTTTTTAATTAAATACCCACTACAGCTTTTAATTAATTAAATAAAACTGCTAGAATGTTTTGTATTTCTCCTAAACTCATTGTTATTTGAGTAAGGTCACATGTGATACCACATGACTATAATATCATTAAAAAACAAAAACAATGTCAATTTCTACTTATCATATAATAATAATATCAATTGTGTCACTTCTATATATATATATATATATATATATAGGACAGCCACCTGTGCTCATGGGGGTTGCAATATTTGTATTTCTAGAGGAAAAGAAATTCAAAGTTGAAGATTTTGGTACTCACTGAACTGTAGACTTCATTGGCTCTGGTCTCCAGATTGGCAAAAACACCTATGAACTTAATCCACTCTGCTCGCTGTCACAC